>JAJLTV010000004.1:0-351146 GCA_030568405.1 Myxozyma monticola
TGGTGAGATCGCGCGCCGCATGTGTGAAAGCGCCGCGTGTATGTCAACCACGTTATATTTTTCGAAATTCTTCTTCCCCCGTTACAATTCTCCTCACTTGCATGCTCCATCTCTTGATGCTCACAATCTTGTTATGACTCAAGTAGTAAGTGCTTGGACTTTCAATTTATTGAGACTTACACTTTACTACATGCTGTTGGTTTACGTCAATGTCAGGCCTTGCTGCAGCTGTTATTTGTTAGTTTACGCCGAAGTGGCAATTGCAGTTGCCAGTGTGCAGTTGTCGGTGAAAGTGGAGGGGCTTATCTTATACCTTGGACTCGTATTTTCTTATTTGCTCTCACGCGCAGTTCTCAGTTCATTCGGTTTGTTTCGAGCAGTACAGGTTTACCCAGTCGTTGATCTCGCTGATTTCGTTTACTTTCGTTGAATTTCGTTTGATTTCGTTTTGAGGACAGTTATACCTATGAGTGACCTATCGGCGAGAGAGCATTGAACACAGTAATGCACCAAACGGGCCACGGAATGGAATAGCAAATTTGCCGAGCGAGATAATCCTGGGTCTGGTTCAATGTACAACTTGCCGGTGGAGCCTGTATGGATTCCGATAGCTAGACTTGTCAGTATTAGCATACAGACAGTGGCACAGACTCAGAATCAAGCCAGAGTACAGTCACCGTGATACATTTGCTACGTTTGATATTTCTGATAGCCAGTGGTCTTCTGCTGTACTACATATAGAAATAACTTGCTCTCCTCAGTGTAACTCCATAGTAGAGCTGGAAGACTGTAAGTTGACTAAGCAGTCTGCACGTGCAGATCACAACGTGATCTGTGATTTGCGTGACCTGACGTAAACGCAAAAAGCAGTCACGGCAGTTTAGGGTTTGCAGGGCTTGCGCGGAGAGCGATTCGCGGGCGGCCTGGCCGAGCAGGCCGGGTCTTGCATGCGTAGAGCAGCAGCAGTATCATCGCGATAAACACGAGCATCAGCAGGGCCGGTTGCCATGGAAACGGACCGCGGACGGCCGGCGGCCGCGCAGTAAACAAAAAGCTCGTGCTGCGCGCGCTGGGAGAAGCGCAACTCCCAGGGCTGCTCCCATCTAGTTCTGGGGGCGAAACATCGGGCATTAACCCCCGCCAACCCCCGTGCATCCCGCCCCAGCTTAACCCGCCGCGCTCATCCATCGCGACCCCCTTCGTCCCGCCCAAGGCCCTTTCCCAGGCCCCCATCGCCCTGCCCTCCACCGCCCATTGCCCACCGCCCCCAGTCGCGCCAAACCGCACAATTGCCCACCGCAATCAGCAGCCCGCGTCTGCCCCTGCCCTTCTCCACCGACACGCGACTTCGCCCGCAGCCCCGCCGGCCGAGCCTGGCCCGCCGCATGTCCGCCCGCTGAGCGCTGCTCTGCTGCCCGCCCATGTCCTACCACGAGTCCGTGGGCCTGCTCGCGATCTGCGACGCCATCGAAACCGTCGAGGCCGGGGCTGTTGACGCTGTCGGGGTTCTGGATCCTGCGTCCTCTTTGCAGTCATCGTCGTCGCTGTCCTCCTCCTCTTCCTCCTCAGGTTCCTCGTCCTCCTCGTCCTCATCTCCCTCGCCCCCCCCGCGAAAGCCCCTCCTCGGACTCCGCCACCACTCCCGCTCTGCTCCGCGCTCGTCGCACCTTGCCCTTGTCCACCGCCATCACGCACTCGTCAAGGCCGCCGTCATGAGCCAGCAGAACCACCACAACCACAGCCGTCCATTAGGACACGCGTTATCTGCCGCTGATCTCGCGGGAATGGCCGCCGCCGAGGCCGCCGAGAGTCCGAACGCGCTTGATGCTGATGATGATAATGGAGCTGAGAGCGGGAACGATGATGATGCCGCCGCCGCCGCCATAGATCCCGCGTTCCTGCCGATCGACCCTGCCATTGCCGACAGTCTCGAGCCCGCGTACACGACAGCAGCGCCCGTCGCATACGCCGTATACACGCCCGCGCAGAGCCAGAACGCGCCGGCACGGCGGAAGCAGCCCCAGCAGATCCATCACCAACATCAGCACCAGCACCATCAACACCAACTGCAGCACCCACAACAACGCCCACAACACCAACAATCCCCGCATTCCCTGCAACAAAACTCCAACCAGCAACAACTGCCGCCCGAGCTGCGCGCCGAGGAATGCCACATCTGCGGTCGCGTCTTCCGCGGTCCCAAGTCCTCGACCCACAAGCAGCAGCACATCCGCCGGCTCCATCCGGACGACTACCAGCCCAAGCGCGGCGGCAAGAAGCGCGCGCTGGCTGCGGCCGCCGCTGCTGCTGCTACTTCTACCACCAACACCACTAATGATACTACCATCGGCTTCGGTCCAGACGATCAATTGGCCGATCGTAGAGTGCGCGTCAAGACTCAGCAGAGCTCAAGTGCATCTGCCCCGGTTCCGCTGCTCGCGACGCCGGAACAGGTCGAGCCTGTTGATTACTCTGCCGCGGTGGACTTTGCCGGCTTGCAACCGTCCGAATCCAACGTGGTCGCTGCCCTGAGTGGCTTTGTTTCCCAACAGGACGATGGCAGGAGCCAATCGCAGTAGAGGCTGTTTGGCTCGTTGTAGTGTGTGTCGGGCGGTGTATCGGTGTTATGTTTATCTATATTTTGTTGACTCTTGACGAAAAGCATCTCTGTTTGTATAACTAACAAAAGCAATCAAAAGCTGTCTACTTTTTACTCTACATCTTCTTATCCATCTCCGTACTACTTTCCATCTTGGCCCAAATTTAGCCATTACTACAATTTGAACCACAGACTCTGCTAATAGGCCGCTATATTGGTGAATACAGAGATATGTCAGATCTCTAATGTTCGAACTGCATATATAGCATCGTCTGCATTTTGGTATTCATGATCCACTGTTCAGCGAGGGGTCCGTATTCTGTGCTGCTCCAGCTGCGTGCACTGAAGTTGATTTCCTGGCCATATGCAATCAAACATCATCAAGTAGTCAAACAATCAAAAGCATTTCAATCCCTATCCGTCGTCTAAGTCTTCTCTAGCTTCGGGCATTCTTCACCTAAGATTCTAATCATTTGTTTCCCTAGATTAGAATTTTCGATACGCCATTACTTACAACCTTCTATCAGCCACTAAGGGATTGTGTGTCAAGCTCAAGTCTTATCTTAGGAAGGTTGTGTTTCCGGACAAGCACACAGCTTAGTGAGGGATAGAGAGTGGTAAATAATGGAGCAACAAAAGTCGAAATCTAGAGGAACAAAGGATTATTTGTATTGTCAAGATCCTATTGATGAACAACGCCTGCCCATCATCCACAAGTTCTGCTTGTCGGGAGCGGAGCTGGCTCGATTTGCGGTGCGAACGTGACGGCGGGGATTATGCGGGTTGGGGTTTCGTGCGGCGGAATTGTAAACAACGCTGCTAAACTTGCGATCCCAAGTTCAGACAGACGCTTTTCCTCCTTTTGAGCTTAACTAGGTTTCATATCTATTCATTCATCTAAAAAACATATTTCAACCGTGCTCTCATTTCAGCAATCTGTTGTTTGATATTTGAGAAGTGATAACACCTGGTCTCTCGATGAAATTTCATAGTCGAATCTCTAGAGCTCAATCTCACACGCGCTGTCGCTCAAAGAAATACACGTACGCAAACTTCTTCATCTCATCAACATCGCCGCCCAACACGACTTTCTCGTCGTTAAACAACACCCACTTCTCCTCACTCTCCAACGCTTTCTTGATAAACGCGACATAATGACCCGCGTGCACGCTGCCTCCTTTATGGCATATGATACTGTGTAGCTTGTAATCCGCCGGCAGCGAGCCGTCACCCGCAACAGCAGCCCCATCGGCGGCTGCCGGTGCATCATTTGAAACTTCCGCACCGTCGTCGTCTGGGTGACTAAATACCCATTCGACAGCACGTTCCATATCTCCTCCGGTCTCCTTCAACGCCTTCTTCGCCTGCGCAACGGTGAACCCCATATCAGTTAGCATCGCGATGCCTTCCGGTGACGCTTCAGAAGCACCACTTGATGAAGCACCGTTATCAATCTGTAATGGCTCATCGATATCCGCGTCTTCCATATGAGCGAATAGCCAATTCATAGCAGCATCCATATCCTGGTTGCCGGTATTATAACACGCCTTTGCGCATCGCGCGGTCGGGAAACCCATGCCTTCAAGGACCGACATGATACCCTCATTCGGAGTAAATCCTGCTTCCTCCTTTTTGTCTGATGTTTCCGGAAGCAATTCCTCGCCTTCTTGTAATCCCTTTGAAAAATAACCGTCCATGCTGAACTGGTCATCCGAAACCACCACGGGTACATCTGCAAACGAGTCAGTCTATAAGTCAGCCCATCGAAGAAGCAACAAACAAACATACCTAATTTTGTAGGAACCCAATTCACGACCTCGAACCGTCTTGCGTTCACCGACAAAACTTCGGGAAACGTCTTGAACGCAGTCCGCTTCAGTGCACCGTCTTTAGCACCACATGCCTGACACGTATACTCCAGAACTTCGGCTTGCGTGTATATATCAAGACATTCCTTGAGCAGCACGGGCTCAAACTCTTCCTTGTCCTCCGGGTTTACCTTTGGTATGCGGCGAACGGGTACAGGAACCGAAATACTGTTTTGCACGTCGGTTTTGTAGTTTACCCGATGGCATCCCAGGCACTCTAATCGTTGCTCGGCCACAAAGTCAAAACACGAAGTCGGATCACTCTGTGTCGTCCCGTGATTCGCGCGACTAATCATCTGGAGCAAATACAGCAGGAATTCAAACGCATCCTGCTGCCGCATTGTAGAAAATTCTGCATGGTTCTTGCCGACCATTGTCTTGAAAAGTGCCGGTGCTATACCGGGCTGGAATCGGTCTTCGGCTGAAGGGACTGAATATCGTCCGGATAACAGGCCATACGCGACTTTACGTAGCTGTGTCTCGAAATCAGTAGCCGGTGTCGCGGTGATTGGCATCTCGCAGTCTGAGTGGTAGTACCTATACACTATTAGCCTTCGTTCTTCCTTAAAATCATTAAAAGTACTCTTACCGCTCAACAAACGAAGGCAGAGAAAACAGGCACTGCACGACCGACGCCAGATAGCAAGAATTTCCCAAGTTCTTCAGACCAGTGAAACCAGGTCCAAATAGAGGTTTCAATTCCTCGCCGTTTTCTGTCGTCATGCTGAATTCCCATTTCAAGTTTTGTTCCAGTTGCTAAAACGTACGTTAGCCATGCCAGTCCCCTTCACACTGCACGGGAGAGATATATTCACCAATTCAACTAGACTCTTTTCCACTTTTTGACGTTCAGATATCTTAATACCCCAGTGATTCAGGTGCTCCGCCAGACTCGGGTCCTGTCTCTCCTCATTGCACAGATAACAATAAACATCTAAAAAACATCATAAGTAACTTGGATCGTACTTCTAAAAAAAAAAGACATACCAGCAGTCCCATCGGGCGTGATACTGCCTAGTTTCACAGACACGGGATGTCTAGTCTGCTCGAAATGAGCCAGTCCATGACTATTACCGCCAACTCCGCCAAATTGCTGCCGTCCGCAATTAAGCGCACCACATTGCAGACACAGCCATAGATTTTCTTTCAGATCGCACTGCGAGCAATGTGCTAGCTCTAGACAAAAGTCATGAAAATCAGCATGTCATCAACGATAGAGGAGTAGACTTCGGCGACTCACCTTGATCCGCGAGAAATTTAGCCTCATCTTGTTCAAGACAGAGAGTATGTTCACACGGCAAGATTTCTTCTTCCCAAGCTTTTACTTCAGACTGCCTGTTGGACGACAGAGCTGTCATGACACCTTTGACGACCTCGGATAACTAATAAATTACCCACTGTCAGCCGAATTTCCAAAGCAACCCGTGTTCACAGAATAATAAAAAAATCATACGTTACCCAAGTCCTCGGAAATCTCCAAACCATTGCATTCAAGACATCGAACACTGGTGACCGTGTCGAATCTAGTCTCTTCCGTTTCGGCGGCGATCGCGAGTTTGAGGATCTTGGTAGGTGATTCCTCACGCTGACATTTCCGGTCAGTTCAAGCTTTTTCTAAATAGATGTGACAGATTATACAAACATTCTCCTTAATCTTGCGCGTGCGCTTGATGTTGAGTACCACAGGATGCTGCGTGGTCTGGAAATGGATCTTGGAATGTCCAGGAAACTCGGCCGTGCATCCGCCATTGAAGCACGAGAGACAGACATCGAGACCAGTCGGGCATTCCTGAAAGCCATATTTAGCACTATTCACAAACGAAGTAATTCAAAATAATGAGGCCAACATACTGGTGTATCAAAGCATTGCGTGCAGTCGTCTTTGTACACTGGCTGATTCGCGGTCGGAGGTCGCAGGTTGAGAGTGGAGAGATGCGGACAGCTCATTTTGTGGGTACTTTTCGAGATTGATGACAAGACTTGAGACCTAAGATACGTTTAACAAGCAAGTCCTCAGATCACACAACAAAATCAAGTAACACCTGTAAAACGAACCGTTTGTATCAAGAGTCGGCAATCGATCGAGGAACAGAGGATATTGAAAGTACGTCACTACATCGAACGCGCTTGTGGGATCACATTGAACACGTTTATTAATAATTCCCAAAGCGGAAACATGGCCTAATTCAGCAATAAGGACTCTGCACGACTTACGAACTCTCGCGACTCTGAATTCTAGAAAACAGATGACACTGGAATTACATGAATTGTGATTTAAGTCTTTTATCAGCGCGTTACTAAATAGTAAAGTCGCCAGGCCGGACCCCGACGCGTCCAGAACGCGTCTCGGACGCGTCGAATTGAGCCGCGCGCTCGAGCCGCAGTGGAATTGAATTTCACGCGTCGACACTTTCAATTTCCCACTCCCCACTCTTCACCCGACGCGTCTGCTCTTTTTCTCTTTATAATTCTCAGTCACTCCTTTTGCTGTTATTATCCCAACTATTTGTGTGTTTGAATTATACTACGTGTCAGGTTTCATTCTTTTACTTGTTTCTTTTCCTTCCTTTTCCTACGGCTCTCCTCTCTACGCGTCTTTCAGTCTCGCACCATGGTTCGCGTCTCGCCCCGTCGCGCTGCAGCGCAGAAGCAGCAGCAGCCGGTTCAAGGTTCTCCTAAACGCACAGTTTTAGGAAAACGTGAACGCAGCATATCAAACAACGGAGAGCATGATAAGACCCAGTCGAACAAGGATCAACCATCGCTTCGGCGCGTGTCTGAGCAGAAAGAGAACAGGAGATTTATGGTGACGCCGCCTACGACGCCTAAGAAAGTGCGTGTTGCTGCTGAGTCTGCGAAGGTGTTGTCGGAAATCAACAACGGATCGCCTGCTCGTCGACTTTTTCCGCCGTCGTCTGAGATTTCGATTCCAGTTTCTGCTCCTCCGACTCCGAGTACGACTCCAAGCACAACTACACCGAGTACACCGTCTACGCCGTCGATATACAGTGGCGCGAAAGCATTATTTCAACGTAGCGGTGCCACAGGTACTCAGGAGCCATTGCTGTGCCGGGACGCAGAGCGTGAATCGCTACTTTCGTTCCTGCGAACTCATGTTGAGGATGGAACGCCGGCAAGTTTATACGTCAGCGGGCCTCCTGGAACCGGAAAGTCTGCGCTGACGTCGGAGGTGTTGAAGGTGCTTGAGAGTGAGACTAGGGGAAATGTGACGATTGCGAATATTAATTGCATGACCATTCAACGACCTCAGTTGGTTTATGCGACTATTTATGAGCAGATCACGGGGACGGCGCTTGCAGGTGATGGTCAACATGGTCCAGAGTGTCTGGAAGCGTACTTCACAGAATCTGCGAGAGGAAAGAACAACAGTCGCCGACCATGGTATGTACTCCTCCCGCTACAAAACGAACTTTGGAGATCGAAGCTAATAGTCTGTACAGCGTCGTTGTTCTGGACGAGATGGACTATTTGATTACGAAGGACCAAGATGTTCTGTACCAAGTATTTGAATGGACGCGGTTGAAGAACTCGAATCTGATTTTGATTGGTATCGCGAACGCGCTCAATCTGACTTCGCGCTTCCTCCCTAAGCTGAAGGCTCGCAACTGTACGTCCTTTTTCTCTTTCTCGTGGTCAGATATCAAGTACTAACCTAAACCTCAGTTACTCCGGATCTGCTGCGATTCATTCCTTACACGGCGGACCAGATTGCGACCGTAATCAAAGCCCGTCTTGTATCATACTCAGAATCGCTACTACCTTCAGATCCCGACCGTGAGTTTATCGCGACTCTTTTACATCCTGCAGCGATCCAACTTTGTGCCCGCAAGACAGCAGCAAACACAGGTGATCTGCGAAAGGCATTTGATATCTGTCGACGAGGGTTAGACCTCGCAGAGGGTGAAGCGCGGAAGAAGTTTGGCACCATTCCAGCGGCAACAGGGCAAGAAAATGAGCTTGAATCGACTCCGTCACTGAAATCTGTCGCGCTTGTGATTCCCGCTGGTACGGTTCCGCCGAAAGTGACGATTGCACATATCGCAAAGATTTGCTCTTCCGCGTTTGGAAGCTCGACAGTGAACAGGGTACAGGCACTCAATCTCCAGCAGAAGGCAGTGTTGTGCGCGTTAGTTGTGGGCGAGAAGAAGAAGCATTCGAGTTTGACTGTGCGTGAGTTGTATGAGCATTACGGGAAACTGTGTGCGACCGACAAATTGCTCGACAGTTTGAAAGCGACCGAGTTTCGTGAGGTTATTAGCGCGCTTGAGTCCTGTGGTGCTGCAACGTTGTCTCACGAGGCAGCAGGAAGGTCTGCTTCGGGAAATAACAATTTCTCTGATAAGCAGCGGATTTCGTCGGCCGTGCAGGAGATTGATTTGTTAAGAGCGGTAGAAGATGTGGGCATGTTGAAGCGGTTTTTTAGAAGTGATTTGTAAGTGGTTTGTGATGTATGTCTGCGAACTATCGGGGTCGGGTTTATGATTATGTATGAACTGCTGCGCCATGCAGCGTTGTATTTTAGGAAGTGTATACTGCTGTACGGATATGTACATAGCACGGGATAGTCAGGATTTTATGGGTGTCTATATGAACAGATGATAAGAACGCGATTTGCGGTGGTGAATAGAACAATTATCTAATGCTATATACATATAGGGTGCTACTTTGAAACACGAACCGCAAGTTCGTAGTCGCGTACACCAAGGTCATTAAACTTCCCAAAACAGAATAACGTCAACAATGCGCTCAATGCTCATGAATCTCAGCCGTTCCAAGATCCGCCAACGCACCCTTGATCAGCTCAATGCCAGCATCCAAATCCTCTTCCGAGATCACGATCGGCGGCGCCAGTCTGATAATGTTCTCGTGCGTCGGCTTGGTCAACAATCCCCGCTCTTTCAGCAACAGACACAGATCCCACGCCGTGCGACCGTTTGCTTTAGAGTTGTCAATCACAATCGCTGTAAGTAGTCCCTTGCCTCTGACTTCCTTGATCACGCCTCCCTCGAGCGGTTTCAGTCCAGCCTTGAATCGCTCGCCGAGAACCTTGGCACGTTCAACGAGGTTTTCATCAGTAACGACTTGCAGTGCGGCAATAGCGACAGCGCAGGCAAGAGGGCTTCCACCGAAAGTTGATCCATGAGTACCCGCTTCGATGGTAAGCATGATCTCGCGAGACGAGAGCACGGCACTGACTGGCAGCACACCGCCCGAGAGTGCTTTTCCGAGTAGCACGATATCTGGGTGGATATCGTAATGATCGCAGCAAAGCAGCTTACCAGTCCGCGCAATGCCAGTCTGGATCTCGTCGCAGATCAGCAGGACGTTGTGTTTCTTGCACAGAGCAGCCACGCGCGGAAGATAGTCGTCGTCAGGAACAACAACGCCAGCCTCGCCTTGAATAGGCTCGATCAGGAACGCGGCAACTCTGTCTCCAACTGCTTCAAGCGCGTCTTCGAGATCCTCAATGTGGTTGAATCGAATGAGTTTGTTGGTTCCAGGTACGACGGGACCAACATTGGTCAGGTACGGACCGTAGTTGTCGCGCGCCTCGGGGTCGGTCGACATTGAGATGACGCCGAGCGTGCGGCCGTGGAAGTTGTCGGCGGCAGATAAAATAATAGCTTCGCCCTCCGGGATGCCCTTCTTGACGTATCCCCACTTGCGCGCCAGTTTGAGTCCGGTCTCGACGGCCTCAGCGCCGGTGTTCATGGGCAGGACCATTTCGTATCCGAAGAACTGTTGGGCAAGTCAGCGATGATCCCTGTTTTGAATACAAGAAATACGCACCTCGGTGACAAAACGAGCATACTTTGGAAATACGTCGTTGGAAAACGCGCGACTGCTGAGCGTGACCTTCTGTGCCTGCTCAGTGAGCGCTTGGATGATCTTGAGATGGCAGTGGCCCTGGTTGACGGCCGAGTACGCGGACAGGAAGTCGAGGTAATGTTTTCCCTGGCAAACGTTAGTGCGGTTCTCATTCAATTCAAATAAATCAGGCAAGGCCCAAGGATCAATAAAGTACCTCGGGATCCCACACATGAGCACCCTGGGCCTTCGAGAAGACGACGGGCAGCGGGTGATAGTTGTGCGCGGAGTACTCTTGCTCGTAGTCGAGGGCTTTGGCCGACGAGATCGCGTCTGATTCGGGGGAATAGAGCGACGGCATTGAAAAGCATCGGTTGTGGTGCTATGTAAACAATAACAAGTAAACAAACAAGTAAACAACAGCTGGAACAGTGAGAAAGGATTGATTGAAGGATTGATCGAGACGAGAGCATCCCGAGCCACATCCAGCAGGCAAACCTTATGCGGTGGCGTCGATCACGGGCCGCAAACCTTAACGCGAACCTTAATAAAACCCTAAGCGGCCCCTGCACAAAGCTCGCGCCGCGCGCGCACATGCTGCTATTAGCACGTGACTGTTTTGGTGACACCCTGGCTCTGCAGTAGGGCTCAGCCCTACACGCGCGTGACTGCGTTTTCTGTGTGTACGCCGGGTACGCTGGCCCGCCACGCAAATTGTGTGGTGGCCCGCGGTACCCAGCCCTGAGCCCTAATCCACGCCCACTGGCCTCCTGCGTCGCCGCTCAGCTCAGCTTCGTAGTCAGGTTCGCGCTCCGTTCTCGTATCACGCAGCCCGCCTTTGCACGTTTAGTCGACACTTTGGATATCGGTGAGTAGCGCTTTGCTTGTTATTGTGGAAGGACGGGACTGCTGGGTTCTATTTGGTTCGTCTGGTTCCTGCTGCGGGAGACGCGATCGCGCGGGGAGCGGGTCGGCGATACTGGTGAAGTGCTGCATTCGTGGAGGAGAATAGGGAACAGGAGAACAAAAGAACAGAGAAACAGAATCAGCCTCTTCCATATCGCAAAAACTGCTGCTAATTCTGCTCAAATAGCCATCCGATTGTCCCCTTGATCATCTATATACAACATGGTTTCCGAGATTTCCAGCAAGAGAAAGCAGGTCGCTGACGGTGTTTTCTTCGCCGAGCTCAACGAGTTCTTCACCCGCGAGCTATCCGAGGAGGGATACGCCGGTGTCGAGGTCCGCTCTGCGCCCACCAAGACCGAGATTGGTGAGTTTTGATTTTATAGGATAGAGTGTGGATTTACAGGATAAGGAAGACTAACAGCAGCACAGTCATTCGTGCCACCCACACCCAGGATGTCCTCGGACCCCAGGGCCGCCGTGTCCGCGAGCTGACTTCGCTGATCCAGAAGCGTTTCAAGATCAGCGAGGGTGGTGTCGTTATCTACGCCGAGAAGGTCCAGCAGCGTGGTCTGTCTGCGATCGCGCAGGCCGAGTCGCTCAAGTACAAGCTCTTGAACGGTCTTGCCGTCCGTCGGGCGTGCTACGGTGTTCTGCGATACATCATGGAGTCTGGCGCCAAGGGTGCTGAGGTTGTCGTTTCCGGAAAGCTGCGTGCCGCCCGTGCCAAGAGCATGAAGTTCACTGATGGATTCATGATCCACTCCGGTCAGCCCGCTCGCGAGTTCATCGACACCGCCACTCGTCACGTTCTCCTGCGCCAGGGTGTTCTCGGAGTCAAAGTCAAGATCATGCTCGGCACCGACCCCGAAGGCAAGCTCGGCCCCAGCAAGACCCTGCCCGACGCCGTCACCATCATCGACCCCAAGGACGACTCGCCGAGCGTGCTCGAGCCGCGAAGCATCGACTACCTCAACAAGGCTCCGGCCGAGGAGGAGGTCGCGGCGGCCCCGGCTCCCGTCGAGGCTTTCGAGGCTTAGGCGGAAGTTCAAGAAAAAAGTATAAATTTTTTTGTAAAGGGTCGTTTGTTCATGTTTGCGCTCTTTTTGTGTACCGGTATATTCGTTGCAATGTAATTTTTCATCTTAGTACTGCGTTAATAAATGCATTTACTCTATTTACTTTCTACTGGTAACTAACTTAGTCTACTCATCTATTTGTGGCGGATAAGCTTAGTCTAAATTTAAAATGTGGAGTACAGATGACTTTTGTATTTCGAATGAGAAGTAGGACAAGGGAGAAGTAGTACAAGGAGCCTAACGGCAGGAGAGAATAGAACGTAGAGAGAGAGGAGGGGGGAAAGAAAAGGGAGAGAGAGAGATAGAGAGAGAGCGAGAGAGAACGGAAGGAGACGAGTCGAAGAGGATAGGTATGGACGTAATATACAGCGAGCTTTTCACTCCAAACAACAAAAAAAAGGTACACCAAAACTACTCCATATCCTGGTCGTCGTCCTGTTGCTGTTCCATCTGCCTCCGGACCTTTTCGTTCTCGAGCTGCTCGTAAAGCAGAAACAACGCGCGCTCGTTCTCGTCCGCGGTACCGCGGATCGTAAACATACGCTCACCGCTCTCGTCGTGGGGTTGCTTTGCGATCGAGATGCGCGCGCCGCTGATCCGTCTGATCTCCTGGATCTTGGTACCGCCCCGGCCGATGATACAGCCGACCATGTCTGCCGGGATCGCGATGTTTTGTGTCTGTTCCGGTCCGCCGGAGCTGGTTGGGCCGCCGCCGAGGCCGCTGCCGTTGAGCTGCTGGTCGGCTTCGAAGTCAGCTGGGTTGCCGGTCCGGGTACGCGCGGACGGAGGAGGAGGTAGGCCGGTCGAACCGCCGAAATCGGACTTGTTTTGCGGGTTGTAGAGAACGGTTGAGGTGCCGCGCTGCCAGTCCTCGACAAGACACTTGCCGATTTCCCAGACTGCGAGCCGGATCGAGTCGGCGGAGCCCTGGACTTCGACGATACGTTCGGTCGAGCCGGGAAGGATGTCCTTGGAGGCGACCATGCGCACGCTGCAGTCGTCTTGGATCTGCTTGATCTTGGATCCCTGACGGCCGATGATGGTGCCCATCTGGCTGTGCGCGATGAGGAGACGGATTGCTAGAGGGGGAGGAGTCAGATCAGATCAGCAGCGGTGGAGAATGGCTGCAAAGACATACTTGTAGAGTTCGCGACGAGGGGAGTAGTGGTAGGAGGAGGCGATTCGATGAGGGTCTGGGCAGCCATGGCGTATGCCTATGTAAATTGTTAGTATCGTTTTTAGTTATCGTTCTTTAACTGCAGATCAGACGCACTCTTGCAACACCCTCGAGGGTTCCGGTGACAGTAAGCACGCGATCATGAACTCCGGGCACAGGCTTGCTAACACCAGCCTTGACACCGGTAGCCTCACGCAGATCAGCGACGTTCTTTCCCTGCTTGCCGATGATGATGCCGGCTTCCTTGGACGAGACGAGCGCGCGAAGAGTCAAAGGCGCGACCGCGAAGGTTTCTTCGGTGAACACGGCCTGTTCGCCGTCGTCGTCAACCAGCATTTCACGGCCGTTTGTGTCGTACTGCGCTGCTGCGTTGGTGTCGTATTGTTGTTCGATCTCGGACATGGTTGAAGTTGGAGGGTAGGTGGACGTGGAGGTGGGTTGGATGGTGGTGGTAGGAGAGTGAAAGCTGGAGAAGCGGGCTAAACGGAGAAGCCTAGCAAAGAGAAGCAAGGGAAGATGGAGAAAGCGAGTTCTCGGGAGACGGTGAAAGTAGGAGCTGAGACGGTTTGGACGAGCTGGAGGAGGAGATCGGGGCGGTGATGGCGGATCAAGGGGGCTTTGGGGGAGGAGGAGCTGGAGTGGTGAAGGACGGGGAGGAGCAGGAGAAAGAGGAAAAAGAGGAGGAGGAGGAGACGGAAGAGGGTTGGAGAGGAGAGGAAGGAGGAGGAAGGGTTGCTGGGGTTTGGAGCTGGAGGGGGAAGCGCGAGGAGGACAGGTAGAGAGGACGTGTTGGAGGAGCGCGGCGGCCGCAGAAGAGAAAAAGTGCGCGGCGCGGCGCAGACATTTGTAAGAGATTTGCGGCAGAAACGCGCAAACGTAACTGAGGTTTGCGCAGGGGAAGCGCCAACGTGTCATGTTACACAACACGTGACAAGACGCGTGCTGAAATTATTGTACGCGTCGTGGGTTCCCTCGCACAACTCGTATAGACGAGCCTATTGATACAGCACTACAACACCAATGCGTGTGCTGTGCGTGGCGGAGAAGCCGTCGATAGCCAAGAGCGTTGCTAACACGCTTGGCGGCGGACGCGTGACGACTGTGAGTGGTTTGGTGGTGGTAGTTGTATACTACTGAAGAAGAGACCTGGCTAACAGTGCGACCAGCGCAACAGCGACAACCCCTACATCAAGAACTACGACTTTCAGTACCGATTCACCGGGACCTGGGGCGACTGCGACGTCACTATGACTTCTGTGATTGGCCATCTCACGTCGGCCGACTTCCCGCAGCAGTTCCGGCAGTGGAACTCGTGCGCGCCGTCGGATCTGTTCCACGCGCAGGTCGTGACCACTGTGGCGGAGGACAAGAGGAAAGTGGCAAACAATATCCGGAGCGAGGCGAGACGGGCGCAGGCGCTCATGATTTGGACGGATTGTGACCGCGAGGGGGAACATATTGGTATGGAAGTCGTGAACGTTGCACGAGAGGGCAATCGGCAGCTTATTATCAAGCGCGCGTCGTTCAACAACCTTGAGGCTCAGTATGTCACTGTTTCGGTTTGGAAGATTGTGGTAACTTATTTGGCAAGTACTAACAGCTAGACACATTCACCGCGCAGCGCAGAATCCGCGGGAAATCGACAGACGACTGTCGGACGCCGTGGATGCACGCATCGAGATTGATCTCCGTCTTGGTGCAGCATTCACTCGGTTCCAGACTCTCATGCTGCGCGGATCCGCTAAAGCACTTGACAACGCACTTGTGTCATACGGATCCTGCCAATTTCCGACCTTGGGCTTCATCGTGGACCGGTTCAAGCGCGTGCAAAATTTCAGACCAGAAGCGTTCTGGTATATCGATTTGCATGTCCGGAAGGACAACATCGATGTTGCATTCCACTGGAAGCGAGTTCATCTGTTTGACCGTATGGCAGTAACGCTGATTTTCGAACGGTGCATGGAAGTTAGTAATGGTGAAGGACGGATAACGAGCGTGCAAAAGAAACCGACGTCGAAATGGAGACCGCTGCCGCTGACGACGGTTGAGCTGCAGAGACGCGGGTCAATGTTCCTCGGCATGAGCGCAAAGAAAGTGATGGACATTGCCGAAGCGCTGTATACAAAAGGGTTTATCTCGTATCCGCGCACAGAGACGGATCAGTTTGACGACGCCATAGACCTGCACGCTCTGATTGAACCGCAGACACAAGATCCCGCGTGGGGTGCATTTGCGGAGAACCTTCTACGTGGAGGTGGATTTCTTAAGCCGCGCAAGGGCCCGCATAACGATATGGCGCATCCTCCGATTCATCCAGTCGCATATACCGCCGCAACCGCTGTTAATCATGACGAGATCCGAGTTTACCAGCTCGTGACGCGCCATTTTCTGGCATGCTGCTCGCAGGATGCAAAGGGTGAGAGTACAGAAGTTAATTTAGACTGGGGTGGTGAGCGGTTTAGAGCGTCCGGATTGCGCGTGACGGAGCGGAATTACCTGGATGTTTATACCTACGATCGCTGGACGAGCAGCCAGCCGCTTCCGGGGTTCACAGCGAACGAGCTCGTGCCAATTTCGAGTGTTTATATTAAAGACGGCACGACGTCTGCGCCGGCGTATCTAACTGAACCCGAGTTAATTCAGCTCATGGACGCGAACGGGATCGGCACAGATGCCACGATGGCGGACCATATCGAGACTATTCTCTCGCGACAGTACGCGGTGAAAGTGCCCAAGGGTGCTATTGCCAGGTTCTTGGAGCCATTGCCGTTTGATGCACCGCCGGCGTTTGGCGGAGGTGCTCGTGGTCGCGGTCGGGGTCGCGGTCGAGGTCGAGGCGCGCCTGCTGCTCGCGGTGGTGGTCGAGGGCGCGGTCGCGGAGGCCGTGGAGGTGGTGGAGCCGATGCCGGAGGAGCGCGAGGCGGCGGTGGAGACGGTCAGAAGGAGTTGATTCCGAGCACGCTCGGCGTCGCGCTGGTCGAAGGATACGACCAGATCGGGTTCGACAAGAGCCTGACGAAGCCGTTCCTGCGAAGAGATCTCGAGGCCATGATGACGGACATCTGCGAGGGTCGCCGCACGAAGCAGCAGGTTGTGCGTGAGAGCGTGGGCATGTACGAGGACGTGTTCCAGCGCGCGAATGCGCAGGCCGAGCTCCTGCGCCAGGCGTGTCGGCGGTACCTGCGCGCGTAGCGTAGCGTGTCGTGACCCTCGGTTTGTTTGTTTACGTTTTGCACGTGACGTGTCACGTGGGCATCACGTGCGCGTGTCCGGTTGCGGTTGCGAGCGGTTGCGAGCTATTTTAAGCTGACACGGTTTCACAGCTCCGGTTGCGGTTGGGTTGCGGTTCGGTTCGCCGCCGCAGCGCCAGGGCAGCGGCGCTCGTCTGCAGAAGACGAACCCTGAGCGCTGCTGAGCCAGGCACCAAACCGCCGCTGCTGCTGCTCTCGCTCTTCGTCGCGCGCGCGGGAAGGCTCTCGGCCCGCTGTTTCGTCGTCGTTCTTTGTTTGTTTTGGTTTCCAGGGTGTTTCCGGTCTGTTTGTTTGCCTCGTGTCCGTGTCCGTTGCCGGGACAACCCACCAACCCACCGCTTATATTGTGCCCGTCGATTGTCTGCCTCCTGGCCTCCTAGCCCCGGTTTCCCGTGCCCTCCCCTCGGAGAATTTACTGCTGCTGTTCCATCGAGTTTGAATACGTCTGTGTGCTTTTGGTTTGCTGGAATTGGTATGTTGCTTCGTTACTGGCCCTCGGTTCGCTGTACTGACCCCCGCAGACCATCAGCCGACCTGACTTTGACTCGAATTTCTGCCTCCGCCCGTCCGCACATGATGACACCCTGCTTCGCCCGCTTTACTATCCACCGTCTCGCATTTTTCCTCTAATCGTCTTTACGAATTCGTGTTCGTGTCGCCATGTCTTCAACACTGTCGTCGTCATCGCTGCCAGGGTCCGCTGCACGTGGCTCTGCCACGCGACAATCGACCATCTCCGGCTCACAAATTTCTACCACTGCCAGCAGTTTTGCCAGTTCTAGTAGTGTCTCGTCGAGGATTCGTGTGGCGAGTAGCAGTATCGTCAGCGGCAGTGGTACTAGCAGTGCCAGCAGCATCACAAGTGCAGTTAGTAGTAGCAGCAGTCATTTATCGTCTACATCGTCGGTGCCGATAAGTACGTTGGGCCAAAGCTCGAGTCTGAGTTCGATCGTTAGCAGTCATGCGTTTTCGTCGTCTGTATCTTCGCATGTCTCGTCGGTCGGGTCAGTGTCAGCTACCCGATCTAGCTCGGTAGTGTCTGCTACGCACTCTTCGCAGACTGGCTCACAGTCGACTCACTCTTCCGTTCGGTCGACTGCAACCTCTTCCAGTTTCTCTAGAGTGACTACGACTCGCGCAGTGTCATCAAGCCATCCAACCTCCATGTTATCCTCTACGCTCTCCCCCACCTCATCGACCACGTCGACATCCTCGCCCTCCGCCTCTGCTTCCGCCGTCGCGGTCCTGCCCTCCTCTGGAAAATCGTCGTCTTCAGATAGAACCACAATCATTGCCTCCGTCGTCGGCAGCATCGGCGGTGCAATCGTCATCCTTTTGATTTTCTTCCTCTGCCTCCGTCGGCGAAGACGTCGACGCCGAGAACAAACCCCTCCTCTATTCGGCTCTCACACCCTTCGATCACCACCAACAAACCATCGCCCGCGGCGTCTCCAACAACAGCACCGCCGCACAACGTCAACCCAAAGTCGTCTCGGCCAATCCGACTCTACGAATCCGCGTCAACTACCTGAAATGACTCAAACCTTCCGCCAACCACCTCGCGCGCTTCAGCGGCATCCGCAGTTAATGTCCGATGCGTCTTCACCGTCTCGGATATCTCCATCGCCGCAGAGCTGGCGCGCGTCGCTGAGTACGAATGGGTCTGAAGCTCCGTTTCCGCATATTTTCGGATCGATCTTTACGAGATCGAGAAGGAATACGGGGACGTCGTATCAGACAAACAGTACGCAGGGACTAAATACGCCGTCGGTTATTTCGTCACCCGGTGGGGGCGGGATTAGTACCATTGTCAGCGGCGGCGGTGGTGGTGGTGGTGCTGGGAGTATCGCGGGAGAGTCAGAGTCTGGGTTTGTAAAGATTAGCGGACGGAAACTTGAGCGCTGGCAGGATCCGGAGTTGGCGTCTGTGCATAGCATATCAGGACGAGTTTATGACCGCGAGGGAAACGAGATCATGCGAGAGGAGAACGAGGAGAATGAGTTGGATACAGCAGCGGCGGGTCCATCTATATTACCAGAGCTGGCAGTCTCTGAATCGGCCACGACGCCCAGTATCGACAACGGCAACAACGACATCGATCGGACGAGCCAGGAATCACCACGAAATCGGTACTATATCAGCAGCATCACGTTAAGCGGCCAGCAATCGCCCGCTCCGCCGGACAACATCTAAGCCATCCACTCCTTCACACTAGTAACGGGTACCAAAACAATCGATACACAAAATATACGAGAGCAAACCTTTGTTTTTCCAATCGGCGTTTTTATACATATTTTTCAATTTTCTTCACCCAACTACGCCGCTCATTCATGTTTGAAAATCTATTTCTCACGCGTCACTCCTTTATGCTATCGAAAAAAGAAAAAGATTTATCTTACAACTATA
This sequence comes from Myxozyma monticola, assembly GCA_030568405.1. NCBI lineage: Eukaryota > Fungi > Ascomycota > Lipomycetes > Lipomycetales > Lipomycetaceae > Myxozyma > Myxozyma monticola. The sequence continues at coordinate 19,116 of JAJLTV010000004.1, forward strand.
CGTTCATTTACAACTGTACAATTACATGTCTCGAGGAGTCCATTTGTGATCGCAAAGATCGGATTTTGCGCGAGCTATCAAATGCTACCATGAACTACAATCGATTTGGAGCAGGAGTTTCTTTTTGTTAATATTATTGAGAGTAATGTGTAGCAACTTGTTTCTAATATATAACTACTTTTAATAGTCGCATCAATTCCTAAACTGCATAAAACTTGATGTACTACGTGCAATTGTACTAAAGAATAGTCTTCTCAATCATAGAAATACCATACTTCTTCTTCAGAATCTCTCTCAATGGATCACAAATCTCAGGAGAATACGGTGCGACGATACCAGTTTGCTTAAAGAATCCATCCAAAATCAGCGACGCGGCAAGTCCACACGGAGTGCCAACCAACTCAGCCATAGCCGAGTATCCCTCCGGATTTCCATACGCAGCCAAAGTCGACGTGCGAGTCTCAGTCTTGCCATCGGCCCATTCAATTCCAAACTTATGCTGAAGCATGACTAAATCGCGTTCACCGGCTTCGTATTGCATAAGGTCTTCGAGAGTAGCGCCAAAAGTGTCGACGGCGGTAGATTTCGCAATGATGGGTGTGTCGGAAAAGAGACCGAGCCAGTGAAGACCTTTGATGATTGTTGTCTTTGTTTCCGCGTCCGGGAAAGTAGTCTTGGCGTCGATAGCGGCAAGTAAATCCTCCTCGCTAGACGACTTGGCACCAATCAACTGCGCAAAGGCTTCCTTCCAGGGAATCGGAGTCTTGAGGAAAGGTTTCTCAACATCATCCAGTAGGCCAAGGTCGACGAGGACGAGCATGAACTCAGTAAATCCCTGGTAGCGCAGATTTCCACGAACCACCGTCTTCGCTTCGGGAATCTTGTAAAGTTCACGGAAGACAGTCGAGTCACGGTTTCCATACCCGACAAAAGAGTATCCGGGGTAAATAAAGTACGGCTTTGCAGACTTCATCAGCTCACGGCCAGGAATCTCAACAACCTTGCCATCCTGGTACGACTTGGCAGTGTAAAGCAGAGCATGCAACACTCCGCTCGCAGACCAGGAGAACTTGTATCCCAGCGGGTTATCAGAGTTCTCAGGCGCGGGGAGACCGCCGCAGTATGACACAAAACTAGTGACTTTACCGCCGGCTTGGTGGATCTCGTCGATCGCTTTGACGGCGTAGAGATGGTCGATGCCCGGGTCCAGACCGATTTCGTTGAAAATCATGACGCCGGCATTTTTGGCACTGTTGCGTTAATATCAGCATAGCGCTTAATTAAAACAAATGGTTCTGTATCATACTCCTCCTCAAGAGCCTTGATGGCGGGTGAGATGTAGCTTGTCGTGAGGGTGTTCTTCTTGAACTTGATTGCCGCTTTCGCAACAGTAGCGTGGAAGTTATACGGAATCAGGCTGTTGAAGTCAGTGAGCCGTCAAGCCAAGTCCAAAGACTAGCATAGCATACGAAATGACAAGGTCACATTCCGCCACGGCAGCTTCCAACGCAGCCTGGTCGCTAACGTCGAGCGAGAGCGCACCGGTGCTAGTCGAGTCGCCGGCAAGAGCCTGGGCTTTCTCGAGCGTACGACATGCTTTATCAAGTTAGCTACAAAAGTTAGCATAAGAGGCCAGCTTACTTACCAACAGTGACAAACGTGTCTGGACGCGCAGCCAAGATATCAACAGTGGGCTTCGCCACGAAGCCGGAGCCGAGGAGGAGTACTTTCCTTGCGCATCAAGTTAGCAGCTGGAGACTGGTCTTTCAATATTTTTAAGCCAAACTCACTGAACCATTGTAAGCTGAGTAACCGGTATGTAAGATCCGCAAACAGCGCCCAGCCGGGCCAGCGAGCTGCTTATATGCAGCAATTGCCCGTGTATCTTCGAGCTCGCCGTTCGTCCAAGCAGTCCCAATTGGGATAAAAACTCAGGGGTTGGTCGTGCAGGGAGCCGGGTAAGGGGTCACTCCGGGGCGAAGGCGGACCGGACAGGGCTCTATCTCCATGTTTCGCCATATCGAGGCGGAGCAGGTGTCCACGGTTGATCGAGGCATGACAGGATGGTTTAGCTTGCGACAGACTGTATGATAAAGCAATCTGACAGCTGGTATTAGTCAGGCGGCTTGGTATTAACGGTTCATCTTCACAATCTCTACTTCAATTTACTCCAAACGCAATCTCCATGGTTATTTGGAATCCCAAACTCGTTGTTTTCTGGTGCAGATAGCTTGCTTTGACTGCTTTCAGTGGGTCATCACCCTGCCCGTCGTAAGTGTGCGTGTGAAACTTATCGACTAATTTTACGAATTGTATGCAATACCACTGCAACAAACGTGGCTGCACATGGTTGGTAGTAATAATCCTGTTTCAATCTATCTTTAGCAGACTTAATATAGCAATAGAAGATAGTACTACACTATAGAGTGCAATCCGATCACTTGACACCTGCTAAATTTGTTATACCAGGCACTTGGATATCCCCCCTGATGTCCCTTGCATGGGGCTCATCGAGATCTGACGCTTGCAATTATTTGACATGGTTTGACATCGATCCAGTACGGTGGGTGTTCACGGACACGGACGGTTGAGCTGGTTACAGTTCCAACTGAGCGGGTAGATGTGGAACCTGTCAATTTGCCACTGGTCTGACTGCAGTAAGAACCAATTTTATATCAGGTGGTCCTGCTAATCGAGCCAAGTTTACACTAAGGAAATGCATGTGTTGCAACCGTGCCCAGTCTCAAAATCGACCAAAACGCCATTTCCCGCTGTTCCTTATCAAACAATCCACCTTCCTTCTCCTGTGGCGGCGCCGCACTGTCGAAATTCTTCTCTACCTCCACTTCATACGCGACACTCACAAATAAAGGCACCTCGATCTCAGAACCTGCTGGCGTCTGAGACGGGACTAGCTCAACAAGTACTGTAGTCCAATTTCGACCGCGGGCAAATATACCAGCTGTCTCTGAACCGGAGGTCCCAGTCAATGACGATGTTCCCAACTTGAGCGCAGAGAATTTCGAGCGTAACTCGAGAACGGCTGAGAGATCCCAATCGTCTTCAACATTGGCACCGATGTCAAACGACGGCGTTAGGAAGGTCGTTGAATGTGCGTGATTTGGTGTAAGGGGTGGAGCAGCAAGCGTGGCGTGGACAGACTCGTAGAGTGGATTGAAGAAAGTGAGAGCAAATGTGTAAGTTATGTGAGGAACAAATCCGGATTGATATGACGAGGCGGTAGACGAGAGGGAAGCAGAGGGAATGTGGGTGATCCGTATCGTAGGGATGTAATTCTTCGATAGTAAATTTATTCGAAACGCTGTGGTGACTGCAGCAGCCATGTTAGAGCTAGCTGAGCTTGAAGATGCGGCAGAAGTCTTTCGCTGGTGGGGACCTGAGACATCGGGACGGACGAGGATGTGTCGACAAGCACGGCATCGTTTTGCGCGACGAGTACGTAGCCTGGTCGGCATAGGCAGCAAACTTGCTTTATCTGATGGCGCGCTCGCGAGAGTGAATGTACGACGCTGGATCATGTCTGTGCTTTGAGATAAACTAGTCATAGCACACATACGAGCTAGCTCATCGTCTTCCTCTTCTTCATTCAATTCCAATACGAATCGTTCTCGCGATTTTTCCGCATACTCTCTAGCTTTAGAACTCGGTATTCCACCGGCACGACCAAACTGTAATACGCTTGCAGGAGTCACAGCCGGCGATGAAGAGAGTCTTGTTGGGGATGTATTTTCCATTGGCGAGGATCCCAAGGCACGCTGCTTGTTGTAATATGATTTGAGAAATCGGGTTGTCTCTAGACTCCGAGCAATATGCTTAAAATGTGGATTATCTTTAGAAGATGCCCGGCTCGCTGCTTGCTCGGATTCAGCGGCAGTGGTTTCATATAAGTCTTTGTAGAACCCGGATAGTGCGGCAAAAGTAAGTGAAGAACGAGGTGTAGTGGTGCTATCAGAGTCGAACACGGAGCCGTCGTTCGTGTTCGTAGATGCTGACGTAGTCGCAAATGTCCGCACTTGTTCGTATAGTGTTGTAGTCTTTCTAAATTTGATACCAGCTGCCGATTTGCGCGAGTTCCATGCACAGTGCGGGCATTGCAGGTATATCGCACTGCCTTCGGGCTCGTTCTCATGCGGAGTGAACATTACCAGACTCACAAAGCACATCGGGCACTGTAAGCAGTTTTTCGTGCAGCTGTAAATGGTCAGTATGGATCATTAATCGGCCAACAGGACGAACACTCACTGAACAGCATCATGATCGCGGCTCTTGCGAGTGGCAGTGGAATCGGCGTAGATCCGCAGACAGGTCGGACAATACGTCTGTACCACCTCTTCAACCACGCATCGCTCACATCGGATAGCGACGCACTTCTCGCAAAAGTAGAGGCTGTTGAGCGCGTGCAACGCGTAAGGACTCGAGAGCGTCGGCGGGAACTCGAGATTCGTCGGATCTGCCGCTGGAGTTGGGGGGAGCTGCGGTTCAGCCAGTAAATCATCCGCCTCGTCGTCCACTGGCTCTGCACAAGGGCAGTGGATCCGTAAAACTGGGTATTTCGCCATTGCTGGTGACCGGACTGGGGGTCGAAGTGCTGAACAGCTCGAGTTTGGATTATATTCGAGGGACGCGTGCTAAAGACGCGCCGCACAGGCAAGCCGCAGTCTGAAGGAGCCGAACGGGGAAGTACACAACAACATCTGCGTCTCTACTTTGCTGCGGATTGAATGCGAATTATTAGTCATGAGCTACTGGAAATGTTTTTTGTTGTCTGTTAAGTGAGCTCGACAGCAATTGGTTCGTGGTTCAAGGTCTTTGGCTGATAGAAATGCTCCTATGTAGAAAGTTGCTTATGCACACGCGCTGCTACACTTATGCGCGCAATATTTACTTCGACCTCTCCCATCTCCTCCACCATCGTGGATCTCGAAATATCGAATTCAGCACGCACGATGCCGAGTCCACTATTGAAAGAGTCCTCACTACGCGTGGATCCGTCATCACTGCGTCTGCCATGTGTGGATCTGACCGTCCCGGACCCGAACGACTCGGCCGGTCTTCGCGGCCATCGCGTGCGTCCAGCGACAGGCGACGCAGAGGAGGAATACGCCAGACAGTACGCTGCGACCCAGAGCTCAGTCTATTTCCGCGACGCAGATAATGGACCACGATCGATTTTATGGCGAGTTGTTGAAGCCGGAATGGTTCTTGAGCTCGCGCCGATCGATCTCGCGGGCTCTACTGGCTCTTTGAGACGGATCCGAGTGCGGTTCCCGGCCGCGATTCGACCGTCCTGTGTCACAGTTTCAGGAAAAGACACAATCTCTGTCGACGTATTGACTGAAGCGTTTGTATTATACAGTCTTGCGTTTCCTATTGCGACGTTCACCCGCGACTGGACGCGACAGCCACTGGAACAATGGTGTCGCGTCCACGAATCAGCGCATTTCGCACTGCGGCCACCGCATTTCATGGCGACTCTTCCAAGCGGCGCTTTGCTGTTTGCGCTGAAAGATGGCGGACTGATGCGATTGGACCGCTCGAGATCACTTGCGAACGACTATTCCGAGCGTGTGTTTAGCGACGGATCGTACCTTGCGTCGCTGAAGGGCATGTTTGTGTGGGGTTCGTCCAGTAACGTGGCCGCGAATCTTATTGTGTCGATGTGTCCGGATCCTACAGAGTCCTTTCTGATAACAGTGTCGGTGAGCCACGGTCTCAAACTTTGGTCGCTTGATACACTCCTCTGTCTGGGTACCTACGACCTGATCAACGCACCGCCGCGCGCACAGTCAAACAAGCAACTCATCGCGGCTGATCCGACCACACTAGTTTCTACTGCCCGGTCTGGAGACGGGACGACATACGTATTGACCTACATCCCATCTAGCGATGGCCAATTTATGCTCTGGAAGCTCGACACTGCGGCATCTGACGGCCAACCAGCAACTTTAACTCCAGTATTCGAAGCGCCTATGCAAGCGGTTGCACCTGCTACAAACGCAATCTGGATGGTGGCTGATTATGTGTTGGAAGCAACCCGGGATGGTCACAGCCTTTGGGTATTGTGGAAGAGTAACAAGAGCTCGCGTGTGTCAGTACTGCATAAACTGACTGATCCCTCACCTCGGTGGATCTCAGTAGGCCCGAGCTCGTTGGATTCAGCCATTTCAGCTGACGAGGTCCGGATTGGAGTTGAAGACAGCGCGGATCAGTATTTACGGCATATTTTCCAGCCTGGCGTGTTTTCACCTGCGATTATCGAGACGGTTCTGCCAGTGTACGAGCAGCATTATTCTACTTCAACGTCAAGCAATGATGAGGATGAAACGCTACGCGAGCGTGTTGCGCGAGTGGTTGGTGCCGCTGTCACCCTGCAACCTAGTTATTCGCATCAACAGATGGATTACGAGTCTTACAAGCGTGATTTGGCTCAGCAATGGTCGCGATTTGAGCGGCTATGTGTTGAACTATCGAAACAAGGAAACGAAGCGTTAGGTTTAAGGCGTGACCCATCTAGCGGACAAGTCTTGCTGATCAAAGCAACGACGGTATCATTGATTCGCGCATGTGTCGGGCTCGAATACGCTAATCTAGGTGTTGCATCGAGAAGAGATGACGTTGAGCTTCTGAGTGGACTTGCTTCGTTTAGAAAACTGCTTCCAAAGCCCGTTCTTGCAGACTTTCTTGTGGCTATTGCTGATGACGCTGTGTTATCTCCTAAATATTCAACGGGAGATCGCATGACTGCAATCTATGATTCGTGCTTGAACGACCAGATATCCGATTCTGCGCTGGATTTATTGCAGAAACGGTTATATGGAATCCGAGATTTGCAAAAGACGTTGGACGGATGCTATGCCAGTTTAGTGGCGCTTACAAAGGCTCCAGGGTATGGCAGGCCGTCGTTGAGTACGCGGTACCAACTGACGCAGGTTGGCGCGGACGTGTTAGCTGCGACAGTTCATGAGAGCATTATAAGCACATACAAGACCCTTGCAGATATTCAGTTATTCTTGGTGGTATTTGGTGTCGACGTGAGCGAGGAATTTGTTGTTGAGCATATCGAACTATACGAGAAATTCAGACGCGTGTTTCGTACAGTTTTGTTCTTGAAGACACTTTCTGAAACCGCGCTTGTAAAGTCTCAAGAGGTTGAGAGCGACGAAGACGGACTGGCAGGAAAAGTTGGAGCGTTGGCACTGTCGGGCAAAAGCAGTACTAGCAATACTAGTGGTACGATTTTGGGCTATTTGTATTCTAGATTCGCGCTGAGTGTTGGGTGTGCAAGCGCGTCAGAATTGATGTCTGCGTCGGCTGGCGTTGGGATCGCGCGTGCAGTGGAGCATACAATGACATTCTGGAGCGTTGCGGGCGGAGAACAGCAAGCTGCTATTGCTGCCGCCGGTGCTCTTGTCGCGACCGGGCACGTATCGGAGGCTCAGTCGATCTCAAAGTTTTTCAGTGTGGACGGTCTCGGAAGCTACGCAAGGGGATTAATATATCTTGCCGCAAACGAGAACGTTTTGGCAGGAACATGGCTGAATAAGAGTATCACGGGCATGGCTTCACTTTCCGCCGCAGATAGCAGCGCAGCAGCTGGAGTTGGAGCGTTACGAGAGTTTGGAGGAGAAGCTGATGCGAAATGTGGACTTGGAGTTAGTGTTTTTGCTGCGCATGTTGGTAGCCTGGTTGAGCGTGCTGGCGCATATGGACTTGCGGTTGAGTTCTTACAGCTTGCGGTTGATTTGAAAACAACGAAGGATGGCGCCGAAGAAGATGCGTTGAATTCGAGGATTGTGCGGGCTGCGTTATTAGGTGGCATGTTTGATGAGGCGTATATGGCGGTTACTCATATATCGGCCTCTTCAAGGTATGTATCTTGGCTAGCGCTTCGTGTTGAAGGATCGTGAGGCTAACATAATCAGACGACTGGAAATGCTGCGAGAGTTTGTCGTTTCTCTTTGTGGAAATGGCCAGGCCGGACGACTAGCAGAGTACCCATTTCTTGAACTGCAACCGGCCGTTGAAGCTATTCTCGAACAACAAGCGCGAGGTGCTACAGTTTCGACCGGGAGCGCGAATTACTACAAATTACTATTTGGCTGGCGTGTCGAGCACGGTGAATTTCAGTCAGCAGCATCGGCGATGTATGAATATGTTCAGCGACTACGAAGCGGCGTTACTGCTGCAGACGCGAATGGCGAAAATGCAAACGGAGGCGGTTTCAGTCGGTACGATTTGGAGATTACGGGAAGTTACCTTGTGTTGCTAAATACGCTTGCATGTGTCGGTGGCGATGATGCGTGGTTTCTTGCGCGGAAGGCGGAACCTGGCGAAGGTGGTGAGTCGCCGATGAAGAAGGTGAGGCCTGTTCGGGAGGCTAAGTGGAAAAGAGTGATTGTCAAAAGAGGGGATGTAGAGAAGGAGTACGGCGAGGAGGTTGAGCGGATGCAAATGATATTATGCCGCGAAGTGGGGAAGATAGAAGCGTGGTAGAGGGCTTTTATTCATTCTACAGCTTTTGCATGTAAATTATATGTAGGTTATATACAGTATTTTTTTCTAGTTACAAAAATTTATCAAAAAATGATTTACTCCGCCTTGTTGACATGCACAAGTTTCGGTGTCCGTCGACGGGTGTCAATGTACTTTGTCAACGCCTCTGCCCCGACACCACCAAAAACGAGCAACACGCCGATCCACTGGCCGGGAGACAATCTATGAGAGAACCATGCGACTGAAAGCAGCATTGACATCATTTTCCTGGTCACGGTAACCGTGACGAGCGTAAGTGATCCGAAGTTTGCTAGCGTGTAGAAAATGAAGAGTTGGCCGACGGCGCCGCAAAGCGAGAATAGAAGGATATCGCGAAGTACGGCGGGATGGTCCTGGAAAAATGCAAGTGCGTCTGGAAGTTGGGTTGAGAGAGGGGTGAGAAGGAATAGCGAGGTGAGGACGGTTGACATTGTGTTGATTCCGCACATCATTTTGGGACCTGTGATTGATGGTTGCGAGTGGAAAATGTGATCTTGAGTTGAGTTTGTAAGACCATCAAAAAGAAGATTGATGCCGAGAAGAAGAAGACCGTATGCTGAAGATGCAGAGGGGCCCGAGGACGCGGAGGAGGCTGCACGGGGATGGTTCAAAGTGAAAATGGAGACGCCACAGGTGACTGCGAAGACGACGGCATACTTGCTCCACGCGTATTTTCTCCGGAAAAGAAGAACGTGGAGAAGCATTACTGGAAGCAGTTTGCATGATTTCCCAAGGAGCAGGGTTAGATAGTCAATGTGCTCGAGCGACGCGTAGCCGAATGGCGACGCGAGAGAGGCTGTAGTGGCGACGAGGGCGTATTGGAATACGACTGTCCGGTTTGGAAACACGGATGAGCTTGAGCTGGGTCCGCGTGACGTGTATAATGTGTAGATAAATCCGAGAATAGCTGCGCAGAAGGACTGCGCCGTGTTTATGACGAGGGAATACCGAAACACGCGTTTGTCCGGTCCATAAGGCGTCGTCGAGATCCGTTCCTGCAGGACAGCCCAGGTGAGAAACGACGCGTAGATTCCGCCGACAGCAATGAGCAATTGCAACGCAGACGCTTGCTTGGCTTGCTCGGTTTCTGATTTGGCGATAATGGGGGAATCCGGGAGGAAAGTGGAGGAGACGGCGGCCTTGTTCACAGGTTTCTCGGGGATGGCCTGCTCGTCGACGGGTTTCCGCGGTTTCGCGGCGGTCACGGAGACGGAGCCACCAGACGAGTGCGAGTGCGCGTGCTGGGACATGTTTGTCTGCTGCGGTCTTGCTCGAGCTGAGGTTGTGTGTGCACTGCAATGATCGCGAAGGGTCGTGGGATATAGCTAATAGAATCGAGAATCGAAGTCAGGGGCGAATATGTGGCCTTTCGATGCGGCGCCACGTGCGGCTCAGGGCCCTGTCCGAGGGTTGGGGTTTGTAGGGTTTGTAGGGTTTACAGGGTTTGGTGTTTATACATGCCGCGTTGCTGCGCTCGTCATGACTATTGATCCGGCTGCAATCGCTCCAAAGCACCATCACGACCCGACCAGCCCGAAAACAATGAGCGGCCCGCCGCTGTCGCAGGCCGACCTGCTGCTGTTTGACGGTCTTCTCGCGCCGCAGACGCGCGCGAAACCGCAGTCGCAGCCCGGCGCGGACTGGTTCGCGCTGCTTTCGGGGCCACCGACTGCGGCCGCGTCGACTTCTACAGCGAACTCGACTGCCACGCCAGCAGCAGCAGCAGCAGCTCCAATCGCACCTCTGCTGCCTTCAGGAGCGGTGTTGGCAGCTACTCCGACTACTGCTCCAGCTACTTCGACCACCCAAGGACCGGCGAACCTGCTCGCGGACGACGACTTTGGCGAGTTTGAGACTGCGCCGCGGGTTCTGTCGCCGCCTGCTGTTTCTGTCTCCACGACCGCGACGACTTCTCCAGTGCCCAAACCGTCAATTCCAGCTGTACCACGACCCGAGCCAACGCCTGCCACTCACTCGTATCCCCACCCACCAGCGCCTTCTTCGCGATCCGCTCCGCGACCACAGCCAGCCCGGCCACACGTGCCATCCCATCAACCCGTCCACGCACCCACACTCGCGCCAGTTCGCGCTTCCGCAGCGCCGTCGCCGCTGCGTTTTGGCCAGCATTCGCTGTCGCCCTCGATACCACCTGCGCTTCAGCGGCCATCACATTTGACGCCGCATACAACACATCACGCCGCCGTTCCGGCACCGGCTCCCGACGATGACTTTGCGCCCTGGCCTGGCTTCGCAAGTACACCTTCTCCCGTCCCTAGTCCAGCTCCCGGTCCTGCATCTGTCCCGACCTCAGTTCGGACCACTACTCATATTGCACCATCGCCACCACTCCGCGACCCGATTCCGCCTCCAGAATTCCTTCTTTCTCTCTTCCAAAGCAATTTGTTCCCTCTTCCTGCGCCCCTCTTCGCAGCATTAGCGCCTCTTCCATTCCCCCTCAAACGACGCGTTCTCTCATCTCCCAGAACCCGCTCGTTTTTTGAGGCTTTGATTCGCGGAGTTGAAGTCGCCGTTCGAATTTGCGCAGGTCGGAAACGTCGCGGTGGGCGATTCGAAGCCGACAAGGAGGCTCGCGAGACGGCTCGCGTGTGGAGACAGTTACGGGAACGAGTTGCGGGCGTAGGGTTACGTGATTTGCCATCAGTTGACGCTTCGTTGGCTTTGAGACCATATATGGGAGATCATGAGGCTATGTGTTTTGTATGTGGAGTTGCAAGGGAAGAGAAGATTAAGGGATGTACGAGAAACGTGGTTTGGGACTTTGAGAACGGAGGACACTCGACTTGTATTAAGTGGTGGGTGCATGAGAAGGCTTTGATGGATAGCTAGTTAGAATACTGTTTTGACAAGAAGAAAACTTAGAGTACATTCTTTTGTGCTGTCATTCATCGCAGCTTTGCACGCTCCATCTCTCGTAAATCCCGTTTCTTGATCTTCCCAGTAGACGTCTTCGGCAACTCGTTGACAAACTCGATTTCCTTCGGGACCTGGAATCCGCCGAGTCTAGCGCGTGCAAACGCGATCAGCTCATCTCTAACTTTCAGCTCATCACTCATCTTCCCATGCGGCCGAAGAATCACAAACGCTTTTGGCCGTTCTCCAAATTTCTCATCAGGCACGCCAACCACAGCCGCTTCAAGCACGTCCGGATGCGCTTGCAACACGTTCTCGACCGCCACGCTTGAGATATTCTCGCCTCCAGAGATAATTATATCCTTCCCGCGATCAAGAATCTCAATCGCGCCGTCACTATGCACGACTGCGAGATCGCCGGAATGCAGCCAGCCGCCTGCGAATACTTTCCGTGTCGCGTCGGGGTCGTTGTGATATCCCTTCATGCAGATGTTGCCTTGGAATAGAACCTCGCCAATTTCCTTTGCATCGCGGGCAATGTCCACGAGCTCGTGATCTTCAACGTCGGTGCCTTCGGGTGGCAGCCGGACTACCCGGGCATTGCGAGAGGTAAGGAATCCATGGCCTTGTCTTGCCATATTCTTGAACTGCTGCTCTTCCTCCTCAGAAGCCCATTCTGCTAGCAGGTAGCCGCGTGTAATGGGGCCATACGTCTCCGTCATTCCGTATGTGTGCACCGGGATTAGATTCAACGAGACCATTTTGCGGAATAAAGCGGGCGACGGGGGAGATGCTGCGACTGTCACCATCACTGGCTCTGCCACTTTCCGCGCAGACTCGTGTTCGCAGATCTGGATGTTCACTGTAGGAGCAGCGTTGTAATGCGTAACCGGACCACTCAATCCGCCAGAACCGAGTAAGTAATCCCACACGAGATCGTATTCGATTCTTCTCAAACACACATGCACGCCTCTCACTGCTGTGACCGCGTAGGGGAACGACCACCCGCCAGCATGAAACATGGGTAAAGTCCAGAGGTACCGGCATCCAGTTGCTGATCTGTTGAGTTCAGATTCGACAATGTTGGCGACGGCGGCTAGGTACATTCCGCGATGAGTGTACTCAACACCCTTTGGTTTGCCGGTCGTACCGGATGTGAATGCGAGTGCGAGAGTGTTGTCTTCGGGTAGATCTTCGAAATGTAGTTGATCAAACGGGGTTAAATCGCCTTTGCTTTCTGAGACTAGTTCGCCGTATGTTTTGTATTTGCTCGTAGCTTTGAACGATCTCAAAACTTCGGGATCGTCAGAATCAAGATCTACAATGACCTCGATCCCGAGATCCTTCCCATCCCTCAACGCCGTTTCGGCAACCGACAGAAACTCAACATCCACAAACAGCACACGCACACCAGATATCTCCAGCACGCTTCTAACTTCCTTTGCCGCAAGCCGGTAATTAAAGCTCGCCTGCACAAGTCCACTCCCCGCGATCGCAAAGATCAGCTCCAGAAACATCGGCGTGTTTGGCGCGAGAATGCCAATCTTGTCAGATTTCACGCCGTACGAGCGCTTCAAATACGCTGCCATGCGTCGCACGCGGTCAGATACCACGCCATAGTTGCGTCTGACTAGTGTTCCAGACCGGTCGCGGTGGATTATGGCGGTTGCGGAGGGCTCGATGGCCGCTGCGCGCGGTAGGAAGTAGGCTGGATTTAGTTCGTGCAGGTGAGGCCGGGGAGGAGGAGCTGGCGAAGGCAGGAAGTGCGCTGCGAGCGCGGCCAGTCGGTGTGCCATGCTGCGATGGTGATACTGCTACTCTCTCTGCTGAGTGAGCTGGATTGAAGGGAGTCAAGGGACACAGGCGGGTACTTATGTGTACAGTGTACTTATGTGTGATCGAGGCCGCGATCGATCAACAAAGCCTTTGGCCCGAGCCGGGCTGAGCTGATCGGCTTCCCCGCAACTCATCGCGCTAGTTAGTTAGGCTCCCTCGGCTGCCCCTGAAAACAACCCTAACACCCTGAACTCATTGCCCGACTTCATCACCACCAGTTGGCCAAGCCCAAGCGCATCCTGTCCTGCAGTCTGAACTCCGAAGCATCAGGTCCTCAATATAATACAGTCTCGTGTAACGGTGATACAGCATACAGCGTAGTGAATGTAAACGCGCAAAAATAAACAAACCAGGTTTAAACCTTAATTTGTGAGCTGGGAGTTTAATTTGCCGCGCGTGAATTCAGATCCGCGCCTTGTGTGCTTGCGCGGCCTCGTTGTGATGCCCACACCAATTGTTCAATTATCTTCGGCTTTGCTCTCTTGTCTGTCCTGTCACTTATTGACCTTTGACACCACTGTCAGCGTTTTGTAGGTCTACAATTTGCTGAGCTTTAACCGAGAAAAACAGTTACTAACCTGATTTAGTGCGGTGTGTGTATTTCAAATACCTATTTCTTAATCCGGATCCTTAGTGTTGTGTTACAGCTGGGTCTTCGGTGGCCTTTTGTATCGCTTTCGGACTTCAAGTCTGCTTCTGTAAGCTCACATTTTTTCTGCTTTTATTGAGAAGAGCAGCCATTAACTTGATTTAGTGCTGCATTCGTCCTTTACTATTTATCAATCATCCAGCACGAGAACTCCGCAATCTGGCCCAGATTTTATCCAATAGTGTCTGTGCTCAGTACATTTCCCACAGCATATAACACCACTCCAGTTGATTTTTAATTATCAGTTATGAATGAGCAGCACCTTGCAGGGTTACTTCTTGAGACAATTATACGGGATGAGGATATAGGTCATGTCCATCAAGCAGGTGTGTCGTTGGCTAGCATATGGCAGAGAACAACCACTGGCATATGGCAGAGAGCAACCACATCCATGCAGAATGACAGCGCCTTCTATCGGAATTTAATAGAATCCTTGCAGGAAACAACAAGGTTCTATGAAGACCAGATAAGAGATTTGCAAGCTCGGTTATCATCCTCCCTGATCGATAAATATTGTTCTGAGAATGAAGCACATGGACCTGAGGAAAACAGCAACCGCCTGCAAAATCGAATTCATGAACCTGAGGAAAACAGCAACCGCCTGCGAGAGCGAGTTCGTGAACTTGAGGAAAGCAGCAACTGGCTGCGAAAGCGAATTCATGAACATGAGGAGCACAGCAACCAGCTGCGAAAGCAAATTCATGAACATGAGGAACACAGCAACCGCCTGAAAGATCGAATTCATGAACATGAGGAAAACAACAACCGCCTGCAATACAAAATTGCCGACATTACGGAAAGGTTGCAGGAGATGGAGGGGACACAATTTGCCAGCTATCTTATCAAGCTTGCTACTCTTCCACTATTACAATCTAAGTGGAAAGGTGAACACTCCACGAGCACGAGTGTTCCAGAACAAGCTCCCGAGATCGAAATTCAAGCTTGGGACATGCTTACTGCCATGGGATATGGGATTCTCAAGAGAATTGGACGTTTTATGCACAAGAGCCCAGTTTTCCCATCACTGCATGATTGTGATATGATGATCCCAGCTTTGCGGAGGCGCCAGCAAGCAACAACTGAGTTTGAAGTGCGCTCCTATTGCGGCTTTGCAGTTGAAGAGCCTCTTCAACTAATTTTTGACCTTCTGGCTAAAGCTGAGGCTCCACCTTACGCAGGTGATTCAAGTTTTCAGATAAAGTCAAAAATCACCTTGAGGAGTCAAGTTCCGGAGGGAAACTACATGGTGATTGAGGGGCTGACAAAGCAAAAGCCAACAGTGGACATCGTTGCTTTAGCTGTGGACCCCTCTATGGAAGGCAGTGTGCCAGAAAATGTATTTATTCTGCAATACGAAAGCCTGACCTCTTCCAAATCGAGCATTTCATCCAGTGATGAAATTAATTGCAGTCTTAACCATGGTGCTGGGAAAATGGATGATGAGACAAAACATCTGGGATATGCGATCACTAATACCCTCAGACACCTTCTCCGATGCTATGTGAACTTCGGCATTGTCACTAATGGTATTGTCTATATCTTCATAAAGTTGGAATGGAGCAGAAGTCGGATTTGCAATATCTGCCAGTATACGTTTGATACTCGAGAGCATAAAGGATCTGAAGAAGAAATCTCCACTCTACTAGGTCTGCTTGTGGCCTTTACTGTCATGGCATTATATGACATTCAACATCCAATGGCCAGCAGAGATGACTTTGATCATGCTTACAAGGATTTGTGGGACAAATCGAGGGGAGATTCAGCAGATAGTTCACAGCATCAGAGTGAGAGTGGGATGAGCGATGAGATGGAGAAAGGGACTCAGTACTGCACAGAAAGTTGCTTATTAGGCCTTGTTCGTGGGACTGAGTTAGATCTGCAGTGTCCCAATGTCCTGCGGCATGCAAATCTGGCGCGGACAGGAAGTGATCTTGAAGGAGCTGAGGTAGTGCAAGGGCAGCGACATTCTCTGTCACATTCTGAATTCATGCAACAGCTGACAGCTCAGTTGGAAGCTGGCACCGGCATGCGCATATTTGGGCAAGGTGAAGTTGGAGAGATATATCGGATCGTTTTTAAATCGCTGGGATATGTCTTGGTCGGAAAGACAGTTCATCCTGATCATACACACAAACTTCAGCATGAGCTCAATGTATACAGGCGTCTTATTTCACTCCAAGGTGTGAGCGTGCCAGTTTGTCTGGGCAGTATTGACAAAGCTTTGCATGCAAGAGATCCAGCTGAAATGATGCTGCTACTGTCATATGCTGGATTATCAATTTATGACAACAATACAACAGCATCCTGGGATGAGGTACCATCAGCAGTGGAGGACGTGGTTGAGAAAATGTTTGAGCTTGGAGTTGTTCATCATGATGTTGTTCAAGTTAATGTCGTTTGGGACGAGGTCAGGAAACGAGCTGTTCTGTTTGACTTTGAACGCTCCATATTACTCAACATGTCACGGGCTCCTGTTGTTTTGCAGGAACGTGATCAGAATAGTGCCAAATTGCCTGATACTCTTGCTATTGATGCTGAGGGAGATACATATTCAGACGAGGGCGTCATGGAGCTTTATTATAAGGATATGAAAATGGCGAGAGGGATTTTAAATGACAAGATTGTGGATTCGTGGTGATGGATTGAGTAAGTGCTTGAGCTTGAACGGTTTTCTCGTCATCCGATCACGGCTGAATTCGCAAGCGTTGATGGTTTGTAATAGAAAATCAATCTAAAGAAGAGACACAGGTCGACTTGCGCGTGAGATGATCAGGTTCGGATTGCAGCTGTCTTTGCTCATGATCGTGATAATTTCTTGGGCTGCGAGAGCGGCAAAAAGCAAAACATGCACAATGTCGCAGTATATGTACCGAGGCATGGCAGTTGTGCATAAACTGGAATTGAGAATTTGCGTGCTGTTTGGTAGTCGGATTTTCCTCAGTATCTTCTGTAAACTCGTAAACAAAACGTACTCACTTCTAGAATCTAGGGTATCCAGTATCTGCTCATCCAACCCTTTCATAAACTTCTTCCTCCACGTCCTCGTTTTCGAGCTGCAAATCGTAGCTGCCCGCTAATTGTTCTCATGAACGACAGAACGAGACGGTCTCATCCAGTCAGAATACCCTCCACCCGGGCCTCCAGGCCTCCACTACTTCAATTGGCTGAAAAGAACCCAGGCCGTCTAGAAGTCTGACTGTTTGAATTTGAAATTCCACACTCCTCTGCAGTCTACTAACGGACTCTCGGTCGCTCACCGACTCTGCAGGCTTCCCGCGTCTTGAATTTGAATCTCGATCCTCGCCTCGATCGTAGCCCATAGGCCAAAGTTACCCGGAGTGGTAACCTGGTGCTGATAGTCCGGAGTTATTTGTGTTCAAACGTGAGCTAATGGCGGTGTATCAGGTCCCATCTTAATTTTAAGTCTGCAAATTATTTATTTGACGCGCACGGTTCAGCTCATCGCAAATCAGCCGCACGCAAAGCGGCTTTCACGCTCGGTGTTCATCGCCGATCTTTGCTGTCCAGCGATCTTCTCCCAATCGTCTTCCTCCTCCTGCTCTTGTAATACTACATACAGCTACAAATGGCAGTACATGTATCTGCCGCAACTGGCTACGTGGAGCCAGACGAGCGCACCGCTCTACCAGTCAACACGACAACTCCAACAACCCTCGTCTCGCCATCCGCGACCACGCGCATCCTGGTCCGCGTACAAGGCCGTCCCGACTCCACCAGTTCCTACTTCTCGCCTCCGCGCGACAGAGACCGGTACTCGATTGCGTTTGAAATCAAATTTGCAGCCGACACGTCGTTTGACGACGTGCTGTTTGGCAACGACTTTGACAAGCCGGTGCGAGACTCGTTGCCGTATGGGTTCGGAGCCGCGTACCGGATCTTCAAGTACGCTGTCGATCCGTCCGCCGAGGGCGACGTGTATGCGGATAAACCGTATCTATACGGGTACGCCGTGACGAGCATCAACGAAATGGCGGCCGGAGCGGTCGAGCTTTCTGATCAGCCGCTGAAGGAAGACACGCTTGGGATCGGCACACTTGATGGTGCGGACGTTGTGATTCCCGACGCGGCGAGCGAGCGCATGAAGTTCTTTCTCGACGGCGAGAATAGGCGCAAGTTTGTGTTTAGAGCCGGCGAGACGTATTCGTTTGATTTTCATAACCCGTATATTGATATGAGCAACGGGTTTGCGCTGAAGTTGCCGGGGTACAGCCTGCCGATCATGAAGTACTGGGACGGGCAGCCGCTGCGGTACGTGCTCAAGAACAAGACCACGGATGACATTTACTTTGCAGTCTACTTTGAGCCGGAGCGTAATTAGAGATATATCATGTATTAATTGCTTTTAAACTTATCCAAATATTATCATAATCTAGAGTTTGCTGATGATATCCGCGGTAACCGCCGTAGTCGTGGACGATCCGCCGAGATCCGGCGTCGCGAGCTTCTTCTCGACCAAATGCGCGTCAACAGCCTTGTAGATCCGAGCCGCGGGCAGCGGGAATCCCAAAAACTCAAGCATCAGGGCAGTCGATCGGATAGTCGCGATCGGGTTCGCGATGTTGCGGCCCTCGATGTCCGGCGCACTGCCGTGGCACGGCTCGCCAATGACAAAGTTGTCGCCCACGTTGGCGCTCGGCACGACGCCGAGCGAGCCGACCAGGGCAGCTGCGCCGTCGCTGAGGATGTCGCCGTACAAGTTTGGCGCGACGACGACGTCGAAGATCTCGGGCTCGCGGAACATGCGGTAGACCATCGAGTCCACGATTTGCTCGTTGACCTTGACCGACGCGTATTTGTCGGAGTTGTCGGCAAACACTTTGCGCACCGTCTCGCGGAAAAGGCCGTCGGTGGTCGACAGCACGTTTGACTTGTGCGTGATGGTCAGTAAAGCAGACGAGTGCAGCGACGGAGCGACGGCATCACGAGCAGCCTGACGCTGCAGCGCGAGGTCGAACGCGAGCCGGCCGATGTTGTACGAGGCCTTCTCTGAGATTCTCTTGATCGCCTCAGCAACCTTGGTTCCGTCCTCAAGCGTGCGGATAGTCTCCTCCTTGACGTACAAATCCTCCGTGTTCTCGCGCACAATCACCATATCAACCGCACGGTCATCGCCCACAGACTTGACCGGTCGCACGTTGGCGTACAATCCGAGTTTCTTGCGAAGCGCGACAATGGGCGACGAGTAACCCGCAACACGCGTCGTGGGCGAGCTGACGGCACCAAACAGGGCACCGTCGCACTCTTCAGTCAACACGCGAACAGTCTCGTCCGGAAGCGCGACGCCGGTGGCTTTGAACTGCTCGAACCCGGCAAGCAGGTCCACGAACGAAAACTCAAGACCGTCCTCTGAAGGCAGAGCCTCCAAGATAGCACGACCAGCCTAGAATTGGTCAGAACGTGTATATCAATCTCAATTGAACACATAAGTTGGTCTTACCGGAATAACTTCCTTGCCGATACCGTCGCCCGGGATGAGTCCGATCCGCAGCGTCTTCAGACCGCGAGACGAGAGTCGCACAGAGGACATCGCGCGCGAAGCCGGACGAGCTGCTGAGAATAAAAGCGACATGCTGTGTAGAAACGTATTATACAAACGAATTGCAACTGGAGTTGTAGCTATGAGAAACGAGACTTGACTTCCGGGGTCAAAAAAAGGGTCGAGGCCTTTAATTTTTCCCGACCCTGGCACGTGATTCCGCGTGACTTTCATGTCACGTGAAATTGTTGACCTGGATCAGTGGCGGGCAGTATCTTTGTCTCTTGCATGATAAATAGAAGCGACTCGCAGTAATTCAAGTAGCAAGCTGTTGGAAGTCGATCTGGAGTCTTTTGAATGTGTGAGTACTGAGATAGGAAAAGTTCGAACTCAGGGCCGCGATCGTGGTTGAGTTTCGATAGCGTTCGCCCGAGACGGCTACAAGCGGCAACGGTCAACAATCAGTTCTTCACGTGGAAATCTCTCGCATACAACACAACATCTCCACCTCGATTATTTTATAGCCAGCTCTCGCCACTTGGAAATTGGGACTTTGGTACTGCATTTTTGGTAGAGAGCATATTTACAAAGTCGGGCCGTCTTATTTATTTTACCAGTATTGGTCTACCGGGCCCTGATACACAGCAGCCATGGACAATCAAGATGGTCCACCTTCGCCGGGGTCAGAAGGGCCAGAACACCCACGATCAGAAGAACAGCTGCCTTTGTCTGCCCTCAGCCGTTTCACATTAGAGCCTATTCCGTCAGAACCCGCATCAGTTGAGTCTTCTTTACTAGACACCGGCACCGTTGCACGTCCACAGCTTCCTCGGCCGCGAGCTCGTTTCGCCTCCGTGGGCGACATTGCGCCAGATCAAGCGCCAAATCCAGATTCAAATCCAAAACCTCGCAAACGATTTCAGAGTCTCTCGCTATCTTCCGAACAGGCATCTTCAGGAATCTCCTCTCGGCGGAAATCATCAGTAGCGTTCCCCGGCATCCCCGCAATCTCAGAAGACGGCACAACACCGACCGCGGCGCCAGTCCGCCCCCGTCTCCCGAGCCGCGTATCGAGCGTACAAGCCCGCGCCCGCCTCCGCGCATACTCATCGCCACCACTTCCATCCGCACCGCTCAGATTAGCCCAATATGTGTCCGACACCGGCCGTTCCCGCCGGCCGACGATCTCAGAAGCAAGCGCGGCGCTGGTCGGCGGAATTACAGACGCGGTGCCGCACCCGGGTATCATGGCCGCTACATTCACATCAGCTGCTATCGTGCCGTCGTTAAAGGAAGTTCGCGGGTACCAGGCCGTGCAGGCGTCCGAGGATGATAACGAGCCTGTTGTTGTTCCGCCTCCGAAATGGTGGAAATGGGAGACCTTGCGCGCGTTTGCTGTTACGTATTTAGTGCTTTACTGGAGTTTTGTGCGGACGTTGAAGGGATTCGCGATTACAATCTACTTGCTCAACGTGATCGCCTGGGGCGGCATGCTGTTTTTATTACTTTGCGGCGCGTCGCCTGTTATGCAAAAACATGATGGTCCGGACGGTACTGATTCGCCAGCCAAGCGGTGGATCGAGATTGATTCGCAGATTCTGAATGCGTTGTTTTGTCTTACTGGATTTGGACTCATGCCACAGCGTACAAAGCATTTGTATTATTTGGTTCGAGGACAGTGGGCTGGGAAGGAGACTACGGATCCGCAGCTGGTTAAGCGGTATCCTTGGTACGTTCCTGGCGAGAACTGGGATATGCTTGCCGCGGTTTTATATCTTTATGAGTGGAATTCTTTGATTCAAATTGTCATGGCTGCCGGGTACGTATCTGTTCTTTTCTATATTATCTGACGTGATGCTAACGGATCGTCAGAATGTGGGCATTTAATCGGCACAACCGTCCGCCGTGGCTTACCGGTGTCACGATAGGCCTCGGTTTCGGCTGCTCGATAGCAGGCGGTATCATAGCCGGCATCCAGACCCGCAAAATGAACACAGAAGCCGTCCCCGCAGCAGCAGCAGCCACCGACGACGAGGACCTCGAACTAGGCCAGAGCAGTTCGACGTTAGCAGCAGCACCTGCGACTGCTGCAAGCGGCTCTAAAAACGACGACGACGAGTACGTTGATGGCGTTCGAGTTGCTATGAGGGCTGAGAAGCCGTGACTAGTTCGGGTGTTTTATTGGTTTTGGGGTTTTGGCAAGCCTGTGAGAGGCGACGGTGAACTTGAAGGTGGTTTGTAATATTTTGACAGTACAAAAGTGGATTATAAGGCGAATGTGGGACTGGAAATTGGCATACGGGATATTGCATATATTTTTAGGATGAATAGAAGCGTGTAGACTATAGCTTTCAAGTTAGTACAAGCTATGCTTGTCGGCACGGCCTGATCTAACTTCATGGATCGATACCAATGAACTAACGTGTAAATTATGCATTCGAGACAACACTACTCTGATCCGACAAAATATAAATGTACAGTACTGTCGGCGCGAAATGTTACGATGACAAATGACAAAAAGATGAACGACAAAAGACCCCATAAAACCCATGACAAAAAAATTCATTTTTCCATTAACTTAAACGATTCGATTCTATTATTAACATGCGCAACACAATTACTAGATTTCAGCAGCAAAACAATGTTTTCTACAAGCTGTGCTTGTTGTCGTTCTCGGACGACGACTCCGGAATGGCCGCCTCGGTTGGCCGGCGCGAGTAGTTGAACTCGCCGTGGCAACGCTCGGAGATCTCCTCGAGGGTCTCGCGCTTGGTCTCGGGAATCAGGAAGGAGGTGAAGACGCCGATGAGCATGAAGAGCGCGTACAGCTCCATGACGTGGTTCATCCAGCACGTTCCGCTCGGGCAGCCGTGCGCGCGCAGGGGAGCGATGGCGGTCTGCGCGATGATGGCGCCGACCTTGCCTGAGGCGGCGGACAGACCGTGCGCGGTGGAACGGTAGCGGGTGGGGAAGCACTCGCCGGGAACGATGAAGGTGGTTGTGTTGGGGCCCCAGTTCTCGAAGAGCTGGCACAGGACGTAAAGAGCGAGGAGACCGTGGCCGGAAATCTTCTTGTATGCGAAACCGATGATGCAGAACAGGATGGTCAGGAGAACAAAGCCGCCGATCTGGAGGGGCTTGCGGCCGACGGTATCGATCGTGGCGACGGCAAACCAGTATCCGGGAATGGCACCAGCGCAAATGAGAATCAGGTTACCGACGCAGACGTTGTACAGGTTGGTGTAGACGTTGCTCTGGCCGGCGTATCCGATGGCAGTCAGAATGGTAGAGTTGTTGAGACCGAGACCGTAGAAAGCAATATCGAGCATCATCCACGAACCGGCAGTTCCGATCAGGATCTTTCCGTGCTTCCACTGGCCAAAGTGCGCGCAAAAGTCCTTGAACGAGGCCTTAGGCAGGTCCAGCTCGGCGGGCGCACCGCCCTCGGCAGCCTGCAGAGCCTTGATGTCGTCGGCCTTGGCGTCACCGTACGCGCCAGACGTGTACTTCTCGATGTCGGCGGCGCCCTTCTCGAGCTGGCGAGCGACGTCGAAGGTGTAACGGGGAGTCTCGGGAATGGTCAGACGGAAGTAGAGCGCGGCGCAGGCAGGGACGGCGCCGAAGCCGATCAGGATACGCCACATCTTGTCGGTGGCCTCCTGGCAGTTGCCGAGGCACTCGGCAGCCGAGTCGGCGGCCTGCAGGGTCTCCTTGAAGCCGGCGACAGTGATGAGCGCGACGATGCCGGCGGCGAGCTGGCCCCATCCCTGGTTGGCGAACACGGCGCCCATGATGGCACCTCTCCACTTGGTGGTGGCGAACCTGTTTGTTAGTACTTTTTCAAAAATATAAGATATAAAAAAGAGAAAAGTAAAATAGAAGAACATACTCGGAAGTGATGATGGACGACAGAGGGTAGTCACCACCGATACCGATGCCCATGATGACACGCCAGAAGATGAGCAGACCGATGATGTTGACGGCGGGTCCGTCAGCGGACAGAGCCTGGCCGAGAGTGCCGACCATGATGATCATGAGCTCGATACCGTAGACGCGCTTGCGGCCGACGACGTCGGCGATCCAGCCAAAGAAGACCTGGCCGACGACGGTTCCGCCAGAGGTAGCGACCTTGACGGCGGTGTCGGAGTTTGTCGGGAGCGAGGACTTGCCGTAGTAGGAGTAGGCGAGCATGGAGACGGCGATGTTAATGGCGAAGATGTCGTAGGCGTCGGTGAAGAAGCCGATGCCGGCGACGACGATGGCGCGCACGTGGTACCAGCCGAAGGGCGCGTTATCGATCTTCTCGAGCGCGAGGCGACGGCGCTCCATGGGGTCCTCGACATTGGCGAAGTCGTTGACGAAGTTGTGGAACGCGGCGTTTCCGCCGGCGGTTCTGGGGGCCATGGCGACGGTGGAGGAGGCGGGAGTGGCGAGGAAGGTGAGAAGCGGGAAGAAGCGGGTTCGTCCTGGGGAGAAGGAGAGAAGGGGCAGCAGGGACGGGCAGGGCGGGCGGTCTTATAGCAGACGGCCGCGAAGTGTTTGAGCGTAGCAGTAGCGTGTCTTGGTTACACGAAACCGCCTGAGACACCGGCGCCACCGCCGCACTAGGCCGCTTCGGGCGGCGCGGAACCGGCCAATCAGCGCGCCGGACGCGGCCACGTTCGCCACACGTGCGCGCGGCGGGCCACGCGTGTGGACTCGGCGAGATAGTCACGTGCGGGCTATCGCGGGCTCGCGGCCGAGTTGTGAGCGCGCGAGGTCGCACGAGAGCGAAACACGAGCGAATGGGCTGTCTTTGCTGGGCCATTGGGCCACTGGACACTGTCGCTATCGCCAAGTAATACACTGGTAAGTTAACAGTCAAGAATCAATTGGCCAAGTAAACGCAGCAGACAAGCTCTTTGCCGTCTTCCGCGGCCGGTTGCCCAGCCAGAACCGGCTCGGCGCCTCGGCAGGCACCACGAGAGCTTTGCGTAAAATACAACTGGATACGCGTGTTAATTGGCAAATGCAAGATCAATCGTATTGAGTATTGACACTTGACAGTTGAGTTTGACACTCCTCGCAATAATTACAGCTTGCGACTGTTACATGCAAAATACGTCTCTACGCATGCATGAAACTTCTGCGCTCACACAAAGAAACCAGAGTGCCTGCAATTAGTGATATAACTATAATGAAGACCCACAGCCACTCGACCAGACTCGGCTCCTTACTCGCTCAGCAAAAACTTCACCCGCACGAGCTCTCGTTAGCCGTCGGCAAGTCTACCGGGCCTTCGTCCGCCGAATCACCACCCGTTCCACGTTCACGTGGGTCGGTTCTGGTTCCGCAGGAACGACTTCTGCAAGTCATCAGGTCATCATTCATCATTCATAATCATCCACAGCATCCACAGCCAACGCATTGAACTCAGCATCCAGCAGCAAAGTACCAGCTTGTCGCTTATCAGTATAAACTTCGGCGTATGGCTTGATTCAAACATGCACGTTTTGAATAAACCCGCAATCATAAATGGGAGATGCACAAGCATACGAAATCAATAGAGTGATTAAGGTCGCGTGTGTCGTATTATTTGCAAAAAGTTCCAGCAGATCAAGGTAACTGTCTCAAGGTAAGTTGTATGACATTGTACGTCTATACTTGAGCCTGGCCAACTCCGACAGCGACAAACAAAACTCCACAAAAACAACAAATGATACAGAGAAACAAATGCAGCAAAACAAGTGAACAAGTGAAACAACAACGGCATATGTACAGATAACAAGAAGCTTAAGCTCGCTTTTCCTCCGCCCGCTGCTTCTTCTCCGCCTTCTGCCTCTCCTTTTTCAACCGTTTCCGCTCCGCCTTATCGACCCCACCCGCCGTCAGATTCGACGCAGCAGCACCAGCAGGCGCAGATTCTTCGATATCCATCATATCCACATCAATATCCCCATCCTCGGCAGCCACCTGCTCGATCTTGCGTTTCCTCAACAACGGCGGCAGGCCCAGTAAATCCCGACTGATTCTGTTCAGCTGCTGAATAACCGTATTGCTCAACGTAGATCCTGCCTTGCCCGCACTTGGTGCATCTGATGCTGCTGCTGCTGATTCCGGGATCGTAACAGGTGCTGCTTCAGCTTCGATAGCGAGTGGCTGCTGTATGCTGCCGAGAAAAGACTGCAGCAGGTCTTCTGCTTCGACGTCCGACAGTTTGTGAAGCGCAGTGACGTGGATCAGCGTAACGCCTTCGTCGCGGCGGTGGAAGGAGGCCATTGTGGTTTGTATTTTGTTGTGCTTTCCCTGAATTTATATGAATGTAACCGCGGAAACAAGGCTCTTTTGTACAAGTTAACTGATGGGATCGTGAAACTGAAGGTTTTTTTCTTTTTGTTTTTAAATTTTTAATTTAGCTCAGCGCACGTGACCTGCGGCTGCGCTTACCTGTCAAGGGGTTTGTATAGAGTCTGGTCTTAGTACGAACTTGCACTCGACTTCCTCATCTTCTGGGGTTTGTATAGAGTCTGGTCTTAGTACGAACTTGCACTCGACTTCCTCATCTTCTGGGGTTTGTATAGAGTCTGGTCTTAGTACGAACTTGCACTCGACTTCCTCATCTTCTATAGTTCTTTCTACACAGAACCCCCGTTGATCAAATATAGAAGTTAGGAGCAGAAGCAATTAGCATTATTGGAGATTCACACTACTTTATCCAAGGTCGGTAGTTCTCAAACATGCGCGGTTGGAAGTCTTGCAGATTCAAATCCGGCTGACTGAATACCGTTATACGGAAAGAACAGATACGGAACTGCTAACTCACTGAGTGCTAAGTCAACAATTAAATGGAATTATCAAAACATAACAAGTCACTTCCTATCTGCCTTTGACACGCCGCACAACGTAACAAACTCCAAACTAATATAGCTATCGTATACACCTTAAACTTGCATCTGCAACCGGGGCGACACATATATTTCTCCGTCTCTGCTGATGAAACCTCCCACATATTTCTTCTTTCCTTTTTTTCGGAAGGCTTACTGCGGCACGCTGGCGCCGTCAATGTTGTGGAAATCTAATATCTCAGAGTACATCATCACTTTCCAAGAGTCCACAGGGAGATCCGCGTCTACATAATAGTCAGTATCTCAACTCAAATCGCCGTTTCCCGTTAACAGGAACACTTACCGTTGAAAGACCAATCGAACTTCTCTTCCGCAACAGGCTCGTCTGTCGGGTCGTGATATGGCGCGAGGTACTCGTGGGCCAGAGCCTCGGCGGCAGTGATTCGCTTGCGCGGGTCAAACACGAGCATCTTCTCCAGCAGATCAATCGCTTCGGGATCCGCGTTCTTGAATTTCTGAGAAAGGGGTATTCTTTGTCTCTTGGGCAGCGACTTGACAAAACGCAGAGTCTTTATCATAACATTAGATCGTGTTCGCGTGTAATAGATTATAATCGACAAAAACTCACGTTCTCGCTGCAAATCGTGTGAATCACGTCGTCGGGAGGGGTACCGAGGAGCTCGGTGATGATGGAAAACTGGTTAACATGATCCTTTCCAGGGAACAGCGGCTTTCCGTCCAGCATCTCTGCAAAGATGCAGCCAGCACTCCAAATATCAACTGAGAGTTAAGATGTTAGCACGAATCCTGCGCAAATACTGTGCAGTATGTGTTCACGAACCTTCCACGTCGTACTTCTGCCACGTCAACATAATCTCCGGAGCACGGTAGTACCGCGTAGAAACATATCCAGTCATCTGAGGGTCCTGGATACGAGCGAGTCCAAAGTCGCAAATCTGTAAAAATTAGTAAATGCAAAAGTGCCAAAAGGTTCCAACGGCAACCCTACTTTCAGATCACAGTTCTCGTTCACGAGAATGTTGCTCGGTTTCAGATCGCGATGGATGACTCCGGCCGAGTGCACGTATTTCAGACCGCGAAGGATCTGGTACAGGAAATACTGTATGAACTGCTTCTCGAGCGGGCGCGATGTCAGCAGACGGTGCAGATCGGTGCCGAGCAGCTCGGTGACGAAGTAGCTGGAATCACAAGTCAGTCATCGTATTTCTCGTCACGTTATGTGCTGCTTCATCCATAGAGTCTAAAAGCAGTACATTGTGTAAAGTAGGAAAAACATACATGTCCTCAAGAGGGGAGATGAAGATGTCGCTAAGCGAGATGACGTTCTCGTGCCGGAGGTGCTTCAGCAGCTTGAGCTCGCGGTAGGTGCGCTTCGACAGGACCGGCGTGCTGAAGGGCTTCATGATCTTCTTGATCGCGACGGGCTGTCCGGTGAGCTGGTCACGGGCAGAGCTGTAGTCACACAGTGTTAGCCGGGCGCGGTGGGGCGGGCGGAGAGGGCTCCAATGGTTCTGCGGCCCACGGAGCACAGGAAACCGTCACATACCAGACGAGGCCGAAAGCACCCATTCCGACGGGATTAAGATCCGCATATCTGAGTGAACGATTAGATAAATTGCGCAGGACGGGATACAGGCGGACGAACCTGCTCGTGATCTCGAAGGACGTGCCGAAGATCTGAGTTCTGTGCCGGGTGGGGTCAGTCTGGGCGCTGCGGGACGAGACGGAAACGCTGCCGATACGCACCGTATGAAGTCGGCCATCACGGACGCCTGAGCAGGCTGGGCGAAGGAGAATAAGGGGGGAGGGGGGGAAGGCGGGCGGAGAGGACGAGAGGGCGGTTGGGCTGTGGAGTGGAGAGTTTGGGTGGAGTACCGGCCGGGGCGAGTAAGTTCGCGATGTCGAGCGCAAGCCGCGCGCTGCCGCTTCGTCCCGAACCAGCAGCGATCGCCCGATCAGGCAAGATTGCCTAAATTGCCATGCCGAACAAGCAGCCCGTTTGTGCGACGCTCGCGATATCTAGAATCTCTTCTACTAGAACAGCTCAGTATCTACTATCTTGTATCTATCTACTAGAGCACTGCATCTGTAAGGCGCGCTCCCGGCTCCGGCTTGCTCTCGCTCCCAGACGGCTCGAACCGGTCTATTCTGAGATCTGCGCAGTGATGTCACAGCTTGCACGACCGTTCGGATGGCTCGCTCTGTGCCCACATGGAATGTGATTGTGCTGCGAAAGCATTGCGAGCTACCTGCTATCTTTTACTGCTATCCTTGCTGTAAATTAAAAATACCTGCAACCTGTTACCTGTTTACTTTTTCGTCCTGAACTTCAATGCGCTGTAAACGCGATACAGCGGAGTGTTCCGGTTTGCTGTTCGCGACACATAACGACCACAGCTCCAACTTTTTCTGCCTGGCTCACTGAAACATCATACTCTTAATCATCATCAATGGATTCAACGCCCAATGATTTAATGATTTCAGAGGCTTGTTTAAATAACGTATGACAATATGGCAAGATATATCTCTCAAGTCTCACCGTATACCTTTTTGGTAGGCTCGTGTACGCGCAGCTGCAACGACAACATGGAATCTTAGATGTAGATTATATTGATATTATACGCTCGGTTTTACTGATCCGTGATCGTGATCCCTCCGCTTTAATCTTTCCTATAACTAACTTATATGTTGAATGTTTTGTTCCTCAACTTCTCCATTCTGGCTATAAGGCTTCAAGTTCAAGATCTAAACCCTATAAACCCTAGTTCCAAGTCAAGTGAAACCTAAATTGACTCGGGAACTTCGATACGCTGGACTTCTGGTCATTGCCCCCGCTTAAATTATACGACAATTGCCCATCTCTGTTTAATGCTTCTTTTGCCTGATTGCGTTTAGCTTGCGCTATAGCTATTCACTTGACGTATATACTCTGCAGTTGTGCAGCAAGCGACTGCTGTTTTGGGTTTCTTTAGGCGTGTCTTCCGGTGACCAGCGCAGCGAATTAGGATGACTTGGAAATGAACGACAACAACCAAGAATCGGAGGGGCTCATTGTGGGAGTGTGTGTAGTAGGCTTTCATCACACAAGGTACGTTTATTTCGGAACATATATACGTAATGTTCTAGCTAGTCAATTGAGATGCTAACATTTGCGTTAGGGGCCCTGAAGTCGAATACTGGATCGGCGAAGGTGGAGTAGATCAATCGGGACGATGGCCCAATCTGCCGTTCCAAAGCCTACCTGACGGTAGTCACTCGGTATGTCTATTTCCTAAGGCTTTAGAGTGATTTTCTAACATTTAAAGCATGAGGAGGACTACTCGTACTTCACGCTCTTGTATGAGCCAACGAAGGACGATAAGGACCAGACCCCTACGACATACTTTGGAATATCTTGTAATCGGCAAATCAGAACTACCGAACTCTTGGTCAAAGCAGCAGACGTAACTCGATCCACGGTCCAGAAGTCTGTTGTCGTGGTTGCCCGCAAGCCGATATTCGGTCCTATTCGCGAAAAGCTAGCCGTCGTCACTCGCGCCTATTTCCTGCAGGCGAACTTTGAAGATCGCAAGATTATCACTAATTTATACGACAACTTGGTTCAGCTGTTCCAGAATGGCATTGCGGAGACTGATCTATATAATGGAATGACGCTAAGAGAGCTCGTTTACCGCTTCAAGTGGAAAACACTGCTGCTCTTCAAGGCGCTTATTCTAGAGCCAAGAATATTGTTCTTTGGCTCCACGACTGAGCTATTATGTTCTATTCAGTTTTCTTTAGTGTCGCTGATTCCAGGTAAGTTACGAAGAGTTACCGTTAACACAATGTGTACTAAACAGTCATCCAGGGCTCATTGAGCATCTTGCCGATTCTGCATCACCGAGTTTAAATTCGTACGAATATTCCCTGAAGAAGTCCACCAGTCTTCGAAGCAGCGACAGAGCTTCCTTGCTGGCATTCATGGGGCTTCCACTTCAAGTTTTTGGGAAAGGCGGATTGTTTAATCCTTACACGCCATTGCAGCAGCTAGAGACATTGACGAGAGACGACACAAAGTTCTACATGATTGGTAGTACCAACTCGCTACTGCTATCTCAAAAACACAAGTTTGCGGATGTCATTGTGAACGTGGATGACAATAGTGTTGAAGTCCTTAATAACGATCTCGACCATGCTTTGCACCTCACCACGAGCGACAGAAAATGGATTGACGCGATCGTTCAAGCAGTTAACGATACATGGACCGATGGTAAGATTTCAGTTTTTCTGCTTCGTTCTGGCTGTTTTTAACTTTCATCTTGTAGAAGATAGCAGTCGTATCGAGTCAGTGGTGTTTTTTGGAAGTGAAGATTATGTCAGATGGCAGTTTGAGGACTATCTCATGGGCCTTCTCTCTTCTGTCAAGTACGACGGATTTTTACAAAAATACGGCAGTCCCCCTCCCCCTGAAGCGCTACTACCCACAGTTGGTACTACCTCCTTTTATCACTGACTTTGTTATACGATGAAAGCTCTACTAACTTCTGCTGTAGAGGGAAATCCCGCCATTGAGTTCAACCTGGATTGGATCGGAAGGTGGAAATCGACGAACAATTACCGGATATTTCAGAAGTTCACCGACGAAGAGTTGTTTGACGTGGTTGAGCCGAAACATGCTTATGCTGGCGGCATTTCGCTAGAAGATGTACAGCGCAAAGTAGCTCAGTAAGTACTCTATTTCTTGCTCTTTTGTGATTCGTGTTTCTAGCTACAGTGCATTCTAACCATTCTCGCTTATAGACAAATGCAAAATCTTGCGCCCGCCCGCGATGCAATCGCAAAATCATTTGTGACTGGCTCACAAAAGGTTTCAACAGCATTCGGGAATTTCTGGACCGAGATCGAAAACATGCGCGAAAAGGAGAAAATACGGCGAGATCTTCAGAAGCGCGCAGAGGTTGAAAAACGGTTAGGATCGAATGGGAAGGGTCCGGAAGATGCTGGATCGCTTAATTCAAAAGCATCAGAGTCGTCTATGTCATCGGCACAGTCGAAACGGTCACAGCGTACGTTTGGGTTTGCTGCTTTCGGCGTTCGTTATTATTGCTAATGGGATATAGATATCACCGTTACCGAGCCTTCTTATGTAACGTCCTGGACTCGTTGGGCGGCAGACAAGCGGCGGAGTCTAGTGAAAGGGGTTTCTCAGAAGTCAGAATATCCCACATCCCCGCGAGAAGGCTCTACAATTGGTTCTACACGCGCATCGCCTAGTACTGAACCAACGCTTGCATCTCTTTCTGTTGTTGATCCGGTCCCGGTTAGCTATTTCTCCAGCATTGACTTAAAGTCGCCTTCCGCATCGGCTACCGGTAGTCCGAAAAGTTCGCCGAGAGTCAGTAGCCCTGAGGTAGTCGACGAAGAACAAGAATACGGCCAGGAAAATAATGACGACAAAGACAATTTTGAAAATGTAGAGGGCTTTCAGGATGCCGGTGACAAAGAAGATGATGATGATGATGACGATGATGACGACTCAAATGACATAGCATACTCTTCGATTTCGACAAGAGACATTAATCCGTGGGGAGGTTCGCATAGTTGATCTCATTTGGTTTTCTTTTGTGATTAGTTAGTTTTATGATCCATTTAATCAGTTCATCATCGCTGTCTTCCTCGTTTTTACAGGGTATAAAATTTTCTTGAGGACGTACTCTATCAATTGAAGAAGTTTTTTCGACTCATTGATTTTTCCTGCTTCTACCAAGCGGGCCAGACCCTATGAAGTAACTAGTTGCATTTCTATTGAATTATAGCTTTAGCCTCCCAAATCAACCCACAAAAAGACAAATTCCCTAATCTTTCTCCGGCGAAGAGAATATATTGGAGTTCAAGTTGGTCACTGCTGGAGGCGAATCTATCGGCGACGACGAGAACCGCGACTGATATGTAGTCGGCACATTTTTCGGCGTCGTCGTTTGTCCGTATGGTTGACGAGATGTCCGTGACGGGAGCTGGTACCGCTTCGAAGGCGATGGCCGTTTAGGCGTCACTTGGATACCCCACTTCTTATCCAGCACGCGATGCAGAAGAACGTTTTGCTGACCGCCGTTGTAAGTTCGTGGCTTTGCTGAGCCGACGTAGGGAGAAAATGGTGAGGATTCTGGTGTTCGGAGGATAGACGCCGCGGACTCCTCGTCAATAGTCGAGTTGGCAGGTCGACGATAACCCGTGTGGTTCGGTGTCCGAGGTTCAGGTGCCCGACTTGCCTTTCGAGGAGGAGACATCGAGAGCTGGTCTGAATCGAAATCGTGATCATATTGCCCAGGAATATGTACTTGCGGTACTGAAATCGAATTTGTAGAGTCGTATGTGACGTTTTGCCGTGATTTTAATTCACTTCTCATTTCCTCAAACGGCGAAACCATATCCGCCCACTGCATTCCTTTCTGGCGCGCATTCCGTTCGTCCACGCCATTCACGATGTCTGATCTATTTCCCAAGATTTCCCTTGGCGTAGATTGGTTGTCCAAGTTTAGAGATTGCATGAAATGCGTAGCGCCTGCTATCGTAGTTTCAATCTCCAACTCATCTTCATCGTCGTACTTGTATTTTGAAAAGTCACGCGTCAAAGTAGGCTCTCCGGTCTGCGTCGCAGTTTTCGTCGAGTACGCGGCATGAGGCTGCTGTGTTTGTCCCTCGGGAAACTTGCTCGCATAAGTAACAAACGAAGAATCGTCAGCATCTTCATCCTCAGAATTAATCTGAAGCTCCGACGCGTCTGTCTGTCTGCTCTCGTCTTGCGCATTTCTCGCTCTTGGAGTCTCTGCCGGGTTATAATCGTAGTCCATCGTAGCCGAATACTCGGTGACATGGCTTTGCTCTGCTTCTTCTGTCATTGTCTCATCTTCTGCGTTCAATTCTTCGTAGCCTGCCAGCGATACGTTCGCGCTCGACTCGAAAAACTCCTTCCAGAACTATCAACAAGTTAGTAACGCCTTCCAAGATCACTACTCAAAAATAAAAGAGTCTTCACACCTTTGACGATTTCCACACAGCCTGGGACTGCAAAGCATATTTTTCCACCACCGGAAGAATAGAACTCGTGATAATACGATGCGACGTACTAAAATTCTGATCAATTTCTTGCAGCGTCAAAGTAATCGACTGCTCGATCTTCTCGAGCTCTTCCGTTAGAGATCGCGGAACTGCAGAACCGGCAGTAGTAGCACGCTCTGGAGGTGCCCTCAAGGAAGATGTCGTGTGTGCCGTCGACGGGGGTTGCGTTGACAGACCAATGCCGGACGCTCGGGAGGTGTACGCGATTGAAGGACGAGGCGCTTTGCCCCGTCGCGCATCAGCTCCATAAGAGCCTGGTCGATAGTCCATAATAAGAAGTCTTTCAAGAAGTAAATCGCAAAGTAAAACAGCGACCGAGAGTTTCAAGACTTCTGTGTCGACAAAATGTCCGCGAGTAGAATGAAAGAACAGCGGGACGAGGAAAAGAGAGACGCGTCGCGGTTTGTTATGACGGGCAGCAATTCAGGGTGAGGGGTTTGTTCCGGCGAAGCGCGTCAACAGATCACGACGCGTAGAATTTAAGTTTGGCCCACAAAACAACGAGATTCACACGAAGCGATTTTATCAGCAAAAGCATCTCGTC
The DNA here is from genome assembly GCA_030568405.1 of Myxozyma monticola. Taxonomy (NCBI): domain Eukaryota; kingdom Fungi; phylum Ascomycota; class Lipomycetes; order Lipomycetales; family Lipomycetaceae; genus Myxozyma; species Myxozyma monticola. Next base: position 53,009 of record JAJLTV010000004.1, read on the forward strand.
AGGGTCCACGAGCAGGGTGTTATATGGTGACATGTCACAACTCACATCACATGTTGCAAGTTATTGTTATTTGTTAACATTTAGCAGGTACTTACTAGTTACTACTTGGGTTTTCTGCTTTAGCTTGCAGAGAGTTGCGCGCGACCACGCATGCTGTGAATTCCACAGACTTTGCTTGTCTTCAAAAATCAACAGCAAGCGCAGATGTGCTCGACGACTGTTTGCCACTAATTAACGGCACTTTCACGGTTTCTAAGTTTATTTAGTGTTTCTCTGTTTCTCTCCTCTAGCCTTAATGGCATGTCACCGCATGTGGACGCTGGACTGTGGAATGTGATACTGGATACATGTGAACATGGTCAATTGAATGCAAGTATCTTTTTTCCATGCGATGATTAGTTGTCCTGCTCTAAAAATCAAACAATTTAGTGCGGCATGAGAGGCCTTCTTGCGAAACTGTACCCAACTCCATAAAGTTACAGATCTGCCTTACGTATGACAAATCAGCAATCAACAGACTACAATATAATTTCAAGTAACGATCTTGCCCGCAACTGAAGAACTACCAGTCATAAATCGATCCTCGCAAACGACGCCAAACAAGTCTTGAGGCCTGATCACCACCTTCATCATGCGCCCGTGATATTGCTGACTGTCGTCGAGTTAGAGCTACCTGGGATGCCCATCCTCTGATCAATGATCTTCCCAATTCTAGCCATATATTCCTGATTGCTACTCCCAGGTCTGTGACGAGCGAAAATGCCTTCGCCTGAGAAATAGGAGTCGTCAGAGTAGTGCTGAGCTATGGCTTTCATTTCATCCGATGAGTACGTGGACTCTTCAGGCATTCCGGATAGTACTTGCATATTTGAACCCGCAAGAACGTAGATCAGCCCGTTCCTTGCTATGACCTCTGGGGCACTATCATCATTCACTTCAGGTCTCAAGCTCTCAGTCATGCTCTTTGATGGCGGCAGCACTTTGAATAGCCAGACGGGACTGCTTCCCAGTATCGATAACCGATCGTTAAATTCTGTGTACTAAATCGGGTACAGGTAATAGTGTCACTAGAAGAAGCTGCCAGTCGTAGAAAACAAACTGCGTACGTGGTTCTCTGTGCAGCACAGCACAGCACTCAGCAGTCTTTTAAACCTAGACCACTGGCTGCACAGTTTTCTTAATGAGTCAAATGCGATGATGAGTGGTGTGGCGCCGCTGACGACGCGACGCGTGTGCGCGGAAGTATCCGTGTCCCGCACAAAAGCGGCTGATGGTTGTGCACATAAGCACGGGGGATCTTGTAGCTTGTCAGTCTAACCTCTCGAGGTATTTCCTTGAGTATAACTCTCTTCTTATGGTCTTATCAATCATCAATGCAAGACGCAAGTGACCGACGTGCCGGATGAGCCCCAGACTTTTCACTCGGACTCAACGTTGTCATTCTGCGTCAAGTTGGCAAGCTCGTGTTCTTAGTTCTAAGTTCTAACGCTCTATCACTGTTCACTGAGACTTCACTCACTTCACACTTGAGTAACTTCTACTTGATAGCACCTATTAGTCCAACTTCGCGTAACCTTTTAAATCGGCGACCTCTGCTCATATAATTCTGATCTCGTTGGCCCAAATTTCAGAGTCAAAATCTGATAACAATCACGTGATCTGTGCCTCACTTCATGCGGCTGGATGCACGGCATTTCTCCGTATATTCTGCCGCCCGACGCGTTCGACGCGTTTGGCACGCACGGTGATTTGTACGACGCGACTAATATCCGGTCGACCTTGGAGTAGATAGCCAATTACTACGGAGTTTGTATATTGTTGCAGTATTTTAGGCTGTACTTGATGAATTCCTCAGTGGCGAATTTTGAGAATGGAGGCCAAGTGGACCAGCATGCGGTGGTCGGGCAAGGAACTGTGAATACTGCATCGACATTGTCTACCATTCATTTGGTGATGTTTCCTGCAGCGCAGGAGTATTTCAAGAAGGCTCATCTGAGGAGTACGAGACTGAAGACTAAAGAGGACGTGATAGCGTACTACAAGTTGATTGCGACGGGTACTAGATGCTACGAATCGGTTTTGAAGGTAATTTGACTGAGTCCTTTTGACCACATTCAGTATCTGATTTGAATTACGACAGGAACGAATTCCACCTTATGTTGAGTGTCTTGCAGCTTTATGGTATTGCGAGGCTTTATTTGAGGAGACAAGGGACTTTGACGATGCTGAGGAGGTGCTGAATAAAGCGGTAAGTTGCTTGATCGAAACCATGAGATTTTGTCTAACGTCTGATATAGATTGCAATAGCGGGCCGGGTATGTACATTACGGCGATTTTTGCGTTCAGGTTACTTACGATTATAGAACAATTTCCTTGATCTCAAGTTTTCTATGCTGCACCTGTCTATTCGGATTTTAGCAACCACGAATGTCAAGGTTGCACAAAAGCTGCTAGACCAGTGCCTTAGAGAGGCAGCCATGTATGGTCACTCTGTCCAATCCAAGTGAAGCATGGACAATTTGCTGACTACAGCAGGTCAAAACTATCGTCATGGTCATACGCATTTCAACATGTCCGAGCGACTCTGAGCATTGCTTCTGGCGATCATGCTGCGTCACAATTAGCTCTGCGGCCCTTGTTCTCATGCTCATCCAGCGAAGTCCGATACTTATCATTTCTAATGGCTTCTATCTCGTCTCTTCATCAGGGGAAGCCGAATCAAGCTGATGAGTACCTGAGTCAGGCAGTTCAATGCGAAACGGATTACTCTAGGCAATATGTTCCTCAATTAATCGTCATGCGTGTGTTTACCGAGACTTTAACGGCTTTGATTTCCGGTGGTAGCTATTCTGCTACAGAAGCACGATTGAAGACATTGCATGGAATGATTGAAGTACAGGCACGCGATCAGAGTGGAAGGTGGCTTGCTTGGAATGACGACGGCACATTTATGGTAAGTTTCTTCGTTGAGCATGCGGGTTGCTTCAGTCTAATACCTAATTTAGATCTCCTTACCACCGGATGAAAGCGACATGATGTGTCTCCCGCTCAAGTTTCATTGGCTAAGCCAAACCGAGCTATATGTCCTATCGTATTTGATTTCAGGCATGGTACATCTGCCAAGCTCCTTTGAAAAGCGGAAAGCTTTACGGTTTTTTCGAGAAGCCTCGAAAGTTATAGATTCTGAACGTATGATTTTACAGAATAGAGTGGCTAGTGGATCAAGACATGTCTAACAGTATTTTAGTTGCCGGGAACGACAACACCGAACCGCCGTCTATGACCATCATACAAGCTGCTGCGAGAACTGAGTTCTACGTCACGGTTAGATGCTATATACGGGCGTACCTCTGTCTTGAACGATTTATTATTGGGGAGTGGGCTCCAGAGGTGCGATTTCTGTATTTTACATTTTGTGCAGTACGGAACTAACTAATGACTTTTTTAGGAACTACAAAATTTAGTCGAAGCTGCAAAGCAAGTACCTAGCAATCGAATTGACAATATTTACCCGTTGATATTGTACCTGTCTGGGGCGTATTTCCAAGCTACAGGGAAACTATCAAGTGCTTTGGAGGCATACAGTTTGCTGACCGAGCTTCTACCATCGTCATCGGAACTGTCTATGCTCGCGAAGATTGCTATGCTCTTTATTTACAGAGGAGATCAGTTTAGCGATCTAACCAAGGCGTGGGCTCTGCTTAACGATGTCGGGCCTCTGATAGGCGCGAGCCAGAATAATGCGTTGAAAGTGGCATGGGCTGTGGTATCCACAGTTGATCTTGCTCAGACCGGGATTGACGTGCAGTAAGTTTTGCTGGCTACTAATTTTCAAAAGCTGAAAATATCTCCATTTGCTAACTGCAATACAGGAACCGCATTTCATCTCTCCTTCAGGCTACTCGCGAAGTCGCAAACACTCATTTGACGACAATAATTCTGTATCTCAGCGCGACTGTGCTTACCGATACCGAACAGAAAAACAAGACCGCCACTGCTGCATTCTTGAACGCGAAGCGATCTCGCGATGTCGTGTGGTGCTGGTTGTCTGGCAATCTTGCTGCGGGTACGTATACTTCAGTGGCGCATAATGTTCTGTTTTGACCAAATACTAATAATTTGCTGTTAGACATGATGCAGGCAGACGGTAAAGATCTGAGCGCGAATGGGCAACGGGAAATTGCCCAGCAGATTCGCCCTATAGCGGAGAACTTGTTGAACTCCATGCCGCCGTTCTAGTCATCTAGAGTTGAGGTGTTACAATTATTTGCTATTCTACTTCATTTGCTTTGGTGTTTGGGGGTTATTGCTATGGGTTTGTTCCTACAATATTGAGAGTTGTCTAAAATTCTGTATAACAATAATATAACTAGTTGACATGATCCTCTTTTCTGATGTAGAAATACAAACGTTATACTGCGCGCGATAGAGCGGCTATATTTTATAAGCCATGGCGGGATTACATGCGGGCCTGGTCGATATACTATACATATCAAATCACCAACACGTTGAGCGGGATCTAAAAGAAGAAAACCACCCCGATCAAATACAAAACAATACATATGAACCCAATTACAAAAACCGATTACTACTACAAGCTCCTAATAGTACAAGTGCCAACCGAATCTACCCAAGTCCACCCCAGGCACCTCTTATCCGCCGCGCCAGCTGAATATCCTTCTGCATAATAGTTACTCTCTTTGCATGGATTGCGCACAGGTTTGTGTCTTCAAAAAGATGGACAAGGAATGCTTCTGCAGCCTCCTGCAGAGCTAATATAGCAACCGATTGAAAACGAAGTCCGTTGACGGGACCTTCAACATCGCCCGACCAGTATTCAAGGGCAACCTCACGAACAAGACGCGCAAACGGAAGTTTCCGGATCAACAGCTCTGTTGATTTCTGGTACCTGCGAATCTCGCGTAACGCGACTGTTCCGGGCTTGTAGCGGTGCGCTTTCTTTATAGGACCAGGATCGTCGTCTATCGTAGAGGAAACATCACGTCAGTACGTATTTCTCGTGAAATAGAACAACAACTAAACACATACGGTCGACCTGTCTCGCGTTTTTTCTACCCGGTACTGTCTTTGAAGCCCGAGCAGTCGCGGGTCCAGCGGTTGATTTCTTGCCCCGCGCGCTGCCTCCTGCCGCAGTCCGGGGGGGAGCCATGTCACAAAATTATCAAGTGGTGTCTGCAATTATTGCACACATAGACTTGCAAGTTTTTGTCCTATTCAAGAAGATATTAGTATGCGAATCACGACTGATCGGGCCGACGCAGCAAAATCAAAACTTACCAGACACACGACGCGTTAACTCGCGGTATATACGTAACAATTCACACGCTTTATAAACACGCGATGTTCCAGTATAAACCCCAGCAATAATCTGAGCTCCTGAAAGGAAAAGCGACGCGAATAAAGTATAACTGTGCCGCTGGTTGGCGCGCAGCTTAAGTCTTTTGTCGAGGGAGGAGGCCGGCGAATGTTTGTGTTGTATTACCCAGCCATGTTTACGAATACCGGAAACCAGCCTCCCAGGGTTGCGGTTTCCGTTTCTGGACAGCGCGACGCGCCCGAGTTCATTTTAAAATCTATAATTCGGTGATTTTATCATGTTATTTTGCGATTCCATTTCTTTACTTGCTACATTATCTTCAGAATGCGCTACTCCTCTGCCAGACGCGCTCGAATGACCCTCACGACGTCGTAACCAAACAGCCAGGGCTCAAACACCGGGTCGGTCCAGGGATTCGGGTTCTCGAGCTCGTACGGCGGAGTCTCGAGCGATGTGGATGGCTCGTATCGGCTGAGGACCTTAGTCGGACGCAGGGTTTTGCGGAGTCCCGCGTCACGCGCCTGTTGTGCTGGTCCGTCCGGAAGATGGTTTGCACGGCCGATGATCTGCGAGCCCATGACGACCCGCGTTCGTGCGTAGATCTTGAGAAGTCGGGAAAGGTCGCGCCCGACATTGCTGATATCGACCCATTCGAGACACTCGCTCAGCGCGATTGCGTCTACTGTGATACTACTACTGGTCAGTAATCACCTACGGGTATACCCTGCAATGTAAATCGATTGAATCTAAGATTATAATAAACTATAAATTGTCAAGCGTTCAGTAATACTTTACGACTTGACTCTACAATTTGGCCTCCTTGACGGCCACTGCGTTCTGCAACTGAGTCTTGGTCTGGTAGGACTTGAAATCTCTGGCGGGAACGCCCTCGCGGAACATCTCGTCCAGCTCCTGGTAGGATCTGTTGGAGGTCTCGGGCTGGTACAGATAGAGGTAGACCAGACCAAACAAACTAAGACCTCCAAAGATGAAGGCGACCTTTGCACCAAGGTTGGCCTCGTCCGGGTTGAAGAGGAAGGGCAGGACAAATTGCCACATGACATTGACTGCATTCTGCAGCGAGTAGCCGATGGCAATGGTCTTTGCCCGCAGACGGGACGTGGCGACCTCACAGAGCAGAGAAAAGCCGGACGAGCCGACCGCTACGTTGTACCACCAACTGTAGATGAGGATGAAGGCCACGGTGCCTTGGACCATTCCGGGTTTTGTGGACGTTCCGAGACCGCCGGTGATGAGAAGGGTAATGGTCAGGATGATCATACCGTAGAAGGTCAAATTGCGGCGGCCGACGCGTTCAATGACAGCGGCAGCCATCAGGTTACCGACGATAGATAGAACGGGCTGGGCGATTTGCAGTCTGTAACTCATCTGGGTCGAGTATCCGGCCAACTGGAGATAGTAGGTGAAGTATGAGGCCACGAACGTGATACCGGAGACGGCCTGCAAGATTAGGGGCATGATGCTGACCATGGTGCGACGCAGGTTCGACTTTCGCATACACTCCATGTACGTGACCCCTTCGGTCTCCTTTCGTGCCTCTGCTAAAGTGACTTCAATCAAAGCGAGCTTCTTCTCTCCGCGCTCGCCGGAGTAGCCGAGCCTCGACAGACTTCTCGCGGCCTTGGCACGACGGCCTTTAGAGACGAGCCAGAAGGGGGACCTAGACATGATAGGTCAGCCAGTTGTTCTGCAAGTGAATTTTTTAGCCTGTAAATTATACTTACTCGGGCATGAAAGGCAGAAGAATGGCAGCTACGGCGGTGAAGCCGTACTGGCAGCAGAAGACAGTGCGATAGGCCCACCGACTGTCGACAGTTCCGGTGTAGTTGATGACAATGAAGGCCACGAGAGGACCGATACCGTAGGCCACGCCGATAAAGCAAGTGAGCACACCGCGCAGCGCAAGCGGTGTAATCTCGCCGATGTAGGTGACCATGGTGGTGCCGACGGCACCAACCATGAAACCGTTGAGGAACTTTCCGGCAAAGAAGACGGCGTTGGTGGTGGCAACGAACTCGATGCTGATGGCAGCAAAGGAGATGACGAGCGCGCCCGCAAGGACCATTTTGCGGCCAACTCTGTCGGCGAGCTCGGCGGAGATGAGACTGAAAACGACGGCGCTGGTTTATGTTAATAACCAAGGCACATAATGTGATACAGGTGTAAAGGATACACGCACGAGGCAATAGGGGCGCCGCTGAAGGCGGACTGCCAGCCGGCGGGCAGGACGTAAGAACCCTCGTAGTAGGATCCAAAGTCCTTGCGGAACTCTGGAATTCCGACGACGGAGCCGCCAGTCTGGGTGTCAAAGCTGACGAGAATGAGAGTCCAGACGGCGTAGAAGGCCCACGCGACGGCCCAGGGGTTCTCGCGAAAGGACTTGCGGATGCTGGAGTCGTGCTCCTCGGCGTCCGTGAGATGGGCGAGCATGTTCTCGCGGGCATCTTCAACCTGGACCGGCGACTCGAGCTTCTCGAGCATCGTGGACTCGAGCTCGCCGGTCGGCGCGGAGTCGTTCGTGGCCATTGTGGTGTCGACGAACTTGATGGTTGCTCGGGTGGCAATTGCGGTTGCTGTTCTGTTACCGTTGGTTGAAAGAAGCAGAAGCAGAAGACGCTGGGATGGGAAGCAGAACTGGAATCCAGAGCGCAGCCGGACGAGGTATATATGTATTTTGCAGCAGCTGCATGGTCGCGTCTAGCGTCTGTCACTGTCAGAGCCTCTCTGTGACTCTGTCAGTCCCCGTCGGCCCTCGTCTCGCTCTCCGCTGGTGGTGATCGCAGTTCAGCGCGGGCTGTTGCTGCCGCTTCGGGAACCAGGTGCGGGGACCCCGCATTCCAGGGGGCATCTGGCGCGCGTGCGTCTGCCGCTTCGGGCGGCGCTGCGGGGTAGGGTTGGGTGCCCGCGAAGCCCCGCTTGCCCATCGCAATTGAAACGCACCACCTTCACGACCCCAACGGCCGCCAATTGTCTCGTCGTCGTCCCGTATCGGCCTCTCGAGGGCCTCTACAGCCCGTCCCCATCTCGTCATGTCCGCCTCCGCCACCACCACCGGCCCCGCCGCGCTCGTGCCCTTCCCCGCAAAGCCGCGCGCTTGGGTCGCACAGTCCAGGACGTGCCAGACATCAGCTGATTTCTGGGAATCACGAGTATAATCGCGGCATTCGAGAACAAAGGGAGCTTGTAAAAGTTAAAACATGGGGAAAGGGACGTGGGCAAAACCTCAGCAACGGCCATGATGGCAAAACATCCGACTACTCGTGGACATATATCGCGACGGCCCGTTTTCAAAATGCTTCTCTATAGAACGGCACCGCTGCTCGTATCTTGTTCACCTCATTTTTCTTTGTGTAGCTAGTCCTCACACCCAAGAGATGGCCAAGTCCGGGGATGGCGACTATAGCGACGCGGTTGCAGTCCCAATCCGGAGCGACGTCAACTCTGACCTTGAACGAAAGGAATCACCGCGGCTAGCACCCGCGCTATGTTCAGGCTACAGCACATTCACCACAGCCGAAGAGCCTGACCTGAATGAGAAGCGACCTGAAGAGCCGGCACTGCCTGATCGGGGCCTCAAAGCCTGGCTATGCGTTTTTGGTGCGTTAGCGGCATTATGAGGACATTCGGTTACATCAATGTCGTCGGTGAGTAGGCGCTTAATTTACCTGATCGGTGGTTAGTTTGAATAATTGGGAACTTGCAGGCATATATCAACAGTACTACCAAACTCATCAGCTGTCCGAGTATAGTCCCTCGGAAATAGCATGGATAAACTCGGTCGAGATCTTTTTCACAGTCTTCCTGGCCATCATCATTGGTCCAATTTACGACATCGTCGGACCACTTCCGTAGCTCTATCCCCAGTCATGCGATTGCCCACTGACTTTCGAACGGTCTTTCCACTTACTTGCTTTCGATTCTGAACGCGTTCAGTATCATTGGGCGGATTGTGCCCGGCACATTAGCAGACAAAGTCGGACGATTTAATACACTGGCTGTATGTGCTATATGCGCTGGGATCTGAGATCTCGACGCTAGCAGTATGGATCCCGGCCACGGGCGCTGGTCCCATAATTCTCTACGTCGTGCTCTACAGCTTCTTCTCCGGAGCCTCGGTCTCCGTCTGGCAGTCCGTTGTCGCAGAGGTCTCGCCGTTGTCCGAGATTGGAGCCAGATTTGGCGCTGTGTCGGCTGTTGCGTCGCTCGGAGCACTGTCAGGATCGCCTATTGCGGGCGAGTTGATCACAAAGGCCGGAGGAGAGTATTGGGGCGCGGCAACGTACGCGGGTGTTGCGTTGTGTTTGGGCGGGATTTCTGCATTTTGTGGGAAGAATAAGATGGCGCTGATGAACGGGGTTTACAGTTTACTGCAAAGCATTACCCAACTGGACTCTGGAAGATAAAACCTGTTTAGATTGTTCACAGTAGTTTTGATGACATCTACGAGTCACTCGATTGCATTCTGTATTTCTATTTATCAATTATCCAGCTCATGACCCGTCGTTCTGCAGACTGAAATCCTAAGAGAAGTCGAGTAGCGTTAATTCGACAATACGGCTATCCGGCGATTGACTGGCTGGGACATGAAGCAAGCCTGTAGTACTGCCGTCTTCCCTGCGCGGGTCTTCCGTTCGCTGGCTTCGGTATTCAGAGACTAGATACTGGTGATCACTGATCCACGCTTCGCGGTAATCTGGTCATGATGTGGGTCGGATTTCTTGTTAAATGCGCGACCGTGCCAAGTTGCCGACGAGATGTTGAGAACTTCATAGTGGCCGTTGTTATCTGAACGCACTTACGCTGTGAATTGATAGACGTATTCGACTATGCTGTCGTTCTGTATAAAACAGTTTCCATATTCCAGAGAATTAACGATAAGTAATGACTAATTGACTATATATTACTACATAATATGTAACTGAAGGGCGTATGTAATGCAAAGAGCGGCAATGGGCGATATCGACCAGAATCACGGAATATAACTTGGCGCTGCGCCCATGAGTCTTCCCCTGACTCTCGGCGGACTCCCATACTAACGGCCAGCGCTTCCAGTCGGTTCCTTCCACCGCACCGCAGCCTCGCACCAATTGGTGTCCTACATACATATCTGGCCCCGTTTGCTGCTTCCGGTCCCATCTCCAGTCTCAATCATCGTTCTCAATGCCTCCTCCCGTACGCGCCGGACCTAACGGCGAGGCCGTCGCGCCAAGTCGGGCAGGCTGGCTCAAGTCCGTCGTCATGATGATTGTCGTCCAGTACGCTGTCGGTCTGTTGGTCTTTGTATCTTTCACTCGTGCTTGAGTGTATCGTGCTAATGTTTGTTCAGGCGAGGCGATGAAATTCATTTCGCCAAAGACTGCTGATCCCAAAGCAGCGGCAGCGGCGTCGTCGTCCGTCTCAGCTTCCGCGGACACGCCCGCTGCTACCGCTGTAGCAGAGGTGACCGAGCCGAAGGGGCCGCCTCCTCGGCCAATCGTTCCTATTGGTATTGACCCGCTCTGGGAAGTGGGCACGCCGTACGATCTCCGCTTCTACATCAGCGACGATCCGTACTTTGACGCGTTCAATTCCGAGCCCTTTGTGCAGTACTACGGCACATACGGAAACTCGAAGAAGGTTACAAAGTCTGGAGAGATTGCGACGACTGAGGTAAGAGCTTGTTTGATTTACCGCTCTGTTTCAAAATTCTAACTATATGTTAGGCTATGAGAAACAACGGATCCGTCTACGGCCATGTGTACATTTCGCAGCCCGGCTCTGAGTTCAAGCCGTTCGAGGAGACATACGACACTGACAAGGCATTCTCCGTACACTTCAGTTAGTTCACCCGTCAATTTGAATCTCTAATATACTCTGTGGCTAACTTCTCAGGACTATCGCAATACTTGCCGCAGAAGAAGGAAGTCAAGACGAAGTTGCTACTCGGCGGAGAGGATGAGGCAGCGGAAGAGGAGCAGGAAGATGAGCCTGCTTCCGTTGTTTCAATGTGGCATCCCGATATTTCTCTTGGACTTGTCTCGTCGGATAAGATTGGATATGTGAAGCTGCCGCCGCTTGTTCGGCAGTGGATCATGCTAGAAGCAACTGATAGGCGGGACGAGTCCGAAGTCAATGGCTGGTACTGTAAGTGCATCTTTCTAGTTCCGTTGTATGACATTATACTGACAAGTGCGTTACTTAAGACCCTATCGTGTTCTACAACCCATTCTGGCAGCTGACGTCTCAAATGACTGTGCTCAATTCTACCGCTCTGTGAGTGCTCGACTTTGTTTTAATTCTGTTTTGAGTTGAGAACTGACTTTTATTTTCAGTTCCCTGCCGATCACTGTTAGTTTGGTGCCTATGAAGTTCTGGAGATTCCAGATGATGACGTCTCTCGACGCAGGATTCAAGCAGCAGGCCGCGGCTAGCGGAGGCGGCATCGAACTTGAAGAATTTAAGCGGATTTTGCTGGATACCAACATTTATCTTTTGATAGTTACCGTCAGCGTTTCACTTTTGCATACACTGTTTGAGATGCTTGCCTTCAAAAACGACATCTCTCACTGGAAATCGCGCAAGGACAACATCGGAGTCTCGGTGCGGTCCATTGTCGCAAATGTTGTCATGCAGGCCATTATTTTCCTTTATTTGTTGGACAACAACGAGAATACCAGCTGGATGGTGATGTTTACTCAGGGTAGTGGTATTCTTGTCGAGGCGTGGAAAATTACAAAGGCTGTGGACATCAAGATCGAGCCTACGAATGGAATTCTTCCTTACAAGATTACGGTTTCCGATAAACATGATCTGAACGAGACGGAGAAGAAGACTCAGGAGTACGATCAGATTGCGTTCAAGTACATGTACATTGCCGCGGTGCCTCTTCTCGGAGCTTATGCCGTTTACTCTCTTCTTTACAAGACGCATAAGTCATGGTACTCGTTTACCATCACTACGCTGGTCGGGTCCGTGTACGCTTATGGTTTCCTTATGCTTGTTCCGAGCATCTACATCAACTATCGTTTGAAATCGGTCGCGCATATGCCTCGCCGCGCCATGATTTACAAGTTCCTGAATACTTTTATTGATGACTTGTTTGCGTTCGTTATCAAGATGCCTATTCTGCACCGATTGGCTACTCTTCGTGACGATGTTATTTTCCTTATTTATCTCTACCAAACTTGGTTGTATAAGGTTGATCCTACTCGTGTCAATGAGTTTGGGCAGGGAGGAGAGGAAGAGGAGAAGAAGGAACTTGAAGATACACAGGAAGATGTTCCCGCGGAAGCTGTGACGTCGTCTGCCGAAGCGGTGGAAGGATCAGGAGCAGAGAAGAGAAGCTCCAAGAAATGATCGGAATGAATGAATTGGATACGTTTTGATGAGCAATTCATAAGATATAAGTTAGATATAGTAATTAATTGTACATTTTGATGGCATTGAATTGATGCTAAAATCCAAAAAAAAAAAACATCACTTCCAACAATAAACGACAACATCACCGCGCCTCCGCGAGTCTTCATGGACATGACTATTGAAAAAACGAGCGCACTCGGTATATACACCACTTGAATTAGTCACGCTGTCAATAACAGGTCGCAACACGTCAAAAAACACTAAATGGCTAGGCCAAGTGAACTCGTAAGGGTACTGTAAAGTAGTCTCGCTTTTGACGTCCATGCTCAACGGCGGAAATTTGGAGATCAAGAACTTTTCCGGGTCGTCGTAGAATATATCTGCTTCATCCATGTAGAAATCTAGCTCTGTTCCAGAGAGTCCGCGGGGTGGCTCGCAGGTCAGAAACCAGGCTTCAATGTCAGGACGATGAATATGAGAAGACCATGGGGTTGAATGACAAGGCATCAAGAATCCAACAGAGGAAACTACCGGATTTGTTCGAATGTAATGCGTCACGTCGACTACGCCTCGTTGATGTACTGTCGAGATGTATAGTGCAAACAGGCCGTGGATGACGACCACTAGCGCAATACCGCTTGCTCGTAGACGGGAACGACTGGTGATATGTAAAGAATCCAGTGAACGAGCAGCAAAAATGTGGAAGATTGGGAGAAGAGGGAAGATGAATCGGACTTCTTTGTGAGCGATGAGGCTGTATGCGAAAATCACAAACATGCATGTCTGAGCGAGAACTGAGCGACGGGAGAGATACAGGCCATGAAGCACGACTGGAAGGAACAGAATCGTAAGTTGTGGCAGGCCTTCAATTAAATAGTAAAGTTTCCTGTTGACGCCATAGAATGAAGATAAGGATTCGACGACATTGAACTGCAGAAAATTGAAGAGCGGAAATACGACGCGGCCGTAAAACCATATGTCAAGTAAAGCATTAAGGCCAACTATTATCGATCTGTATTGACAGTTAGCTTGTGTTGCGCAATGTAACATACAAAGTCCATACCCGATTGTAACTGCAATAGTAACGAGTTTAAACGAGCGCTGCTTTATAACCAAAGCTGCTCCCAAGTATGCCCATAACAGAACATTAGTGGGTCGCATAACACATGCTAAAGCGGCCAAAACCAACGCAATGCTGTATCGCCTAAAAACACGTTAGTGAAATTTATTAACCCCGTACCAGAAAGAGACCATACTTGAGATTCACAGCACTCTCATCTGCCTTGACAAATTTACCCTTATCTCCATCCTCACCGGCTAAGGGCCAGTAATTTAGGGCAGAAATGCAAATAGTGGTCTCCAAGGAGTTTGAAAACGTCCGCACCGCGACAAAAAAGTTGAAAACCGAAGTGAGCGTGCAAAATAATGCCAATTTCCCAACGCGGGAGCCGTATAGACGTGTTGCTAATGTATACGTTGCGTAATCTGAAATCGCAGCAAAGAGTGCCTGCGCAACTTTCGGACCATATATCTAAATACACAATCAGTATCTCACTATAACAAAAAAATAAGATTAATAAATGCCGTACAACACCAGCTTCACCAAGCTTGAGCAGCTCAGAAATATAGTAAACTCCGGCAAACACAAGCGGATGTGCAATACTGCGCAAGGCTTCGCGCCATTCCCAGGTCAAATAGCCGTATCCATAAACAATCGCGTGCGCAGGTTCAAGACCTTGCCAGAACTCGTCGGGCTGGAAATATGTAGTAGTGATGAGGGAATTGAGAATGCGAAATCCGAGAATTGTGCCGAATAGACTGATTTGAGATGCCATTTTGTAGTTCGTAAATTGCGATTTACGTCTCAATTGGATTCAGAGTCGGGTTCTTCGGCATTGGTGCTCTCAATTGAGTGACTTAACTATGTATTCCGCAGCTTATAATACATATTCCACGTTGGCTGTTGTGACAATTCAAATTTCCAAAGATCCTCGAGTTAACTTAGTCGAAGAACGCGCGCTGTAAATATCACGAGCTCATCGGGTTAGGAACGCGTAAGATCCGCGCGGCTGATCGAAGAGGCTGTACGCGCTTTGCACGCGACCCGTCGTACGCAGAACACTAAGATACTAAGATACGCATTGGATACCGGAGCCAATTGCCTTGTTGTTGTTTCCTGCACTGACTATTGACTGAGAGGATCATCCTGCTTTCAGCATAGTTTGGAGATCGTCTGAGATACTCAAACTCAGCGCATAGAGTGCTTTGTCGCTACTGATCTTGGCTTGGCCGCGTAGCCAGAACACCAGCGACGCTACAAGATGGCGTCCACAAGGACTTATGGCGGATCTTTCTGGACTAGCGACTATGGAACTGGTAAGTGTCGGCGACGGGATTTATTAACAAGATTACCCAGCTGACACATGATGTTCTTCCAGGCCTCGAGACTCTGCAGCGCAAGATGAAACAAGGATGCGAGGAAAACGACGAGATTGCAAAGTTCATGACCATGGTCGCTGAAGCAGAAAACAACTACGGTATCAGTTTGCAAGATATTGGCAAGAAATGCACTCCACAGGCTAATAAGGGATTTGGCCGCGATGAAGGCGCAAGTCTGCGAAAGACTTACGAGGGAATGGTTACCAATGTCGAAGAACAGGGACAAGCACATATCACCAATTCTCAGAATCTGTATGATATTGTTATCTCACCGTTTATAACTTGGTCGCGAACGCACGATCAACGTGTTTCAAAGTCGTATAGACGCTCGGCTTCTGCTTTGGGTAGCTTGATTGAGCGGCGAAGAGATATGCAGTACGCTATCAGGACGAACAAGGCCAAAGCGGAGGCTTTGGAGATGTACAATGCAAACAGTGTTATGTCTCCGTCTGAGCCGAGCAGTTTGACACCGACTGAGGACTCTCAGTCTGAGAGCGTTCCAACTTCGGCTGAGCCATCTACGCCTGAGACAGATACGGCTTCCACCACTGAAAACGAAGCAATCCCAAGCGAATCCAGCGAATCCAAGGAACCCAAGGAACCCAAGGACCCCAAGGACCCCAAGGAGCCTCTGAAGCCTCAGGAATCTCAGGACCCTCGGGACCCTCAGGAGCCTCAAGAAGATTATTATGATATTGCTGGTCATTTTCTCACTCCAAAACAGGCTGGTTCTCTATTGGCCAGCATTCTTGATTCTGTTCCCCGGGCTGAAGCTCGACTACCAATTTATCAGGGAGGCACGTACAAAGAGACATGTACCGGAGCTGTTATTGTTGCATGGCTGATAACAAATCTGAAGTTTAAGCTTGGCGAAGCAGAAGAATTTGGTCAGGGACTTATCGACAACGGGTTTTTACGACAAGTTGGATTGCTCAGTAACTCATTTCTCAACAGCTCTCAAGTACAATATCAGTGGCAAGAATTAGCATTTGAACTGGCGGGTAAGAAATCCGAGTCTACTCCTAGTTTCCGTAGGACTGCGAGTTTGAACGGGACAAAAATCTGGGAAGGCATCACTCGAGCAGCGCGAGGTCCTACCTCGGAAGATATTGTGCGAGAAGCAAAAGAAGCTTCAGATGCTCATAAGGACTCGATCCGAAAGTACGACAAAGCGCGGTGCTATCTTGAGCAAACTTTAGTGGCTCACTTCTTGTTGATGGAAGAGTACGAGAAAGATCGTGTGACGCAAGCGAAAGAGGCTATGGGCGTGTTTTCTGCAGTTATTGCGAATGCAGTTCCGCTTATTCAGAAGTATGTGGACGGATTTATGTTGTATCATGAAGCTCTTACACCTGAGACCGATTTACGATACATGGTTGAGAGCTATAAGACAGGCTTGTATGCGCCGCAGGTTGTGGTATATCAAAACGCATTTCGAGAAAATGAGGGCCAGCAAGTATTTGGTGTAAGCCTTGACGATCAGTTTCAGCTCGAACGACCGATGCCTAGCATTATCAAGTGGTCTCTATGGTATCTTAATAGCAAGTATGCCGAGGCTGAGGTTGACGCAGATGCTCAAAATATATGGTTGACTACAGTCCCGTTGAATGCCGTACATTCGCTTCGACACGAACTCAACACGGGTAGCATAGCTACAGAAGCTGAGTTCAACCAGATTTGTGACAAGTATTCGCCGCCAGTCGTGGCAGCAACGTTCAAGCTATATCTTTTTGAACTTCCAGAGTCCGTTATCAAACCGAGCTTGTACTACTCAATCAAGGAATACTACAAACAACGACCAGCGAGTCAATCGCCGGAGGATTTGGAACAAGACGTGATCGGACCCTTAGCGGATATGTTGGCCAAGCTTCCAGAAGCCAGTATGACAACTTTGAACGCTTTGCTGAAACATCTTGGTCTGTTGATTGCGGCGACTACTAAAAACGGTACGGAAAGTTTGCATACGGATAAGAGCGGCAAATATTCTGCTGATTTTGATGTCAAGCTATCACATGAATTGGGACGTGTATTGCTTCGTCCGCCGCCGAGTTATAAAGATAATTTAGGGATGCGAGAGACGATGGACGATTTGCATGGACAACGATTGGTGCTTGATCTACTTCGGAATCGGGCAGCGGTCATGGAGCAGTTGCGCGGAGCACGTAGCAAAAGGAGAGCACGAACAGTAGCATTTAAAGCGAGGTCTCGGGGTCAGGAGATCGCACGCGAGAGTCCGGACTTGGGTTCCGAAAGTGAAGCATGATTATGAGATGGTCACGATTTTGAAATGCTTGCGCATATTTTGTTAATTTGAATTATTTTCGATTGATTTGTTAATCATGTACAAATTCCTATATTTACTCCTCGGTGAAGAGGCCGCGCTCGTCGCGCTCCATAATCAATGCACCCATCCGTCTCCGGAATTTCTTCCTCAACAAAAACTCATCCACTGTCTCTTGATCAATCACCAGCTTTTCAGAACTTCTGACCAAAGAGGAAACTTCAGGATCGTTCTCGGATGGGGTGTTCTCAACTGCTGACCCTGGAGACGCGAAACCGCTTACTCGGCTTGACGTCCGCATATGTCTCATCGGCGTCGACCTTGAAACCGAGCGGCTTTTGGATGCAGATCCAGGCTTGGGCGAAGGCGATGCAAACCCGCGTAACTCGTCCTTACCCCCCGCCGCTACTCCTGAACCAACAGACAATTCTGAAAATTCCCGCTGGAGCGCAAGCACATCCTGTGCCCGCCGCTGAGCAAATCGCGTGATTCTCAGTATCGATTTTTGCACGCCGTCAATTGAGAGTCGGCTGTTTTCGCCAAACGCGCCTGAACTCCGGCGTCCACCTGTAGTTGCATTAAGAGTCGACTTGGCTTCGGTGTTTACTCGCTCGAGCGAGTCAACTTTGCTTCCAACGTCCTGTAACCGTTGTCGAATCTGTCGCTGTAATTCAACTGCATCGGGTGGTAACGCACGAGTCTTCAGACGTGTAACATATTTCGAGTCTGAACGTTGCCGCAAGACATCACCAGCCGCGGTTAACTTTCTGTCCACTGTAATATTCAAAAGTCAGCTATTTGACTCTCCAAACCAACAAAAAAATTCAGTATACTTACGCTTAATCAAACCTGCCTCCGACTCATGCAGATTAGTCTCTTGTTTCTCGACCTCTTGTTTCGTCCTTTTGATATCTCCAAGCATTTCGTCAAGTAGTTTGCCAATGACTCTGCTCTCAGACATTCTCCATTCAGAAGGCTGGCTATACAAATCCGGATCCGTTTTTGCTTCCACTTCAAGGCAATGTGCTGTCACATATTTGCCCAAGTTTTCGCAATTTTGCTGCAACACCATGAGCTCATGTGTTGTAAGGTTGTAAATATCCTCAAAGACGCCCGATAGTCCTGCTTCCGATATCGGTTTGGGTACGCTTTCCTCTGAATGAAGAATGTATTCCGGAACCGTGGGAGGCGTCAGTGTTCGTGGTGATGCTGGGACTGGTACAGGAGCAGGAGCAGCTTCTTGAACTAGAGGTTGAGGCTCGGCAGTTGGTATTGAAGCAGGAGCAGCAACCGGAACCTTGGTAATGGGAGGCGCAAAAACTTCCGGAATAGCTTTTGAAGCAGTCTGCGGCCTCGCAGAAATTTCCTTCTTCACCTCGTTTTCATCATTCTGCACGCTGAGTTTTGACAATCCGCTCTCAATTCCAGGCCCGCTTTGCTGTTCTGAGCTAGCCACAGGCGGGCTTTTGTTGAGCAGGGAAGACGACGGCATAAATCCTAAGGAGCTTCCTGGTTGTTGAAACAGGTTTGATGCCCCAGATGTAGTCGTCACAGGTTTCGGTGGCTCGCCAATCTTCGGTGCTTCATAGTTGGAAGTTTGAACGACGCTCTCAGTTTCGACCAAATCACTGTCACTGGTAACGTCTGCTTCCTCAACATCGGAATCGCCAGCTCTGGCCATATCGCCAGTTTCCTCAACGTCCTCTGCCTCTTCTTCATCGTCGTAGTCCTCCTCGTCATCATACTCTTCTTCCTCGTCATCTTCCGCTCCATCTCCCTCTTCCACTTCCGCTTCTTCTCCCTCCTCGACAGAGTATTCCTCGTTCGAATCGTATTCCTCATATTCATCATCTTCATCTCCCTCGGCCTGCTCTTCTTCGTCATATGACTCTTCTTCCTCTTCCTCATCGTCGTCTTCGTCTGAAGACTCTTCATTCTTAGGTGTTCCCATTCCCAGTCTCGACCCAAACGCTGTCGCACTCGGCGACATCTTAGGCGTAGTCTTTTGACGCACAGCCTGTGAAGCAGGGCTAGCTTTAGGTGTGGCTGCCTTTGAAATCTTAGAAGGCGCTGGACTTCGCGGAGGGATGGTGCCGCTTTGCTTTGCAAGTATGGCAAAAGGTGAAGTGGATTCACTAGCCGACGTTGTCGAAAACAAGTTCGAGGGAGCGGGTGACGACGTAGCTGCGGCAGCAGCTGTTGCAAACGCACTTGGCGTGTTTGCATACTTGCTAAACATGGACGTGCCTGGTGATGATTTCCCTGTTCCGAACGCTGATTGGCCAAAGACGGGCTTGTCGGCCGGACTCGAAGCTGTCCCAAAGCCGGTAGTACTTGGTAGCGTGCCAAATGCAGAGGAACCAAAAGCAGGTTGACCAAAAGCAGGTTTACTAGTCGTGGAACCAAACCCTGTCGACGGCGGTTCGCCTAACTTTGGCGCCTGTCCAAATGTTGAGGTTCCAAACGATGATTGACCGAATGCCGGCTGCTGACCAAACGAAGACTGGCCAAATGCGAGGGCGGGAGCAGATGACGTCGAGCTTGGTTGAGCTTCCGCTGAAGAAGATCCGCCAAGTGGGGGCGCAGACGCATATTTAGAAAACAGAGAAGGTCCAGGTGCAGCTGTCGCCGAAAAGCTGGTTGAGTTGCCCGCAAGCGTGCTGCCTGATCCGAAGGACGACGAACCAAACGAAGGTGCTGTGCTTCCAAATGTAGATCCTGGGACTAGTGATGTTGCTTTCGCGGGGAACACTGATGATGGCGCGGACTTATCCTCAGCCTTGTCAGCCTTTGGAACATCCTTGACTGGTGGAATAGAGTCGGCGGGTGCAGGAGCCGGAGGAGTAGGAGGTGCCGGAGAGGCTTTTGATATCGGCTCTTTCGGCTCTTCCGTCTTTTCAACTTCTGTCGCAGCAGTGTCCGCCTTTTCAACTTCGGCCGCAGCAGCGTCCGCGTCTGGCTTCACGCTCTCGGCTTCGGGCGCATCCTCAGGTACTACACCAGTCTCGCTCTCCGAATCATGGAAATTCGCCTCTCCGTCATTCGAAACTTCGACAAACTCGCCGCCGACAGGAGACTCCGATGCAGATAACGATTCAATACTGACGCTCTCGTCAGGAGTCACAGTTCCTTCGGGGCTATCTGGCTCAGCATTAGTCTCCATTGATGGCTCATTCGTCGCCGGAGAGTGTTCAGGCACGGGTACGGTGATCGCGGCTTCTGACGACGATGCTGGCTCTATTTCGCCTTTGTCGGTGATGGTATTCTCAACGCTCTTATCCGGTTGTTCAGCCAGCTCCACAGTTGAGGTTTCAGCCGCCTGAACCGAAAGACGAAATTGCTCCATCAGCGATTCGACACCTCCATTTCCCGCTTTGATTCCTTCGTCCCAAATTAGACTCCATGCCTTGAGCTGACCGCTATTAGTCAATAACCATAGCACGGGCTGTGGTGAACATTCTTCAATACCCGGGCTCGGGTTCAGGAGCTTTTCTGAGGCAGTGATATCAAGCGCCAGACCGATTGGAGACGTGTCCTTGCCGCCACTTAGAGGCAGACTGGCACGTTTGGTGTCTTCCAGTAAGTAGAAGGTGTGAGATGTTGTCATAAGCGTAACGTCACTTGAGGGCGTGCTCGCGAGGAGCATCAGATTCGAAAGCTGTTTGTCCCAATTTCGAAGAACGAGCGAGTACCACCATCCTTTCCGAGCTGTTAAACCAAATGGGGGACAGCAGTCGATTAGCTTCAGGAAAGTCAGCGTCGATGGAGTGCGTTGAATCACAAAGTGTTCGTAGTTATGCTCGTCGGGCTCTGGGGGATTTGAGTAGATAACCATAAATTGATCTTTATCGATCCAAGACACGGATATAGCTAGATTTTGGTCAGAAGAGCAATGTACTCAGTAGAGAGCATGCACATACCGTATGTAGCCTCGATATCGGTTGGAGGAGGGATTACTTCCACGACATGGCCGTCCAGGTTGTATTGAGTCAGTTCACCGTCGACGTTGCCAAAAACGATTTCCTGCCCATTTTGTGCCCAGTCAACTAAAGATTGTTATAAGTAGATACCCCATCGAACTCATCACTTAAAGGCACTTACAGCTGACCGCTCCATCTTTCACAATCCATATATTTGTCTGCTTTTCGTGATCGACCAGTAAAACCTCGTTAATACCCGTCAACACAGCACCAATATTTCCGTATGCGGGATTGCATTTAAGATCAATGATAGGAATATCAAACGACAGCGACCAGCTCGGGGTCGCGTCTGCCGTTGATAATGAATCCGCACTGTACCACGCAATCGTGCCGTCGACACTGACAACCACCAGGTACTTTTCGTCGGCAGTAAATGTCAGAATTTGCAGTTTAGAAGAAACTGAGTGCACGATATCTGGGCGGAATGTTTTGTCTTTGTCCAAAAACTTCGCGTGTATGCTCGCCGTAGTACCGATTGCGAAACCTGCAACGAACGCATCAGCGCTCTGAACCAACTGATCTGCTTAATAATAGAGCAAGATATCTCTTACCTTCTTCAGTTCCAATTGCAAAAGTACCTCGCACATTCGCAATTGCAATCAAACTCGAAGAGCTTTCAGGATCCACAACAGGGTGCTCAATTGTGATGGTAGCATCTTTGCCGAGAGAAATAAATCCAAAAGACTACAAGGACTCCTGTTAGTACGTGTGTACTACGCCAGTGACTAGAACAAACTGTACCTCCGTTTCCTCCTCCGGCAGCTCTTCTACCACAATCTCTGGAGACGCCATCGCCGCTGCTGAACTGATTTCGTGTAAATCAGCAGAAATTCCTGGTGAACTGGGGTTTAGCTCGACGAGAAACGCGATGCGCGGCGTGAGGTTGAGCCGCGCTACTGATCTGGAGTCAGTTGCACGGAGGCATCAACGCAAACTTCCAACCAAACGCGTCGGTTTAAACGCCCCAAAAACACTTGGATTTTAGACATCGATTCATCGATTCTGGCTTGATCTGGAGATCGTGACGATCTTAGCCTGTTCATGCGTCCACCAATTCCAAAACTGCAGCTCGAATTCATCTATTTACAGATACTAGTAGTAAGACCAGTAACTACCAAGCTTAGTAAGTAGTAGCTACGGCTTCTGCGCTCCTTTAGAGTGCCAGTCACCAATTTCTGCGCGTGTTAAGTCTTCAGAAGACTCAGCGAGGGTCTTTCCTTTACCCGCAAGCGCATCCGCTCGGGAGAATCGGGCCGGGCTGCCGTGGATCGCCAGCATGCCCGTTATATAAGTCGGCCTCGCACCACATCACGACAATTTGCAATCTACTGAATAGCTTAAGAAATACAGAAATACAAATAAGTCACCTCATAAGTCGGAAGTCTGTTAATACCCACGTCGCGGATCGTACAACGTCAAATGTCGTTCACAGAGACTGAAGCCGTGGAGCTGAAGCCTCTGAGCTTTCCTTTACAAGCTCACGCGCGACTGCATCAGATAGAGTCTGGAGGACCCAGTGCTGATGCCTTTACACCCGATCCAACGCCTGTCCCGGAAACTCCGCCATTGGACGTGCAATATTCAGTGCTCGAGCCGTCTGAGAATATTGGAAGCAGGCGCAAGATCGCGATCCTGATCTTGATTGTCGCATGCAACTTTGTCCAAGTAAGTAGAGTATCGGTAGATTGTCGAACTCGGAATCTAACTCGGTCTTGAGATGATTTCAAATATGTTTGGTCTCGCGGCCGGTCTTGCAATCAACGAGTATTTTGGAGTGACAACGGGACCTGGCAAGGCAAACTGGATTGCCGCATCATACCCGTACGCACACCCAGTGATTTTTGGAAGCATTTCTGGAAAATGAAGCGAGCTGACAACTTTTGTTCAGTCTTACACAGGGAACGTTTGTTCTTATGAGCGGACGTCTTGGCGCAGTCTACGGCCACAAGAACGTGCTTTTAGTTGGCGGTGTTTGGTTCGTCATCTGGACCGTGGCCAACGGATTTGCAAAATCATATACATCATTTGTAGTCATGCGAGCATTGACAGGGATAGGAGGCGCGCTGTTAATGCCAAATGTTGTTGCACTGATTGTAAGCATAATTGCTCTCTGCTTGTAGCCACTGTTCAGTCTCGCTAATCTCTGTCTTTGTCCAGGGGATCACTGTTCCGCCCGGCAAACTCAGAAACATCAGTCTCGGTGTATTTAGCGCTTCGGCGCCTACCGGAAGCTACCTAGGCAGCGTGATTGCAGGAGGATTTCTAGCTGCCAACCGATGGGACTGGTGCTTTTTCACAATGTAAGCGATTTTCGTGTCGGACGGTCTTCTTGCACAAGCTGACGATGCTGATAGGGCGATTCTATTGACGTCGTTTCTAGTAACCTTGTGGTATCTCCTGCCGAAGGAGAGACCCGTGGATCGAAATGGAAAAATTGACTGGACAGGAGCCTTTTTGAGTACTGGAGGACTAATCCTGTTCACGGTAGCATGGAAGTATGACCTCCCGATCTGTTTCCAAGACAAATTACTGACCTCGGATAATTTTAAGTCAAGCTCCAGCAGTAGGCTGGTCCACACCCTATGAAATCGCCTTCCTCTGCATTTCATTAGCAATGCTCGCTGTCTTTGTATTCTGGGAAGCAAAGTATGCGCACACGCCTATTCTTCCTCTTGACATCTGGCGGTCACCATCATTTTTACCTCTTGTGTCTGCCGCTTTGCTGTGCTTCATGTCAAACGGCATTTTTCTCTGGTATCTAGCCGCCTGGCTGCAAGTTCTACGAAACTATACCGTCCTCGAATTTGCTGTGTCATGGACCCCGTTTGGGATAATGGGTACCGCTGGTGCGTTTATTGCGGCATGGCTTATTCCGCGCCTGGCAGCGCAGTGGATTCTTGCCATGGGTGCAGTGTCAATTCTTCTAGCCAATCTCCTGATCGCGACGATGCCCGTGCACCAAACATACTGGGCGCAGGTATTTCCGGCGACCATATTCATGGCATTTTGCCCAGATTTTATATTCACGGCCGCGCAAATTATTGCCAGTAACAGCGTACGCCGGCATCAACAGGGGACCGCAGCTAGTTTAATTGGCACACTTAATCTTTACGGAACAAGTCTGGGATTGGGAATCGCGGGGACTGTTGAGACTGAGATTAACAAGGATACGGGGAATTCTGTGACTGGGTATAGAGCTGCGCTGTCGTTTGGTGCCGGGATTGCACTGATTGCGCTTGTGGTTGATATTGCGTTTGTGAGGGTGAAGAAAGATCAGAGAGAAGGGTGGGAAGACGAAGAGGATCGGGTTGCGGATATGGTTCCTGAGGGAAGAACCACAGGCGTTCAGGTGAACTCTAGCACTGTTTAGGCTAGTCTTGTTTGAAAGTAATGTAATCACGGATGATGGAGAGGATCAGGTCTATAATTTATAAATACACAAGTACAACTTGTAAGTACTTCTATGAGCAATTGCAAAGACAATGCGGTGCTTCCCGCGCGTTGGAGCCCGGCCTACCATGGCTCCAAGGCTCCAAGCCCAGTTGAGCCGCAATATGCCCGCGACCTCGGATTACTTCAGCCAGCTATTCTGGGTCACTTCGCGCCTTTCGCGGCTCCGAAAACTCCCGCGAAAACGCGACGCGTGCGCGGTGCAACTGGTCCCAGTTTTAGCAGCGGCATGGGATGGTTTGACGTACGCAGACCCTCGATGTTCCGTACTTTGATCACGGACAACGCATACATAGATTTCTCGCTGATTCTTCTGCTGTTAAGCGTGGACTTGGTTGCTCTTTCTCGAGCTTTTTGTACATCTGTATAGGCTGATAGTCTTATTTTGCCTGGAATCGGTCCGGGTATTGCTGAATCACTGGTCGTCTGACGTTCTTTACGCGTTCAGTACGCACGGCACACTCTGCCCAATGTCGTCCTTCAAAACATTTGGCGGCAGCTTCTGGACGCCGGATTACATTACTGGTATGCTGAGACTACTAGTTGTGGTCCTGTCTCTCGGATCTATAAGTACTGACGAAATTCTGCAGGTCTCGAGACGTTGTACGGGAAGCTGTACCAAGGATTCCAAGAGAACTCGGAGGTCGTGCAAATGATGATCGCCGTTGTCGAAGCGGAAGAGACGTACGGTATCAGCATTCAAGAACTTAAAAAGAAATGTGCGCCGAGGTCAGTTGGATTTGGTCATGACGAAGGTGCGTCGTTACGAAAAGCGTACGAAGGAATGCTGCATAAGATCTCCGAGAAGGGTACCGCGCATATCAAGATCGGTCAAGATATCCGGATAGTTGCTGTTGGTCAGTTTTCGAAATGGGCGATCGAACATGAGCGACGAGTTCGCGTGTCGCATGGGCATGCAGTAAATGCGGTTCGAGAGGTTCTGAAGCTGAGAAATGACGTCACGAAAACTGTGAAGGCGTATCATCTCAAGCATGAGGCTTTGGAAAAGGCTACTAATGAGGCGGTTGAACCGATCAGACCGATCGCGCTGGCGGCACCTGCGATTCTTACGGAGAAAACGAACATGAGAACAGGGACTGGGGCTGGGGTTGGCCAGGATGTGAAGCCGGCCGTGCTCGAACGGCAGAGTACGTCGACGACTGTTGCAAGTTCCCAGGACGGCGAGCTAGAAGACCAAGAGGAGGAGGTTTTCTTTATCGGCAATGAACAGTACTCCAGTCAACAAATGGGTCACCTACTTGAGAGTATGCTGAATGAAATCCCATTGACCGACCACCGGGTCTCATTCATTATCGGCACGTACAAGGATACATCGACTGGCGACGCGATTGTGTCATGGATCACAGAGAATTTGAAGGTTAAACTTGGTGATGCTGAGAAGATCGGTCAAGATCTCGTTGATGCAGGATTTCTAAAGCTTCTGGGAACGCTTGGAAGTTTGTTTGCAAACAGCTCTCGAATGCATTATCAATGGCGTAAAAAAGCATTTATCCTCGCCGGAAAACTTGAAGCTACACCAACTCGAGAAGGTACATTTGGTGAAGGTTTTATTGATGGGATCGTGAACGCCGCGACTGGTGGTACTGCAGGTCCGAAAGACGAATCTCCGATCGAGAAGATTATGCGCGAGGAAGCTGCGGCATGCAGTGCGTACAAGGCTGCAGTGAAGCGATTAGATGATTCGAGATGTTTGCTGGAAGAAGTTCTGCAGCAGCATTTTAGACTGATGGAACGGTACGAAAGTGATCGCTTGCAGCATGTTAAGGACGCGTTGAATGTGTTTTCGGTCGCGATTGCGAACGTGATGCCGAGGATGCAGGAGGTGGTTGATGGCTTGGTACTATATCATGAGACTATCTCGCCGGAGAATGACTTAAGGTATATGATTGAAAGTTACCGGACTGGGTTGTATGCGCCGAGAGTTACGGTATACCAGAACGCGTTTCGGGAAAACGAGAATCAGCAGACCTTCGGAATCAGGTTGGAAGAGAAGTTTTTGGAAGAGCATTCGGTGCCAAGTATCATCAAGCGATCACTATGCTATCTTGATGCTGCATACAACAAGAGCGAGAGCTACAAGGAAGCGCAAGATGTATGGCTCGTGAACGTGTCCCTTCGTGAAGTTCATGAACTTCGCCGGGAGCTGAACACAGGGACAGTGATATCTGAAGAAGCGTATAACCGGATATGTGAGAAATACGCGCCAGCTGTTATTGCAAATGTGTTGAAACTGTATCTTTTGGAGCTTCCGCGGTCGATTGTCGATCCTACATTGTACGACGCCCTGAAAGATTACTATTCCCGTCGGACGCCGGAGACAGAAGCGAGCGGATCAGTTGATCAGGTCGTGATCATGCCGCTTGCGAATATTCTCAGTAAGCAGTCTGAGGGTAGCACGATGTCGCTTAACGCAGTTATCAAGCATCTTGCGTTACTCATCGAGACCACGGTCGGCACGTCGTCTGTGGCGAGCGAGGAGCAACAAGCGGAGTCATTTGAAGTCAAGCTTGCGCATGAGATGTCGAGAGTGCTACTCCGACCGATGACTGAGACTTCACGAACGGTTGATGATCGACATGGGTACAGACTTGTATTGGATTTATTCCGGCATCGAAAGGCGATTGTTGATTGCATGCGACGCAATCGAAGTGCAGATAGTCGCGCCGAGACTAGCAGACGGTTATTAATCGAAGAACGGAATCGCGCGATCCAGCAGCGAAGTCGCGCTGGATCACCGGTGACTGTCGTTGCGTCGGAGAATGTGGATGTGCGGACGTTATCGCCTTCGGTGACGTCGTCGTCGGCGAATGGCGGCGTGGGGAAAGATCACCAGCGGACGCCGAGTTTGACGTTGGTGTTGACTCCGAGTTCGAGGAAACGGTCGAATTCAAAAGCTGCTGCTATTGCTGCTACACAGTCGCCTGGTGGTCCTGCGTTTGGGCTGGACGGTGGTGCAGTGGCTCCGGCGAGCGAGCAGCGGACTGGAGTTACTGCTACGGCGTTAGGAAGTCCGATGCGTACACCGCCTGCTGAGATTCCTGTCATCGTTGAGCCGATGTTGGACGATGAAGTGCCTGTTACGCAGGATGGGGAGGAGGGAGTGGAAGTGGATGAGGATGATGATGGTGGGAAGAGAAAGAGTTTGTCGTATGGACAGGGTAGAAGTCTGGTCGGCGGCGGCGGGGAGGAAGATGAAGTTGCGCAGCGGGTTGCGGGCGTGCAGCTGGTGGATGCGCCGATGGATGAGTTTTAGACTGTTACTTGTTGGTCGGTATCTGAACATATTTACTCAATCTTAGAGAAGGTCCCTATTTGTTTTAAATAGATGTTTTAGTTGACAGGCTCCTGTTCGAACAGCAAATGACGTCAACATCTCCGGTGGCGCGTTGCCATGGCAACGCGTCCGCGACGCCATAAATAGCGCGATGGCGCTATAAATTCTGCCCGCTTCAGGTCTCACTACTTAAACTGCTTTGAGTCAAGTGCCTAACTCTATGACGCAGATCCGGGGGCGATCGCAGGGAATCGAGGCCGCACTAGAAGCGGCAGGGTTGACTAAAAATGCTTAGATGAGCCGGCGTGCGGCGGTGAGTCGAGACTCGAGCTAAAATCGCTAGCGCTGCCTAATCCGGCCGCCTTGTTTGTTTTGACTGTGCCGTTCTTATCCACGCCGCCAATTTTACTATCGCCAGATAAGATAGGTAGATAGAAGGGAAGATAAAAATGATAGAAAATTAGCGATCTATTTCGCAAGCGCAGTATAGCGCTTTTATAATATGTACAAGTAGCCAAATCTAGGCATATGAGCGGAGCACCCGTAAAGGAGTGATAGGTGCCGCCAAGGTGAACGAAACGATAAACAAGGACAAACGTAACAAGCACGCAAACAACCGATAACATAGAACAAGACACAAATTGATATCAACCATACAAAGTGCAAACCTAGTCATATACAAGCCCCTACGGCCACCCACGCTGGCCGCCATCACCCATCATTAAAATAAGGAGTAAAAACAAACAAAACAAAACACAACCCAAGACCAGATATCGTGTAGCAGGAAGGAATGCGCGCGCTGCCATGTAGACGATATGATGCAATAAAGCAAAAATAAAAAAATGCAAAGTCAAAGAACAGACTAGGCTGTGTCTATAAACCGGACCATGGCGTAAGCGGCGCCGGCTGCGACCGCTCCGGTTACGACCATCTGTACACCGCCCCACGCAGCTTGCAGCTTGCTGTTGTTGCCAGTGAAGATGGTCTTGGCAACACCAAAGACGAAAAGAGTAACAATCATGATGACGGAGGAGAGAATGAGGCCGAGCTCGACGGTGTGGACGAAGAAGTAAGGGAAGAGGGGAACGAAGCCGCCGAGGAAGTAAGCAGAGCCGATGGTGGCGGCGGAGATGAACTCGCGGCCAATGGGCGGCTCCTCCATGCCTCGGCCAAACTTCATAACAAAGTTAAGCATCTCGTCGGGGTTCTTCTCGAGATCCCCGAGGATGGCGGAGAGAGTGGACTCGGCGAAGCCGTACTCGGCCAGGCTCTCGGTGACGGCCTCCTCGGAGAGGCCCCGGGCGTTCTGGAGCAGCAGACGCTCCTTCTCGAGCTGAGACTTGTAGCAGTCGCTCTCAGACTTGGCGCCGAGGTAGCCTCCGAGACCCATGCTGATGGCGCCGGAGACGAGCTCGGCGATACCGCCAGTGACGACGATCTTGGTGTTTCCGAGCGACGAGAGACCGGCGGTGAGGGCGAACGGCACAGTCAGGCCATCGGAGAGACCGATGACGGCGTCGGAGATGAGTCGGGGCGAGAACCAGTGGGAGCGGTTGGAGGAGGAGGAGGCGCGGTCGGAGACGGAGTCGGCGTCAGCGGCGATGGTGGCTGAGGAGAGCGACGAGTGACGGTCGGACGAGCGATCGATGTCGAGCAGCGGACGGCACTCGTCCTCGTCGAAGGCGATGCTGCCGTCGGAGGGCGTCGAGCGGTGAGAGCGGGCGATGGCGGTGGAGCCGGAGTTCTCGAGGGCGGACTCCTGGTCGACGATGGAGGAGTACGAGGGAGCTTTCCGCTTGGCGGAGGCCTGGTTGTTTGTTTGGGCAGCGGGCGGCTTGTAGCCGAGGAGGCAGCGAACGAAGGTGGCCATGGCGGACGATGAGGAGGTGGCGAGGAAGGGAGTAGGAGGAAGTAGGGAAGTAGGGAAGCAGGGAAGAAAAGAGGGGGGGAATGGCAAAGACGTGGTGAGGAACAACGAGGGAGAGCAGTGGGCGAAGCGTGCAGGGCGGCACAACAACGCCTTATTTAAGCTGCCCGCTGCGGCTTACGCGCCCGCGCCTTCTGGACCGGCCGGGCGCGCTAGGCCGCGTTGGGAAGACCCTAAACACCCGTTTCCGGCTAGCGTGCGGCGCGCAGTCAGCTTGAATTGCAGCGCCGCTGATTGGCCGCCGTGCGCACGCCCCGCCACGATTGGCTGCCAGTCATCGCCGCGGTCTAGACCGGCCGCTGCCTGATTCGGAGTTATCACCGCATATCTTACGTCCGCCAATCAGCGCGCGGGTGTTTGTGCTGACTGGGCCCTAACCTCGCGTAGATCTCTGCGTTTGTTTACCTGTTGCCGTTTGCGCTGGAACACTCTCTCTGTCAGTTGTCACAACCGCATTCCGCTGTTCCCCTCACACAGGTTACTGGGCATATATAAACGAGAAACGATCTCCTATAGAAAGGAAACTACAAGATACCCAGATAGCAATTAGCAGCAGCAGTGGATATCTGGATACACTTTGAATCCAAGCTCTGCTGCGCACTCGTCACCATTTTGCTCGCCACGCTGACTGGCTCGTGCCGTCATTGTTCGCTGCTTTAACCGCTCGTACTCGTAATTACTTTTACTGCTCATTGCCCAGCCCCTATCTAGAAAACAGCTTGACAAGAGTGAAGACTGAAGAGTCGCGGGTCGATAGCGCGTGAATATGATAACCATGATGGTATTGACAAGTCTGTTTATGACACCGGCTGCAACCGCTGGCGCCGTGGCGAATCGCGACTCGCGAGTGACGACTTGACGACCGACGAACTACGCGGCGCAGCACGCGTACACAGCAGAGTCTATTCTACTCTATAAACTATACTCAACTTGGCGCCAAATCCATTTCGACGACGACGGTAATCAAAGAACTATAAGAATCGGCTTACGAAGGAGTCAGCGCTCTGTAGCGACCAGTTCTTGGTAATGCGCCGTATATCGCGTAAAAACTGTGCTCGAACAGGAACACAGTCAACACCGTGGCGCGCGCCGGGCCAGTCAGGACCCGGCTAATTACGCGGTGGCTGGGCGGAGCACTTTGCCCGCTCGAATTTCTAAAGTCCGGTCCGATACGCCCTCGGACCCTGCCCTTCCGCCGACTCTTTTTCCCATGCCAGTAACTCCAAGACTCCATGACGCACGCTTCAGTTGGCAATCGGCAAAGGCATGCCATGATCTCACTTAACTCCAGTATTCTCAGTCTCCTACCCTGTCTTCTCGACAATCTCTCCGCGAGCAGGTTCGCATGCGCATGACCATATCTTACAGCCACGACGAGATCAAACAGCAAATCAGCATCTTCAAGCGCGATTCCCCCGTCTTCTGTACCAAGAGATATACCCCTGCAATAGAGAACAGCATGAGCGCGGCAAACATAAAGACAAAGTCCGTGTTCTACGTCAGAGTCGATGACGCGTTCACGGCCCCCGCGAGTGTTTGAACGCTGCTATCGACCTCTGTGTTCTATACCCATGGAGTTCCAGCCCATGTCAGATAAAAGGAGACGATCCTGATGTATAACATGGCCAGCAGCTATGAGTCCGACCTTACCACCGTGTGACCGCATAAGACGAGCTAGCAGATTAACGCGCCGAAGAAACCAGTTTCGACATTGGCTGTGATTACGTTTGCTACAGAGGTGGTGATTCATCATTCACGGGTGAAGTCCGTTCCGTGAAGATGCGCCAGTTGTAGACGCAGGGAGGTGTGGGTATCTCTATCTTCTCTTCGATCTTTTTGATTGGGGAGTTCATCGCAAGACTGATTTGGTTAAATGGTCGAACATCGGCTCGTCGTTCATCGAGAGACAAGACAGCATCCGAGATACCATTAACCAAACCACTTCCCAAGCACAATACACCCGCTACTCTCCAAGGCCCAGGCCCCAGAGCAGGGCAGAGCTCCGTATCAAGCCGGGAAGAAGCTGTCATCAGTAATTAGTACGATGTAATCTAGCTGGTCTCGAACTCGAGCTTATAAATTGCCAAAAAGCGGGGTCTAAACCTTAAAGCGCCGCTGGTCGACCTGGAGATAGCAGTTTCCCAAATAATTGCTCTGCATGTTGTGTAAATCGAGTTATAGGCGCACGCATAACAGTTATAATACGATTGTCCAAGACTCCAAGTACCAGCTATTCAGCTAATGCCAGTATTTGACGCAGTCGCAGTGGCTGCGGCGAGTTAGACGTTCGGAAAAGGGTTTGAGCGGCCGATCAGAACATCATGCTGGCAATGGCATGCTTGCGGCCATTTCATAATCAAGAGCCCGATGGATTGATGGTTTTCAGCATTTGATCTCTCTCAGTCTCTGAAAGTGAAATTGCATACAAACTACAAAGTATTGGACAACTCGTACTCATGTCCGTAGAACACATCTACATCACCAGAGTACGTTCACAAATCACACACCGACCAAACCGCGGCGCGCTGCATTCTTAATCACTAACATCACCTTCTCCAGCATGGCTTCCGCTCAAACTGGGACCCATCCGTAGCACACCTACCGTCGCCCACCGGCATTGACGGAGACCACACGCTCTCGCCTCACGGGGAAGATCAGGCGCGAGAGCTGTGTGCTCATTTGGCGGATCGGATGCCGAGGATTGAGAGGATTTATTCGTCGCCGTTTTATAGATGTTTGCAGACTGTAAATGGGGTGGCTCAGGTTCTTGGTGTTGAGATTTATCCGGAAAATGGAATCGGGTATGCGTGCTCTTTGTGCAATGTGCTTGATTTGGTTGGAAAGATTGCTAAAACTGGATGTAGAGAGTGGTATGCGATTACAGATAATAAGACGCATCCGTCGCGTAAGTATATCGACCACACAAGCAGGTTATATATGCCAGAGATCTTTTCTGACCTATATCCTAGCCGCTACATCTGAAGTACTACACTCGCATTTCAGCAACGTCGACAAATCATACACTCCAACGCTCATCCCCCCAACCTCAGGCGAACACGTAGATGTCCTACACACGCGCGCATCAACCGCCCTCTCGGCTATACTCACATCCGCCAATCAATCCGGAATCAAAACCATTTTGATCTGCAGTCACGCAGCGACAGTAATCGCGCTCGGTCGCGCGTTGACTGGTGATCTTGATTTTGCTGGAAGAGCAGGTGTTTGCTCGCTTAGTGAATTCGCTGTTGTTGAGAGAGGTGATAATGGAATTGGGAAGTGGAAGTGTGTGGCAAATGGATCTGCGGACCATCTTTCCGGTGGTGAAGAGCGGCATTGGGATTTTGGTAAGCCTTCTTTGGGTTTTGCGGTTTGATGTTATCGCTAACGCATTTTCAGAAACGGGTGACTACGATTTCCTGGATATCCAAGTTCAGAAGACGATGTGAATCATCTGTTCCAATTTTGCGCGGTAAGGTATGCTACTTGAGATCAGTTTATAGACAAAGAGTAAATGCTGTCAAGACAAGCATATATACTGTCATAATCAGCTCTGGCTCAGAGCACCTTGCCTTGCCCATCGATCCGCAATCTCATTTCCATCAACACCGTTATGTCCAGGCACATGTATGATAACCACGTTAAAATTTAGAGCTCTGATCTCATCCAATGCTCGTCTGATCTTCCGAATCAAATCCGCATTAGCAACCGGTAATCCCTGAGAATTTTTCCATCCATTTTGGACCCATTTCGGAAACCACTTCATTAGACAGTTGATTGAATACATTGAGTCTGTAAAGATCTCAAAGTTCCGGTATGGATGCTTCTTAAGTACGTGCCAAAGCGCGAATAGCTCGGCGCGTTGGTTGGTTTGAATAGGTCCTGGAAGAGGTAGAGCAACATTCATGGACTTGTCTGTAGGACAGTATACTCCGTACCCGCCTTTAGCATCCGGCAGTCCATTTCTGAGACAGCATCCGTCAGTGTAAACCGTGATGACGGCCGCCTTGCGACGCGCATCTAACCCAATCTCTTCTCGATACTTCAAATCCCTGGTGCACCGGAAAATCGGAGATGGCGGCCGTTTCTTTCGCTCTGTTTTGTAAAGCTCATACGCATCTTCAAACTTATCAAAGGAGTACGCCTTTGCTTTCGAATATTTGCTGGTTTGTTGATCACACTCGGCTTTATCATAGTATATCCCAGGCTTTCGGCCTTCGATCACTACATAAATCTTGCCAGTTGGCTGAACATTGTTTCTGGATTCGCCAAAATCGTAATCTGAGCGTGCGTGGAAGACCATATCCATCCAGTCGATTGCCTTATCAATGTCGTTTGTAATCCACACATCTGGAAGAAGTATACACCTGCTGACCTGAGCTACAGCTTCGTTGAGATCTATGAAAACTCCCGGGTTAAAACCTGCAAACTAATGAGAATCAACTAATCATTTAACATGAATCTGTATAGCCAAAACTGCAAAGCATACCATGAACACAAAAGTACTCCATCGGTTTCACCGTTTTATCGATCGATCCCAACCGTGGCTGCCGTTTCTTTCTCTCTGTTTCGTAAAGCTCATACGCATCTTCAAACTTATCAAAGGAGTACGCCTTTGCTTTCGAATATTTGCTGGTTTGTTGATCACACTCGGCTTTGTCATAGTATATCCCGGGTTTTCGGCCTTCAACCACTACATAAATCTTAGTTGGCTGCTCATTGTTTCTGGATTCGCCAAAATCGTAATCTGAGCGTGCGTGGAAGACCTCGTCCATCCAGTCGATTGCCTCATCGATTTCGGTTGTTATCCACACCTGCGAATATTCGTACCCTATGACCTGAGCTGCAGCTTCTTCCAGATCTATGTAGATTCCCGGGTTATAACCTGCAAACTAGTGAGAACCGACTGATCATAAAATGTATTTGTATAGCCAAGGCATACCCTCCCGAACACAAAAGTACCTCATCGGCTTCCTCATCTTATCGATCGATCCCAGCCAAAATTAGTTTCGGCAACTTCTTATATCCAAAAGGCCTGAGGCGGGCTAGGTCAGGGACCAGGTTTCAAAACATATATCGCTTGAAGCAGCTTCGAGTGTGGTTCAAGAAGCAGCCCCCTAGTCTGACTTGTGATGGGTTCTCGACTCGAACTGTTTCCCCGCTTCGATCCGTGGTTATGAAACGTTAGCCACTGGGCAGCCGCGACAGACTGATCCCCACAAGCCCCTTAAAAATGCATTGTATATAATTATCCCAAAACGGCAAACTGACGCATAATTAGTTACTATAATAAACGGCAAACTGACGCACGACTATACGTTTCCAATAGTTGTATGTTTTTTCAATCAAGTATCTCTGCACATTCACGCTTTGAGTCGCTTGTAGGGTGTCACAAGGGAGCTGCAGGTCCCACGGGAGACTCCTAATGCGATGCTTAATCTTGTGAAACTAAAACCTGTCAGACGAGCCAAGTCTACATCGATTTATGACTAAGTTAAGGAAATCCAAAATGGCCGCTTAAGCTCTCGAACTGGGCTGGAGGGTTGAATACCACTGATGTTTGTGCAAGCGTAGCGTGACACGACAAGCAAAGAACCTCGGGACTCTTATTTTGAGTTCATGGCTTTATGCTATAACTTACACGAGTGTCGTCCATAGACCAAGTCACCAAGACTAGAACCTTTAAGAGTTAAGACTTAAATTAAGAGTTGAAATTTTTTTATCTTATTCACTAACGTATAGCTATGACTCCAACCTCGAGCCCGGGGCCGAACCTGCACCTGCCAGCCCTCGTGAAGTCAATTTTGCTTCTCCCCGTCTTATGCGCAGGCACCATCGTCAGCCTTTCCATGCTTAGCAGCATCTAGTTGCTTTGAATGCTATTAGCTTTTTTGTTTCTACCTAGCAGTTGGCAAATAAGCTAAAGAAGTGAACAACTAACAAGTTTCCAGGTCGATGTTTACGTAATTCCGCATGTGGGGGTCGTGTATATCACGTGACACGATGACGTTTTGATTCTTGTGCGGCGCCGTGAAGTCCGGTAACGAGTTCGACGTGTCAGACCAGAACAGAACAGAACAGAACACATCGCGATCTTTCTATGGACGACAAAGACCGCTTTCCGCTGCACTCGGCCGCGCGCGACGGCCGAGATTTGGCGGTTCGCACGCTGCTGCGCGCGCAGCCGAGCCTCGTTAATCAGCGCGACGACGACGACCGGACCGCGCTGTTCTGGAGCGTGTCCGCCGCGAACCTCGCGATCACGCAGGCGCTGCTGGCCGCAGCAAGGACGCCGGGAATTGTCCCGCCATTCAACATCAACGACACAGACGAGGCCGGCTGGACTGTCGCGCACATTGCGTCCTCGGTGGGCTCGCTTCCACTCCTCGAATTACTCCTCGCCCACGACCCCGACCTCACAGCTCAAACCCACGCCGGCCAGACCCCGCTGCACTACGCCGTCTCGCGTGCGCGTCTCGACGTCGCGATGCGTCTCGTCGACGTATGTCCCGCCGCGGCCCGTATTCGCGACGCGCGTGGACAAATCCCGCTGCACCGCGCTGCCGCGACGGGATCCGTGCCGTTGATCTCGCTGCTCACGCGCACCGCGAAAGGCCCGCTCAACACGGCTGACCGCGACGGCTGGACTCCGCTGCATCACGCGTCCGCCGAGGGTCATGGCGACGCAGCGCTTGCGCTCGTCTCGGCCGGCGCGGACACTACTGCGAAGGACTTTGATGGAAAGACCTTCCTCGACGTCTGCGTCGACGACAAGGTCCGCAAGTGGATCGAGAACACAGCGCGCGCCGAGGGCTTGGCCCTGTGAGATATATGATATACATAAACCCCATGGGAAGAACGCACATATGTATATACAATCGCTGCATTTTTATTGTACAACTGGTGTTTAACAGGTTACTATATATACATCAAGTCTATCGACATCAACCTTTAATCATCGACATCGACTAAGTCGACGCGGCCATGACCTTTTGCCGCAGAACTAGTCTCTCGTTAGCCAGAATCTGGAAAGTGAATAAACAAAATTAACCCACCCTCGTCAACCATCCGCAGGTTGCCAGCCTTGCTGTTTACAATCTTCTCCAGATCGCCTAGATTCTGCTGTAGCGTGTTGACCTTGTCCTCGTAGAACGTGATCGCGTCTTTCGGATTCTGTCTCATTAGCGCCAGCCCAAATAACCACTTCTAACCATCTGACCAGCAGCACACACGCACCTTCTCGACGTAGTACCCCGTTCCCACGTCCACAATCACTGTCTCCACGTCCTCGAGTTTTCCCGGTACGTACAGCGACGACGTAAGCGGTACCAGCACTGGCGTTCCTAGCCCGAATCAGCACCACCCTTCAGCTCGCATCCTTAACTTGAACAACTCACCCGCATTTTCGGGCTTTGTCGTCCGCTCAACGCTCAAAATACATTCCTTGAACTTGGCCTGCGCCTGCCGCAGCTTCTGGAACGACTGTGTCAGGTGCTCGAGTTCCTGCTCGATCGTCGATTTGACCTCTGACAACTGCTGCGTCGAGAGCTGTGTGAGATCGACTGCTCGTTAGACATCTTCACTATGTACCATAGTAAAATAAGCTGCAATTTACCTGACTTTTGCTCCGACATCTCAATTCAATCTGCACTGTATAGAAATCTGTGAAACTGATCGATTGTGAATTTACAGCTTGCTCGACTCGATAAAGTTTAAATTCTTTAACGCGGAAAACAATTAAATAATGTCCATGTTAACGATCAAATGTTCAAGAACTGCGATATACACAAAAAGTCAACGGGAACCATTCACGAGAAGTCGGACTTTAATCAATCACTATGGATCCGATTGATCAAGCAGAGGTGAGTGTTTGTTTAGTCATAACTTGTTTCAACTTTGCGGATCACTGACCGTCCAGCGACTATCGAAACGGAGTCGCGATCTGTTTGGCAAAGAATACGGCTTCTCTGTCGACTTCAATGAACCAATAAGGTAAGCTTTCTTTTATTTTCTTCTCAAAGCGAGTACAATACTAAAAGCTCAGTCAACGGATCCGGTTCGCGACGAAACTGCGCACAGAATACGCATCAGCGCAAGCACAACTGCCGCCCCACATCGCAGCAAAACTGCCGCCGCCATCGTCGCGGAAACGAAAGGACACGACACGAGACGAGATAAACCCGATCTTGAATGAGCTTATTCCTCCTCCGCCTCCTGCTGGCACTCTTTTATCATCTTCTACAAATGAATCGACAGCGCTTACATTGAGGAGCAACGGTGCTCCGCCTCCAGCAGCGACAGGGACAACGCATGCTGCGTCAGGACCAGGTTCACAGCTTATGCTCGCGCCTCAGCAACGCACCGGGTCAACTCCTGCGGCTAGAGCATTGATTGAGCGTCGTGCGAACGTGGCGCAAGAAAGACCGGAATGGCATGCGCCGTGGAAGCTGATGCGTGTGATTTCAGGACATTTGGGATGGGTCCGGAGTGTCACTGTCGAGCCCGATAACCAGTGGTTTGCGACCGGAGCTGGGGATCGGACAATCAAAATTTGGGATCTGGCGAGCGGGACGTTGAAGTTGACGCTGACTGGTCATATTATGACAGTCAGAGGGTTAGCTGTTTCGTCGAGGCATCCGTATTTGTTTTCGTGTGGAGAGGATAAAATGATCAAATGCTGGGATTTAGAGCAAAACAAGGTCATCAGACACTATCATGGCAGTTTAAGTGGTGTATATGCGATGGATTTACATCCGACTCTGGACGTACTCATGACTGCTGGTCGCGATGCAGTCGTGCGCGTATGGGACATGCGGACACGGATGGCAGTTCACGTGTTGAGCGGCCACAAGAGCACAATCTCCTCAGTCAAATGTCAAGCCGAAGACCCGCAAGTATTGACTGGTAGCATGGACACGCAAGTTCGATTATGGGATTTGGCAGCGGGAAAGACACAGACCGTGCTCACACACCACAAGAAATCCGTTCGCGCATTAACCACGCATCCGACTGAATTCACATTCGCGAGCGGTAGCGCGGATAATATCAAGCAATGGAAACTTCCCGAGGGTAGTTTTATGAACAATTTCTCACCTCAGCATAACGCGATCGTAAACACGCTTTCAACTAACTCCGACGGTGTCATGTTCAGCGGCGCAGATGACGGCAGCATGGCATTTTTTGACTGGAAATCAGGTCACAAGTTTCAACAGCTTGATACTGCTGCGATGCCGGGTTCGCTTGATGCCGAGAATGGAATATTTGCGTCAACGTTTGATCATACAGGGCTTCGGTTGATTACGTGTGAGGCAGATAAGAGTATCAAGATCTGGCGAGAGGATCCTGAAGCGACGCCGGAGACTCATCCAGGGATTGAGTGGAAACCGACGCTTGGCCGGCAGCGCTTTTAGATTGGTTATGTGGTTGTATTTATCTGTATAATAAAATAGATGTATTTTATGCCCACTCGAATATCCCGATAGATCGGGTAGTTAATCATGCTGACCTCTGGCACAAATTGTTTGTGCAATAAAGGATGGGCTCTGACCGAATCGGACGAGTTCAATTTTCCTGATACCGGATTCTTCAACACGCTCCAGGTCTACAATCTTAAACCCTTTGACCGCCGAGTATCCAAACGCGGCCTACTCGCGAGAAATGCAAGCAACATCCGGGATCATTCTCTTTAACATCCATCACTACAGCTATAGCGGACGATGAGCTTGTTGCGTTTCTTAGACGCGTTCTCAACGAAAGGCGCAATGCTTGTGAGAAGGACGTGTCTATATACCTTGCAGTTGAAGTATTTGGGACTGCAGACCTAGAGCAGGCTGAGGAGTCCGGCATAACTTGTCATTCGACGCGTTCCGTCCGCTCTATACTCCGCTTCGCAACCTCCTCCACAGTAGACTGCATCTTCTCAATCTGCTCTATTTTCCCATCCAAATCAGTTCAAACTCGCACTTTTCGCGCAAAGCACACTGCAAAAAAAAAGACTAACCAGAGCAATCACTGTAATTCTCAGCAGAAGCCTCGAGATCACGGACGAGCGCGGCGGTCATGAGCCGGACTGATTCGAGGGACGCGCGTAGAAGACGGATGGAGGCGAGGTCGTTGGCGGTTGGATCGGGTTGTGGTTGCTGAGATGGCATTTTGGTAACAGCGATCGCGGTGATGTGCCCTGTAGGCTGTATATATAAACGGCTATGTGGATTTGTGAGGTGTATAAATCCTGGGTGTGCGTATAAAATGCCAGGGACAACGTCGTGTCGAAACAGCTGGTCGGACCTAACACTCAAATTTGTCAATTTATTACGGACGCGACAATTCAGCCGCGTATACGCGTGAGCTACGCGTCTCGCGAACTTCCCAGCAAGGGTGAACCCCACCGTGATAAGCAATACCGGCAACAATGGCATCCGACGCGGCACGCAAGACAGGGGACGAAATATTAAGAGGGCTGCATGATATATCCAAAAAATACGGTCTGAAATATCTGAGTGCGGAAGATCAGCAAGGTAGGTAAATAACGCGCGATTGATCTGAAACGCAGTAAGCACCAGTATAGCCATTAGGACAAGCTAATAACGATTGCTTTTGCTACAGAGATTCTACACATATTTAGTCCAGCAGACAGTAAGCGCGATCCTGCACTTTTTCTGCCTCTTGAAGTGTTGTTACAGGTTTTTGCCTATCTATCCGACAAGGACTTGTACAATCTTACGATCACGAGCCGCCGCTTGGGTGAAGCAGCAGGCAATACACAGCTGTGGCGCAATCTCTTTTTTGAGCGAGGATGGTATCTTGATGAAGCGCACACACCGTCGGCTTTACGCGATTCAAGTGGTTTGCGCGGTCGATTGTTTGGGCCGGAGAGACCAGGAGTCAAGGGTCAAACAGGGAGCGCACTTGAATCAACAGATCCGGACGCTCGTGATGCTGCAACTTACGATTGGATTGATATTTATCGTATACGTGCGAATCTAGAAAGTTCCTGGAATCGACCTTCCAAGGCAGTGTCCATGTTTGCCGGGGATTCTTCATTCGAAAAAGCCAAAGAGTCCAAAGCCGGACGCCGTTTCAACGAGATCAATTCTTGGGACGAAGTATGGCAAACTGTGCATAAATTATCGAGAGGAGCCAAGGAGTACGAGGTTGATGTTTCAGATATTACAGGTCTACGTCTTACCTCTCGTGTGATTGTATGTGCACTTGAAAGTGGCGTGATTAACGTGTTCGCGCGTCGAGATGCATCATTGATAGTTAGGCTTACGGAGCACAAAGTTGGGGTTGCGGATATTGCAGTCGATGAACCCAATGATTGCATGTTTTCGAGTGACTGCAGTGGGTGCATATGTGTTTGGAAAATTAGCGACTGGACCGTGGTTCGGAGAATCAAAAGCCACCCGGGTCGAGGTGTCCAAATGGCTTCCAACCAGCTCTATCTTGCAGCTCTCGGCTTTCAATCGACACTCAACATTTACGATCGTCAGTCCTCATACAAGATTCTGAAAAAATTGAGCAGTGGTGGCGATTTTGATGACGGGCTAGACGCTGTGCAGTTATGTGATACGAATCCGGATGTCATTGTCGCCG
The DNA here is from genome assembly GCA_030568405.1 of Myxozyma monticola. Taxonomy (NCBI): domain Eukaryota; kingdom Fungi; phylum Ascomycota; class Lipomycetes; order Lipomycetales; family Lipomycetaceae; genus Myxozyma; species Myxozyma monticola. Next base: position 94,670 of record JAJLTV010000004.1, read on the forward strand.
GCTCACGGGCTGGCATTTTGCATATTTGGGATACGAAAACCTGGTCGTGCAGAATGGTGACGCTAGATCACCCACTTCCTCAGCTCATTACACTAGTCAATACGACTGCTTTTTGCGTGCATATTGGAGGACTTGTTACCTGCACAGATATCAACCGGAAGACAACGACCACGATAATCAGTGCGCAAAATGATTCAAACTTTTGGGGTCTTCAATTCTGCTCGCCGAATATTTTAATGGTTTTGGCTGATAATGGGCTACAGTGTTGGAGAGTTGACAATCACGGGTGCTGGACGCGTCAGTTCGTGTATAGGGTTCCGAATGGGCCAAAAACTCTGGCCATGGATGATCTACGGGTTGACCACCGGTTTATCATTTTTCAGCCTATGGCTGCGTTGTAAAGGTTGATATGGGACGTGACGGGTTTGGACTGGAGGGTATCGACGAAGGCTTGGATTCCAAGAACGCTTTGGGCGAGCCACCACGAGATTTGAATAGCCCGAAATTTGACGCGATGAAGTATAAACGAGCAGTCGAGCGTATGGAAAGACCATTATTGTTATCGTCAGTTCGTAGCTCGAGGCGAAGATGAATTGCCCATGTCATGTTTTCGAGCATTTACTATTCAATTTCACCGTTTTTTTTATTGCGGAGTTTAAGAATAGATCGTGACTCTTTTGGATGCTAGCGAGAATTTGGAAACAGGTCCAATTTGTCTTTTGGATGCTAGCGAGAATTTGGAAGCAGGTCCAATTTGCGAGGACGCTGCAATTTATGAGTATGTCGGACTTTAACACTCCACTTTGTAAATACGGACGCGCCACACACATATCAGCCGCATAGAGAACACGCGTCTCGACGCGTCTCGCAAACTCCAAAAATAAAAGCTTTGCAAGTGTATGCCCTCCGCTTTACCGATACAGGCTATAATAATGGAATCCAACGTGGCATGCAAGAGAGAGGACGAAATATTAAGTGGATTGAATTATATCTGCAGAAAGTACGGTCTGAGATCGTTGAGCGCGGACGCACAGCAAGGTAGGAATTCAACGCGCGATTGATTTGAAACGCAAGAAGTATAGCTTCACTATAGCTATAGGGACATGCTAATAACGATTACTACAGAGATTTTACGCAAATTTAATCAGTGTCCTGAAGGCATTGAGCGCGATCCTGCACTTTTTCTGCCTTTTGACGTGTTGTTGCAAATTTTTGCCTATCTATCCGACAAAGACTTGTTCAATCTTGCGATTACGAACCGCCGCTTGTCTAAGGTGACAGGTCATTCAAATCTGTGGCGCAATCTCTTTTTAGAACGAGGATGGTATCTTGATGAAGCGCACACACCGTCGGCTTTAAGTGATTTGAGCGGTTCGCGTCAAACAGGGAGCACGCTTAGATCAGCATACCCGTGCGCTCGCGACGCGGCAACTTACGACTGGGTTGATATGTATCGCATACGGGCGAATCTAGAAAGCTCATGGAATCGCCCTTCCAAGGCAGTGTCCATCTTTGTTAGAGATTCTTTATTAGGAAAAGTCAAAGAATTTGAAGCTGGAGGCCGTTTCAACGAGGTCAAGTCTTGGGACAAAATGTGGCAGTTTGCGCACAAATTATCGGAAACAGACAATGATGTGGACGCGGATAATGACGACGATTATGATGTTGATGACGATAAAGTTACAAGCTTACGTTTTACTTCTCGTCTAATTGTATTTGGAGTTGAAGGTGGCGAGATTAACGTGCATGCACGTCGAGATTCATCACATGTAGTTACGCTTATTGAGCACGACTTTATGGTGACGGATATCAACGTCGATGAAGCCAATGATCGCATGTTCTCGGGTGACAGCAAAGGGCAGTTAGTTGTTTGGAGAATTAGTGACTGGACCGTGATTCGAAGAATTAAATGCCACCCGGGTGGAGTTGTTCGGTTGGCTTCCAACAGGCGCTACCTTGCAGCTCTCGGCTTTGACACAAGACTTAACATTTACGACCGTCAGTTTCCATACAAGCTTCTGCGAAAATTGAAAGCTGGTGATCTTCGTAACTACGCGATAGACGTGCAATTATGTGATACGAATCCGGATGTCATTGTCGCTGGCGCGCGAGATGGCACTTTGCATATTTGGGATACGAAAACTTGGTCATCTAGAAAGATGAAGATAGCCGACTCATATATTGAGTTCCTGGTACTAGTCAATACGACTGTCTTTTGTTTGATTGCAGACAAAAGTGTAATTTGCGCAGATATTAACGGGAAGAAAGCGAGCACGATAATCATTGCGCGCGAGTCACAACGCATTACAGGTCTTCAATTCTGCTCACCGAACATTCTAATGGTTATGACGGATACTGGGCTAGAGTGTTGGAGAGTTGACAATGACGGACGCTGGAGGCGCCGCTTCACATATGAGATTCCGGAAGGGCGACAAGATCTGCCCGTGCTGAATCTACGGGTTGACCACCGGTATCTCCTCTTTTCAACCAAAGGATGCGTTGTGAAGGTCGACATGGGACGTGACGAGTTTGGACTGGACAGAATTGACGAAGGCTTGGATTGCAAGAACCCTTTGGGCGGGCCACCACGAGCTTTCAATAACTCAGGATTTGACGCGATGGAGTACAAACGAGCAGTTGAGCGTATAGAAAGGCCATTCTTGTTATCGTCAGTTCGTGCCTCGAAGCAACGATGAATTGGCCATGGCATGATTTCGAGCTTTCGAGCATTCTACTATTTAAGTCCACCGTTTTTTATTTTGTGGAGTTGAAGAATGGCTCGTGTTTTTTTGGATGCTAGCGAGAATTTGGGTATGTCGCATCGAACACTCTAATTTGTAAATAAGGACGCGCCACATATCAGCCGCGTATAGAGAACACGCGTCACAAACTCCAAACATAAAAGCTCCGCAAGTATATACCCACCGCTATAAGCTATACAGGCTATAATAATGGAAATATGGAATCAGACGTGAAAATGGAATGCAAGAGAGGGGACGATATATTAAGGCTGCTGAATCATACATACAAAATATCCGGTCTGAAATCGTTGAGCGCGGCCGCGCAGCAAGGTAGGTAATCAACGCGCCATTGATTTGTAACGCGAGATGTATAACTTCACTAGCTATAGGGACAAGCTAATAACAATTACTTTTACTATAGAGATTCTACGCAAATTTATCCAGTGTCCAGAAGGAATTGAGCGCGATCCTGCACTTTATCTGCCTCTTGAGATATTGTTGCAAGTTTTTGCCTATCTATCCGGCAAGGACTTGTACAATCTTACGATTACGAACCGCCGCTTGTCTAAATTAACAAGTCATCCAAATCTGTGGCGCGATCTCTATTTTGAACGCGGATGGTATCTTGATGACGCGCACACACCGTCGGCTTTAAGTGATTTGAGCGGTTCGCGTCAAACAGGGAGCACGCTTAGATCAGCATACCCGTGCGCTCGCGACGCGGCAACTTACGACTGGGTTGATATGTATCGCATACGGGCGAATCTAGAAAGCTCATGGAATCGCCCTTCCAAGGCAGTGTCCTTCTTTGTTGGGGATCCTTTATCTCAAAAAGACAAAGAATATGAAGCTGGACGCCGCTTCAATGAGGTCAAGTCTTGGGACGAAGTATGGCAATTTGCGCGTAAATTAAAGAAGGAAGTCAATTACGAGATTGATGATTCAGAAGTTACAAGTCTACGTTTCACGTCTCGTGTAATTGTATGTGTACTTCGAAATAGTGTGATTAACGTGTATGCGCGTCAAGATGCATCATTGATAGTTACGCTTACTAGGCACGGAGACGTGATTACGGATATTGCAGTTGATGAACCCGGTGATTGCATGTTCTCGATTGACAACCGCGGGTGGGTATTTGTTTGGAAAATGAGTGACTGGACCGTGGTTCAAACATTTCAAAGCCACTCGCGTGGAGGTATTCGATTGGCTTTCAACCAGCTCTATCTTGCAGTTCTCGGCTTTTATTCAACACTCAACATTCACGATCGCCAGTCCTCGTACAAAATTCTGAAAAAATTGAAATGTGACCAATCGAACTTTGCGGATGTGGACTATGGGGAGCATGACGAACTAGAGGTTGTGCAGTTATGTGATACGAATCCGGATGTCATTGTCGCTGTCTCACAAAGTGGCGATTTGCATATTTGGGATACGAAAACCTGGTCATGCAGAATCGTGATGCTGGATCACGGAATGCCTGTGAACATCACACTATTCAACACGACTGTTTTTTGCGCGCACGAAGACGGACGTGTGACTTGTACAGATATCAACCGGAAGACAACGAACACGATAATCAGCAGGCACGAAGATTTACGCTTTTGGGGTCTCCAATTCTGCCCGCCGAATATTTTAATTGTTTTGGCGGATGATGGGCTACAGTGCTGGAGAGTTGGCAATGACGGACGCTGGAGGCGTCGCTTCACATATGAGATTCCGCAAGGGCGACAAGATCTACCCGTGAAGAATCTTCGGGTTGACCACCGGTTTCTCCTCTTTTCAGTCAATGGATGCGTTGTAAAGGTTGACATGGGACGGGACGTGTTTGGACTGGACAGGATTGACGAAGGCTTGGATTGCAAGAACGTTTTTGGCGGGCCACCTGGAGCTCTGAACAGCTCAGGATTTGACGCGAGGGAGTATAAACGAGCAGTTGAGCGTATAGAAAGACCATTCTTGTTATCGTCAGTTCATGCCTCGAAGAAACGATAGATTGGCCATGGCATGGTTTAGACGGACGTATAACTTGCACAGATGTCAACAGAAGACAACGAACACGACAATCACTAAGCACGATAATTTATGTATCGAGGGTCTTCAATTCTGCGCGCCGGATATTTTAATGGTTTTGGCGACTGATGGGCTAGAGTGTTGGAGAGTTTACAATCAGGGATGCTGGACGCGTCGCTACACATATAAAATTCATAAAGGGCGGGAAGGTATGCCTCATACGTATGGTCTACGGGTTGACCACCGGTTTCTCCTTTTTGCAGCCTACGGCTGCGTTGTAAAGGTTGACATGGGACGGGACGTGCTTGGACTGGACAGGATTGACGATCACCGTTGATTTATGGACTTGAAGAAGGAACTGTGACTTTTTTGGATTTGCATGTTTGCGAGAATTTGGAAGCAGGTCTAATTTGCGAGGACGCTGAAGTCGGAGTTTTTGAAAACAAACTGGACATTATAGTTCATTAGACCACCACTTAGTTCACAAGTGAAAAAAATGCACACATCCATTCTATCCCGAATCGGATTCTGATAAAATTCGGTCATGTGGGAACTGCAGCGGCGGCTGATGCTTATACAGAGACGGTAGTAGTTCCCACTGGAACCGCTGTAGTCGTCGTTACGGGGCTGCTGTCTATAGTCGTCACAGTAGTCACGTAAACATAAGTGATTCCGATATTATATTCAGCCGTTAAAGAACCGTCGGACATGGTTTCGATGTTTTGCGGAGGCCAGATCACGGTGGTTGAGTGCCCGATGAGAGCCGTTACCGGGGTAGTAGCAGGCGTAGTTGATGCGGATACGGCGGAGATAGCAGCGGTAGATGTAGACGCGGAAGCAGGGACGGCAACAGAAGTAGATGAAGACGAAATCGAACTGAAAGCCTTGGAGGAATATGAGGAAGCAGACGTAGACGAGGACTTTGCAACGATTGCAGATGGTGACAATGAAGAAGCCGCACCAAAGTTGGATCTAGTTCTCTTTGCAGTGGAGGACAAAGATGCGGTCGCAGACGAACTGGCGGACAAGGCTATGGATGTGGATGCCAAGATACTCGAGGGGCTGTAGGAAGTGGTAGGGAGGGACGCAATCGAGGAAGTGGTGGAGATCCAGCTTGTAGACAAGGAAGAGGAGCTCGTTGTTCTCGAGGCGCTGGAGGAGGTGGTTGGGAGAGAGGAAATGGAAGAAATCGAGCTTGATGACGATGAAGAGCTGATAGACAGAGTAGAGCTGGCCGATTCAGAGCTCGCGGACGCGTTCGCACCGGTAGCCTTGTTATGATGCCTCGTTCCGACTACACTGCCAACGACGATCGCGACGATTGCGCAAACAACAAACACGATCAGAAAAAACACGCGCTTCTTGAGCCCCAATATGCCTTGCTTGACATTATACTTCACTTTCTCCGTCCCCTGTCCGCCGCCTCCTCCTTCAATGTCGGCCGCCGTGGCAACCATGAGCGCGTGGTCGGATGTGTCGGTCGCGGGGTAAGATGGATATGTATGAACTGGATCCGGTACTGCTGCGTCAACCGCGGGCGAGCTGTTCAGGTTGATCTGGGAGATTGTTTGCCGCGGGAACGAGAGCACGGGTGAAGATTCCTCAGAGTCTGAGCTGGAGTCGGAGTCGTCGAAACTCAGTCGAGGTGGGGTGTGTAGTCGTGGTGGACTTGTAGCCATGTCAGACTATGCAGAGTGCTGAAAGCACTGGAGGCAGGAGGGTGGGGAGGGATATATGGTCTCGATGAGAGGCGGAGCTGCAAAGACGCGTACGGGTCGTACGGACGCATACACGACGGACAGCGCGACAGCGAGTAATTGAGCCAGAAGAGTACGCACAATGAAACGCGCAAACACAGGAAAATCGACTTACAAGTTATAAGAAAGGGTATCAGGAAACAGAGATATATTTAACAGAACATATACAGCGCCTGTTTGAGTGGCACGGCGAGATTTGATAAAAAATAGAAGCAGGCGCAGCTCAGCCGCTTTATATAGCGGCGGAGAACAAGGTCCACGGCGTCCATTTGTGGATACGTTGCCCGTTGGTGATTTGTAAATGCACGAAGCAGGTCCATTATTAACGTGAGTCTTGACAATTTCTTGTCGTTGTTGAGCTAGATCTATAGAACGAGCAGCAGGCAGAACCTGTACCTGAGAAGGAAAGTAGCGAACAAAGTACAACAAGGAGTCTAAGAGAGTTCAAAAGTCATTTAGAGTTTACAGCAAAACGCATTTTGAATTTCCCGATCGGGGTGATGACGTCTGCGCTGCGGCTCGCAGCCGAGTCGCTTCCGGGGCCGCGCACGCTACGCCGGCCTCGGTCAGCATCGTGCTCGGCGGCCGGGCTTTGAATGCCGCAGTTTTCGGTACTTTCTCGCGTTTGTTTCTCGCTGCTGCTGTCGCGGATGCCGTTCCTTCGTCTTCTCGCCCGCTGAAGTAGCTGTTTGCTTCTTCGTGTGCCTTCTTCCCTGACACTCCTCCTCGTCTTCCTCCCGTCCCGTCCGTCCCGCCTCTGCCACCGTCAGCTCCGATCCCGCAGACATACACACCCGCGATGGCCTCCGTCGACCGCAGCTACAACGACGTCGCGAGCTGGTCACGCCAGGTCGTCGCGCCGCCGCCGTCGCTCGTCATCCGTCGCGCGTCGGCCCGCACAATAGAACCCGGCTCGCCCGGATCAGCATCACAGCTCCCGCGCGTCTCGCTCGACGACCATGTTCTGCCGCCGCAGTCCGGATCCGCCGGCAGCGCGGCAGCGGCAGCGGCCTCGAGACGGCGCACGTCGGAGGACAACTACGTGCCGAGTTCGCTCGCGCTCGCTGCCGCTGCCATCTCGGCCATCGCGTCGTCCGCGGAAGACCCGGCCTCTGTTCCGCGCCGGCCGTCGGCTTCAGCACTCGCTACCCTCTCAGGCACGCGACCGCGCTCGTTCGACTCGTCCGACGACGACGACTCGCGCCGGCGACGGCATTCACACCGAAAACACCACAGACCTCACAGTAACCGGCACCGGCAGCCGCCGTCGTCGTCGCTGTCAGTAGACGCCGAAGCCGAGGCCGAGTCCAGCGAGCCCATCGCGGCGACCATGTCGTGCTCGACCGCGACCAGCGACCGCAGACGGAGTATCGACAGCTTGTCCGCCAGCGAGCGTCTCTCGCTCATGACCTCGCCCGACGCGTTCCCGAGTCCCGTGACGGAACTGTCCGCGCCGGAGTTCCGGCCGCTGGACGCGCTGCAAAAGGACGAGAGACTGCCGGACGGGCCCGTGGATCTCGTGATTGGGGGTGTGGAGGACGACGGGTCGAGTGATACGGACTCGGTGAGGCGGATCCGCGTGCCCGTGCCGCAGACGGAGAAAAACACTAGAGAGGCGCGGAAAACTGAAAAGACGCCGGTATGCTGCGTGGTGATGTAGGGACGGCCCGGGCACTGGGACTGGTATTTTGTATATAGGCGGAGATCGCGATGCGACTTGTACATATAGGTGACGAAGGGTGGGTATTGGACGGGTATTGGACGGGGATCTTGGGAATAACTAAATAATAAACGGTGTTTGTCAATCTTGTCTCTGTTCTGCGGGAGTAGTTCGAGTAGCAGACTAGGAGTATAAAATATCAAAGAATCAGAGCGCGCAGTTGTACTTAAATGCGTAGAAGAGGAGGAGCAGGGGTGGACCGGAACGGGGCGGCATATACGGCGGTCGGGCGAGGTCGCACGAGTGTGCTGGCGGATCGGGCCGAGCGTAACGGCGAGCTCGATTCGGAGTGCCAGGGGTGCCGGAATGAGGTCAACGCCGGTCTGGTCACTAAGTCTGAACAAGCTGAACAAGCTAAACAGTCGAAATAGAGTCCAGAAGATAAAAGGAAAGCAGAGAATGCAGAAACAGGAAATCCAGCAGAGGGAGGTCCGGCCCGGTGGACGCGTGCTATGCGCAATGCGTCCTTGCTCCCTATCCGGACCGTGCGGGCCGCGCAGAGCCAGTTCCAGTCAACAGTGGGTCGCAAGCCCGCTTTGCGTCGGATATTTTACACTGATTTAATTCTCGAATTGTTTTAGCTTTGGAATAGAACTCAGAAACAAGAATAGAAACGCTATAAGACGGGCGGCCGCGCATCATGTCCATCACTGTCAGTGCGAATACTCGACCTGTCGTCCCGAATGACGTTGCCCTGACGCGTCTGATCTGATCTGACGCGTCAACGCGTCGCGTCCCTGATGCCCGATTCCAGGGCCTGCAGTCCCAGTCCCGGCCCACGAGACCGGCACCCATTCCATTCCCCCAGCTCCTCGGACAGGCCTAATGCAGCTACGGCCCCGAACGCGAACGCGGCCGCGGGAGGCACGACTCACGCCCAGTGCCGGCGGCTCTTCCCGGCCGTCCAATCCGCCACGTAATATTTACACGCGTGCGGCATATTAAGCTCCAGCTCGCCGCGGATCCGCTTCGCAAGTTATATGCCGCCTCGCGACAAATTCGCCTCCGTAGATCGTCGCTCGGGGTGGGCAACCTGGTCTACATAGACTTACTGGGTTGCTTGTGTTGTCTTGTCCGGTCGCGGGTCGCTCGTGTGTTCAATCATGTCTTTACGTTCCTTTACGCTTGCGCTCCTTGTGGTCCAGTTCGCGGTATCAGTGGCTGCCAGCTTCGCGCAACAGGCGTGTCCGGCAGCGTACTCGCCGTGTCCGCTCGACCTTTCCGTGTGCTGCTCAATCTTTTCATCATGTATCGTCGACAGCTCGGGAGCAGTTGGCTGTTTGCTGAAGGGCTACACTTACGATACCTCGGTCGCGGCGACGTGCTCGGTGTCTACTGCGACCGATTGTGGTACTTTCTGCTGTCCAGAGGTAAGCCGCTTTCTTTCCTGCGAATTGAAACACGAGATTCATGCTGACGATACAGAATACATCGTGTGACCTCGAGAACGGAAGATGTGTCGCGCTGGATACGGTTTGGAGGTCGCTCGCGACAGCGATTGAGGCTGTAGAAGTCGACTACGCGTCCGCTTCGTTGATTCCGTTTTCATACACGGCAACCGCCACGAGCGCGTCCTCGACTTCTTTGGCGTCCTCGAGTACTTCTTTGGTCTTATCCTTGAGCTCTTCCGCGATCTTATCCTCGAGCTCTTCCTCGATATCATCATCCTCAAGTATCTCCTCGAGTACGTCATTGAGTACCTCCTCGAGTACATCCTTGGGTACGGCATCGTCCTTGTTCTCCAGCAGCTCGCTAGTGTCTTTGTCAGCCACAACCCCATCATCTACCTCCCTCTCGCAAACCTTGACAACCCCCTTGTCTACGCTGTCAACGTCGTCTTCACCCACTCTCCCATCTTCTTCATCTTCCTCATCTTCGCCTATTTCATCTCGTCAGACGACATCTAGCATCCAAAGCACTCAATCCACCTTGTCGTCTTCATTCTCGGTTAGCTCGTCCATTGCAACAGCTACTTCCGCGTCACCATTCATTTCAACTTCGGTCTTATCCACCGAAAGCGCGACAGTGTCGTCTTTTCTTTCATCCATCGTGACCTCCACCTTCACCTCAGGAGGCACGCCAACCACTTCGTCGTCACCGACGTCGTCTACCACTTTCACCTCCGCCTCCACCTCAGCAGGCACGCTAACCTCATCATCACCGACGTCGTCAACCACGTCGTCCGCAGCAATCACGCTGCCTAATCTCCGAGCACTTCTCGCCGCTGGTTGTTTTGTTGCTTCTTTTGTTTTCATTTGTTCTTAGACTTGTGCATTTAAACGTGCATCCTTAGACTGCTTTTGTTTTTTTGGATATTTTTGGTTAATGATTTGGTGTCTGGATCTCTTGGATAGATTGTACTTTGGTCGGACGTATTTGACGTTATTACTTACTCGTTAATGAATTGCCTCATTAATAATCATCAAAATTCATAAGGCGATATAGCTTGTCGTGACTATACAGTCTCTGGTAATTCAAATCTGATGATGCCCTTGTAGCCAGGCCAGGCTGGACTTGTCAAGTCTTATAAAGGCAACCAGCCTAGCTGCTCGAGCTACTAGTCCAATAAATAACGCGCATCTATCATATAAACTAACCATGTCAAGACTATTGATCACAACTTCACAAGAAATGTCGGAGGAAGGCCGGAGAAGGGACTCGCGTAGCAGGAAAATCTCTTGTTGATGAGGTCCTTAATTGGGGGCTCGTGACCTGGAAACCTTAATTCCGCGCCTTCCACTTCTACAAGGAACACCGCCTAGCAAATTTTACAAAACCACAAATATCCCCCCATCGACCGTCTGATTCCGTAGAAACTACTATAGATAATATTTACGGCCGCTTGAGAAAAAAATCTGCTCAGCGCCCGTAATAATTATAACCACCGCCGAACTGTCGTCCTTACTACTCAAATCTGGTGGGTGTGCGTGCTGTTCTGGGGCGAGATCTGCCGTCACAGCGTTTGTCCCACTACATCACGACGGCACCACCACACAACACGGTCACGCTGGACTCGACGATCGGATACAGAAGCTATTTGATCCCGAGAAGAAACCCAGATATAGCTCTGTTGTGCTTTTTATCCCGTCTATAGATTATAGATTATTTTATTTACTTGTCCTTCTTTTGACCTGTTGCGGAAAAGCGTGTGACCAAATGGCACGTTCGAGGATACCGACCGACGAACAGCTACAACAAGAACACCTCCAGGGCCCGGACAATCCCGGCTTCCCATCCGCCTACAATCCGAATGTATTACCACCGACCTCGTCATCGACCCCCTTTGGATCGCCAGGCGGCACCATGTCGTCGAGCATGATGTCGACAACAGCGGCGGCGGTCGCCAATAACGCTGCGCCAAAGTTCCCGGCAAACGACACGATGACGGTCGCGTTCTCGGTGCCGTATATGGTACTCGCTGCGCCTGATCCGGCCGAGATCGTGTTCTCGACGACGGACGTGTACGCGCTGTGGAATGACCCGTTGATTAACTCGAAAGCGAGCGTGGCGGATGACGACGAGGAATCGGAATCAGCCAAAAAGCGAAGATCGTTTGATAACTTGGGCGGGTTACGGAAAGTCGTGGACACGATTAACGAGGAAGGAAACGCGTCCGCGTCGGTGTCGATCGAGCGACGGACGGGCAAAGCGGCGACCGTGACGCTCAGCGGCGAGTCCGCGACCGTGTTGAACGACCGGTCTCGCATCATGCGGCAGTACTACGAAATCGGCGCCGACCACGTCGGCATCGACGCCGACCAGCTTTTCGACTCGCAGGGCGCGATCCAGGGATTTGTCGCGTCTAGTCTCGAGTCGATCGCACAGTTCACGTCGTCTTCGATCTTTGTGACAAAGGCCCTGGGATCGTCGTTGTGGCCGCAGAATCCGACGGCGATGGAACAGGAAGATTTGATGAAACCGTATCATATTTTGGCGTACGGTGATCTTGACAGTATCGCGTTTGCAAAGACCAGATTGGCTCTGCTGATTGATGATCTGGTAAGCTTTATACGTATTTATGTCAGGTAAGAAACAACTAGCTAACATAGCTAGAACAAATTACATGTCGACCGCCTAGCAGTTCCGCTGTCACTACATGCCCTGCTGGCAGGCCGCGATCAAATCAATTTTCAAAAGATAACCCAGGAAACCAATACCAAGCTCTACACGCCGACATTGTTCCCCTGCGTGCATTCGACCATGGATCTGGCGCACGCGAGGCGGAATTACGACGAGATTTACATCGTGGGACAGGACAGTAATGTCGACCGTGCCCGTGATTTGATCAAGGAATTGGTGAGTTTTGTTTTCCCTTGTGAAAATAGCCGATCTGATCTCCCTTGTAAAAATGAGCCCGCGCTAACGTATTTTATTTACAGATGCGCAAAATACCAGCATACAGCAAGGACTTTGTGATCCCGTTCGCCAAAATCGACTACCTGCTCCTGCACTCGCTCGACAAGCTCGAAGAGCTCTCGCGCCGCAACGGCGCGTTTATCCAGTTTCCGTACATTGGCGCGGCGCGGTCGATCGTGCGCGTGCAGTGCTCGTCGCATATTTTTGTCGAAAACACGATTCACGCTGTCGCCAAGCTTGTGAGTTTTCTTTCTTTTTGTTTTGGGACTGCTTGACTAACGCGGTGGAAAGACATGCGAGGTGTACACGGCTAGTTATTGGATCCATGAAGGCAGATCGGACGATAAGGGGCTACTAATCCAGCCGTCGACGTTACCGCCGACCCAGGCGATCAGGGACGCGTTGGAGCGCATGTCGTCTGCGGGAGGTACTGATATTTCGTTTTTGAAGGGCACCTTTGACGTTGTCGGCGACGCGGAGTCGACTAAGTCTGCCGTGCTGCAGATCCGAGGACTTCCTTTCTGGCCGGTGAGTTCTTTTTTTCTGCTCTCTGTAAGAAGAACTTGAGGATAGGTTGCTAACGTTGAGATTATTAGACTGAAGAACATCAAGTCCGGTTCCGGCTCGAGTTATCGGTCGATCAGCGAGAATTCATCGCGGGCAAGAAAAACGGCAAAGTGAACCGCATAATGAGCACGGCGCAAGTGCGCATCAAATTCGAGCCGTTCAGCGAATACAATTTCTTTATCGACCTCGTGTCCAACAAGTACGCGGAAGCCTTGCACGGCATGCAGTTGCTGGAAGAAGAACTCCCCGCCGAGATTTCGTTTTACGTGCCCGAGGTGCACCATCGGTCGATTATCGGGCCGAGCGGGCAGCAGATCCAGATGCTGATGAAGAAGTTTAACGTTTTTGTCAAGTTTTCGAATGCGTACGAGCAGGCGGCTGATATCGGCGGCGGTGCTGCTGCTGATGCTGCTGGCGCTGGTCTGACGTCGCATATCGATAACGTCGTTGTCAGGTGTCCGGCTAAGAACGCGAAGAACCTGGAACCGGCTCGGAAAGAGATCTTTGAAGTTGTGCGGTACCTTGAAAGCCAACATGGCGGCGGCGGCGGTGGTGGTGGTGGAGGTGGTGCGCGGAGTAATTCTGCGATAGGGCGGCGGTGAAGGTCATGTATAGTTTATATCTTTCCTTGCTTTTCATTCATTCTGTTATTTAGTTGTTCATTTTCTTTCATTTATTTGTGTTGTATATGGGTTTTTTGCATGCATATTTGCTCGTTCGCTTGACGGGGTTATGCTCTATATTTGTTTCTATTATCCAAAAAGTTACAATGTTAGGGATCAAAATGAAAAAGTCATTTATGGAAATTGTGTATATATGTATGTGCATTCAACTCGTTCGATCTAACCCCACCCAAACCATCATCAAAATCCTCGCGCTCACGGTTTCCGATCGAAATCTACCCGCTTCAGGGGGGGACCGCCTTTAATACAACCCAAAAAAACACATACAACATAATTGGACGTGCACGGCAAGATTCTTTCTATAAGAACAAGATATCCTGCAAACAACACGACTTGACTATAATAAAAACCCAAAACTTGCGAAAAAAAAAAACAAAAGCTAAAGCCAAACGCGGGGCATCAGACTTTATCGCCAATCCGAAAAGAGAAAATCTATGTACCAAACTAATTTTTTTGTTGAAGAGAAGAGGAAGAAGAGGAAGAGGAAAGGTCAAGCCCCGAAATTGGTCGTTCACGAGAATCATCAAAGTTCATATAGAGGTAAACCCACCAGATATGCTCATAGCCACGTAATTGAGATCCTCTCCCAACTGACCCCTCCACGAGAATATATATAAAAGGTGATCGAGAGGATGAGGGGGAGGTGTATAGTGGCTTGAGTGTGTACAAAGGTGACGGGAGCGGTGGAGAGGGTGGTCGGGGAGAGAGAGAGGCAGAGGAGTCTGGTAGATCGGAAGGCGCGCAACAATACACAAAGCAGCCTTTAAAGCAAATTCACAACAAAAACAAAAGCAGCACAAAAAACCACATAAACAACAACGGGTGGTGGGCACGTTCAATGTCTAGTTGTTCTTCTTTGTCTTCTTGTCGCCCGCGACGGACTTTTTCAGGTCAACGTGCGGGAAGATACCCTTGTCCCACACGTAGACGTAGTCCTTTGCCCGGCCGGTCAAGCAGATCCGCAGGTACTCGAGGAAGACGAGGTAGTAGTACACGCCGAGTCCGGTCAGGATATGCCACCATCCGTGGCCCTCGAGGATGAACCCGAGCGGCATGCCGACGACGCGGCGGGCCGAGCGCAGGGCGCCGCAGAAGTGGATGTCGATCATCCAGAGCCCGTAGCCGGAGAGGAACGTGCAGATTCCAATGATCACGGTCCGCCACATGTCCTTTCGCGCGGCCGGGTCCTCGATCTTGGTCACGATGAGGTACAGCGAGCGGAAGAGGACCATTCCGGTCAGGACCGCGTATCCGGCCTGGTGGATCGTGGGGTCCTTGAAGTACAGGTACACGGCCGTGAGCGTGAACGCGCCGACGAAGATGTAGACGCCGAGCAGGATCGTGTCGCGCTTACTGCGCGCGTACGAAAATACGGCCCACGTGGGAATACAGGTGGCGTAGATCATTGGCAATTCGTCGAGGAGCTGGTACTCGTACTGCAAGGTCATGTGGAACAACCAGGAGCCCACGCCGACAAGCGCAAAGCCACCGGCAGTCAGGATGAAGCGTTTCTCGTGCTTTTGCGTGATGGCGTTGTATATCGAGTAGAACGCGAGCGCGACTGTGGGGGGTTAGTTAGTCTTTTTGGCAATTGCGAAGGAGCGATTGGTAATAGAGAAGGAGTGGCAACGTACTGAACATGCCGTTCGTGATTGTGTTGACGGCTTCCGCGATGTAGGGTGTAACGACATAGTTCTCCTCGCACCAGTCGATAGTGGACGTTCTGCGGAATCAGAGTCAGATCAAGGACAAAAAGCACGGGTGGCGAGGCAAGGCGCGTCTCGCGTCGAGACGCGGGGTCGCGGGTAAGAGGAGAAAGAGTGGACTTACCTAGGGCCCCAGTAGCCGGTGCCGGGCGGGACGGGGTAGGGAATGGACCAGGGAGTGGTAGCCATTGCGTGAGTGTAGGCGGAGAAGGAAGGAGATGGGGTGTTCGGTGTCGGATCGAGGTGAGGGCGTCGGATCGAAGGTGGCGGATGTGAACGGAGGGGTGGAAGAGGTGGAGAGGGCAGGAGTAGGGGGGTTCCTGGAGAGAACGGGAGGAGTGCGTTCGTGCGAGGAGGTGTGGTGAGGGAGAGAGAGCAAGTAGGAGAGGAAGATGTCAAGTCGAGGTGGTGAAGTTGCCGCCGGCGGATTTGGCTTTGATTCGGGCGGGCCGGGTATTCGTCCCACGGCAGCGCTATCGCCCCCGAAACGGCAGCGTGAGTGGAAGACGCCGCCACGAGACCCGCACAAGGCGTTCGCTGACGCGCTCACAGCCTATCGTGCGCTCACGCACTGCGCTGTCGTGGACTTGCTGGGCGGTATACTGCCAGTCTTGAGCTTGCTATTTTATGTTGTTTACGACAGAACTTCAGTAGCGGCAGTCCTATCAGCAATGGTGGCAGAAGAGCTGCTGCGCAAGAAGATCAGCCATCACGTGACATCACGTGACTTGTAATGTCACGTGCCGATAGCACGTGCCCGGTTTTGGCGCATCGAGGCGCGCAAAAGCCGGAAAACCTTGGATTTATCGATTTAAATTTAAATAAAAATAAAAGCGAGCTCGGCTAATCCGCGGTGGCGTCGCTCAAGTAGGGTTTAGGGCTTGTAGGGTTTGCAGGGTTTAGACAACAACGTTCGATCGCGGTTACATCGTGTTCCCGTCCTCCACCTTAACGGCTCTGGTCCTGTTCGTACTCCGCCTTTCCTTCCTGTTTCTCTGCTCGCGCTCCGGCTCGTCCGGTTGAGCGGTCGTCTTCTGTGAGATAGCTGGGTCTGATATCAGCTTGATCTTCTGCTGAGCAGATCTGCTGTGAGGTCGCTTAAGCACCACTTTCTGCTACAGTACTTACTGCTCGGTCTGCCGGCAGATGGCCTGCGGTTCGTCTTCGTGCTCGTTGTTGTTGTTGTTCTTGTTCCTGTTTCCCTCTCTTTGGTCTTTGGCCTTTTGCTATCTCTCTGCTCTCGCGGATCATGCTGTTGTTTCTAGTTTACTGACGAAACATAACAGGTTCCTAGTTACTACTACTTCGGACTGGATGGGGGCTAGCCCGGCGCTCTCTGTTCTGCTGGCGGGTCCCACCGACTGTCTCCCGGCTGCGACTGCAACTACAACTACGTCTACTGGGAACTGACGACTGACGACCAACACCGAACTCATTTACGGTGTTGTACTCGGACGCTGCTCTGTCTCGTCGTACTTCGTGCTTCCTGCTTGCTGCTTGCCACTGCCCGCTCTACTGCTCTACTGCTGGGGCGTACACTGAGCGAGTCACCGCTCACGCGTCACACTAATCACACAATTCCGTGATTTATATGTGACTTGCTGTGACCCAGACGTGCGTGAGTCAGTGTGACGCGGCGAGGTGCGCGCTAGCCGCAAGCGGGCCGCGCTAGCCCGGATCCGGCTAGCGCGGCCCCTTGCGTGCGCGCGTGCTGCGTTCTGCGCAGCGGTCCGTAGGCTGCGCGCGCGGGGCCGTGCTGAGAAGTGTGCGCGTGCTGACGCGCACGCGGGCGCTGCGGCGGGCGCGGCGGGCGCGCGGCGCGCAATAAATTCACGGCCGCGCCCGCCGCCGTCGCCGCCGCTTCTTCCCGCGCGTCGCCCCGCCTGAGCCCCAACCCTGCGCTCCTGACTTCTCGACCTCACCACTCACCACTACCTTCACACTACCTTCACCCCGTCTTCTGTATTCTGTTCGTCTGCTCCTCTTCCCAGCAACATGGCCCTTCCAGACGACGCGGCCCTGCTGCCGCCGCCTCTGGCCGTCGCTGCCGCTGCTGACAGGAAGGACGCGACCGTCGACACGCGAATCGCAAAGGACACGGCGCCGCTCTCGCCGCCCATCCCGTCCCCGCCGCTCCACCACGCAGACCAGGGCCAGGACCTGGGCCTGAGCCATGACCGCGACGCGCCCGTGCCCGTCGTGTTCTCGCCAGAGGAGCCGCGGCCGGTGCTGCACGAGCAGCCCACGACTGAGGACGAGCCGCCGGCCAAGCGCATCAAGGCCGAGGAGCCAGCAACAACAACATCCACATCCACGCCAACTCCAGCTCCAGCTCCTGCTGAAGTCCCAGTCCCAGTCTCAGTCCCAGCAGCAACCACCACATCGACTCCTGTTCCCGCTCCAGCACCTGCTCCAGCAACGACTACAGCAACAGCCTCGCCCCAGCCGTTCGCGGCGCCGCTGCCGAAGCACCAGTCTCGCTTCGCGCTCTCGATGCTGCGCTCGCTCAAACGCCTCAAAGACGCGTACCCGTTCCTGGTCCCCGTCGATCCCATCAAGCTCAACATCCCAGACTACGTGAACGTGATCACGCAGCCGATGGACCTGTCGACCATGGAGAAGAAGCTCGCTGCTGGCCTGTACTCCTCCGTCGACCAGTTCGTCGCCGACTTTGACCTCATCGTCGCCAACTGCGCGCGCTACAACGGCCCGCAGTCCAAGATCGCCGAGATGGGCCGCAGCCTGAAGGTCTCGTTCGAGCGTCAGCTCAAGCAGATGCCCACGGCCGAGGTGGCCAAGGATCCCGCGGCGGGCAAGAAGCGCAAGAGCGAGACCGAGCAGTCGTTTGCGCTGACGCCGTCCGGCGTGCCCATCATCCGCCGCGACTCGCTCGCCGGCGACGCCAGCGGCCGTCCGAAGCGCGAGATCCACCCGCCGCGCCCGAAGGATCTGCCGTACAGCGAGGCCAAGCCGCGGCGGAAGAAGTTTGCGGCCGAGCTCAAGTACTGCGGTGTTGTGTTGAAGGAGCTGCTGAACAAGAAGTACGAGGGGTTTTCGTTCCCGTTTGTGCAGCCCGTGGACCCGGTCGCGCTGAACTGCCCGTCGTACTTCAAGGTGATTAAGAAGCCGATGGATTTGAGCACGATCCAGCAGAAGCTCAACACGAACCAGTACGAGTCCGGGGAAGAGTTTGAGGAGGACGTGCGACTTATGTTCCGCAACTGCTACAAGTTCAATCCGGATTCGTCGCCGGTGAACGTCATGGGCCACCGGCTCGAGATGGTGTTTGACAAGAAGTGGGCCGAGAAGCCGTTGCCGCCGCCACCGGCGGTCGAGTCGCCCGAGTCGTCGGAGGACGAGTCCGAGGAAGAAGACAACAGCGACCAGATCACGCTTCTGGAGCAGCAGCTGCTCGCGATGCAGAACCAGCTGTCGATGATGAAGAAGGTCAAGAAGGAGATGACGCAGAAGAAGAAGGAGAAGAAGGACAAGAAGAAGAGTTCGTCGTCCAAGAAGAAATCCAAGAGTCTGGCCGCGTCCGCGCCGGTGCCGCACGTGTCGTATGACATGAAGAAGGAGCTTTCGGAGAAGATCACGACGCTTTCCGGACCGCGTCTGACGCACGTTGTCAAGATGATCCATGACTCGATGCCGGATCTCAAGAGCGCGGGCGAGGAGGAGATTGAGCTGGACGTGGACCAGCTTGATCCGGTTACGCTCGTCAAGTTGTACAACTACGTGACCAAGAACAGTCCTGGGACGACGGTCAAGCCCGCTGTTAGCGCTGGCGGCGCGTCCGGGACGCCGGCGAAGACGAAGAAGAAGGATCAGAAGAAGCAGCTCGAGAAACACAACAGCAAAGCGGCTCGGCAGAATTCTGATTCAGACGACTCGTCGTCGTCGTCCGAGGACGATTCGGACGAGTCTAGCTCCGAAGAGGAGTGATCGGTATATACATTTTATTATCGTTTTTTTATTATCAGTCAAGTCATTTGAGGTGGGGTTCATTCTCGGACCAACAAAAAAGTTTGGGTTCAAATTCAGTCTGCATCGCTACCGCTCCCACCTCCTCCACCACCACCACCACCACCATCATCTCCCTCTTTTTTTTTTAATTATTCGTTCTTGCGCGGCCAAGTCGCCAACTGTGTACAGTAGTAGTATGTTTATGGGATCGGGTTTTAACATGTCCTGCTGGAAAAAGAAAATCAGGCAGGGCATTTTGCTCAAGGTGTACAGGGTTGTTTAAGTTGCCAGTCGAATGGCGGAGCCGATGTACGATAGCTATTATATATACTTATACATAATCATTATTCTTATAACTTGTAAGTTATCTTGACGTACATTAATTGAAGAAGCTGGACGCGAGTATGGTTTCTGGTTTCGATGGAAGTTTTAAAACAAGGTTCAATATCTGGCCGGATTCGGACGATAAATCAACAAGTTCTCGTGTCTTGTACGTGACTTTGGGCACGCGATGGGACTATATATGGGATGGATAAGTTAATGCTATTATTACTACTCGCTACAGCTACAGCTACAGCTTACAAGTAATGCTCTTTGTAAGTTCAGTGAGACAGTGACCTTTAGTCGGACAGAATAATGAAAATCGAGAGTAATAATGCAGCATCTAGCCGGCGTGCAACGCTGAGGATGCGGTTCAAGACCTTGTAAAGGCACGATCACAGGAACAGATAGACGAAGAAGACTAACGGTGTTCATAGTCGTCAGGAACTGACAGACAGCTGTGCAAAAGGCTGGTGCGATCGATTGCGATCGATTATATGATCCGGTCGTATCCGGGCCAACTCTGTCTCTCACTGATTGTAAATTTTCACTTCCGCATTGTCAATAATTCACTATTAGTCAGATATTGTAAACACTGAAAGGCTGCAACTCCCAGCAAAGAACGACTTCTGGAACTTGAACTTCTTGCTGTGGTGATCTGGTCAATTAATAGTGCTGGATGGTTGCGGTTGTCGTTTGCGCTGCGACGTAGTGCCGGCTCGCATATCGCCTCTATCGACAGACAAATAAATATGATCTATAACTCGCTATAGCCTATAAGAATCAAACGACAAACAGCGATAGAGAAGTGATTGAAGGCTAGCAAGTACTCTCTTCAATACTCTACTCGCAGCTAACTGTTGAGGTCAGTTTGTACAACCCTGAGTTAGTTACAGTTAGTCCCCGGCTGCTATATGCTCCCACGGCCCTCCACTCCGCCTCACCCGCATCCGCCACTGCCGGCCGGCCCTGAACCAGGCCGGTTTCTGCTTTCTAAGGCCGAAGTGGCAATAAGGATACGCAGCAGTGAGTAATCGATAATCTGTTTATTCACTTACACATCCTGGTCTGCTATCCCAGCTGGCGGCATCTTGGTCTGAAGCGGAGTCGGCCGGTGCGGCGCGCGCCGCGTCTGCCGCGGGCCGGCGCGTCTTGCTAACCTGGACGCCCTGCACGCCTGGTTCCCCTCATGAAGTAGCGGGCCTATATAAACATAATTCCATCCACATCCGCTTTCTCCCTCCCACCAACCCCCAATCCCTCCTCTTCCCCCTCCACCCCCTCCCCCAATCCCACAATGGCCGTCACCGCAACTCTCTCCGCGCCCGCCATCGCGGCCCTCAAGACCGTGCGTTTCTCCGCTTTCTGCTACTCCTACCCCACCCTCACTTCAAGCTGCAAGCTAACACCCCGCAGCTCAAGCGCCCCGATCTCTTCATCGCGGACGGCTTCGTCGCCGGCGAATGGGTCTCGTCCTCCAAGACCTTCCCCGTCTCCGAGCCCTCCACCGGCGACGTGCTCGGCAACGTGGCCAACCTGACCCGCGACGACTTCGTCACCGCCATCGCGTCCGCCGACAAGGGCTACCGCGCGTACTCGACCTCGACCACCGCGCACGAGCGCTCGGCGCTGCTGCGCAAGTGGTTCGACCTGATCATCGCCAACAAGGACGACATCGCGACCATCCTCGTGCTCGAGAACGGCAAGACGTTCGCCGAGGCCGTCGGCGAGGTCGTCTACGCGGCCTCGTTCGTGTCCTGGTTCGCGGAGGAAGCGTCGCGCGCGTACGGCGACACGATCCCCTCCTCCATGCCCAACACGACCGTCATGACCGTCAAGCAGCCCGTTGGTGTCTGCGGCATCATCACGCCCTGGAACTTCCCCGCCGCCATGATCACCCGTAAGATCGCGCCCGCGCTGGCCGTCGGCTGCTCGGTCGTCATCAAGCCGCCTTCCGAGACTCCCTACACGGCCGCGGCGCTCGTGCTGCTCGCCATGGAAGCCGGTCTTCCTAAGGACGTGATCCACCTCGTGCCGACCAAGGACCGCGAGGCCGCCACCGAGCTCTGCACGAACCCGCTCGTCAAGAAGATCTCCTTCACCGGCTCCACCGGCGTCGGTATCTTCCTCTCCAAGCTCGCCATGGGCACCATGAAGAAGATCTCCATGGAGCTCGGCGGCAACGCGCCGTTCATCGTCTTCGAAGACGCTGATCTCGACCTCGCCGTCCAGGGCGCCATGGTCTGCAAGTTCCGCTGCTCGGGCCAGACCTGTGTCTGCGCCAACCGTCTGTTTGTGCAAAAGTCGGTCGCGAAGGAGTTCACGGCCAAGCTCGTCGCCGAAGTCAGCAAGCTCAACGTCGGCTACGGTCTCGACTCGGCCACCACCCAGGGCCCGCTCGTCAACCGCGGCGGTGTCGACAAGGTCAAGGCGCACATCGCGGACGCCGTGTCCAAGGGCGCCAAGCTCGAGCTCGGCGGTTCCGTGCCCGCTGGCGTGAACCAGAACGGATACTTCATCGAGCCGTCTATCCTGTCCGGCGTGACTCCCGACATGGTTGTCGCCAACGACGAGACGTTCGGCCCGCTTGCGCCCATCTTTGAGTTCGACACCGAGGAGGAAGCCATCGCGCTGGCCAACGACACCGAGTTTGGTCTCGCAGGCTACTTCTTTTCAAATAACATCAACCGGTGTCTGCGTGTCGCGAACGCGCTCGAGTGCGGTCTCGTCGGCGTCAACTCCGGCAAGATCTCGGCCGCCGAGAGCCCGTTCGGCGGTGTCAAGCAGTCTGGTGTCGGTCGTGAGGGAAGTATGTACGGTCTTGCAGAGTACCAGATCATCAAGGCGATCACTATCGGCAACACTAATGTGTAAATAATGTCTTTGTCGCCAGGGAAAAACATCTAAGGCTGGAGCTTAATCAGGAAACTTTTAAACAAATAAACTGAATCAAATAACATCTTTTGTGCACCACTCAATTGACCCTTGAGTTTAGTATTCTACGGTCTAGCTAGCTGATAACTTGAATATTTATATGGTCATCTCACTCGTAAGTGTAGAGAGGAGTCGTTTATTAAAAAAATAGCCATGACGTTGATCACATGCGCAACTCCGTAGATCCGATCGAGTTCTAGACTTCGAGATTTCATACCAGAACTCGAAAGTATGAGAGTTGACATACTTGACATTTGACAAGAAATACAAATCTGAGTTACACAGTCTTCTAGTTATTAAGAGCAATGCTCAAGTCTCTGAAACTCGTCTGTCGTCGCCCGTCTACAACTACACCCGCCCTCCGCGCACTCTTCACCACCTCCACTTCTCCCCCCAAAAAACAGCACGCCCTCCCCGCCTCCTACTACCGCGGCGGCACCTCCCGCGCCATCTTCTTCACGCAATCCGACCTCCCACAAGCCAAATCCGACTGGCCCGCAATCTTCCGCGGCGTCCTCGGCAGCCCGGACCCGCTCTACGGCCGGCAGCTCGACGGTCTCGGCGGCGGGATCTCGAGTCTTTCAAAGATCTGCGTGGTCGGGAGGGCTGAGAACCCGGACGTGGCGGATGTGGATTACACGTTTGTTTCGTTGGGAGTCAGGAACTCGGATGTGGATTATTCGGGCAACTGCGGGAATATGACCAGCGCAGTCGGACCTTTCGCGGTCGATTCAAACCTGTTCAAGTCTCACGATCCGGACGTCGCGACGGTCCGGATATTCAATACAAACACGCGAAAGGTAATTCACAGTACGTTCCCACTCGTGGAAGGGGAGGCCGCTTCAACAGGTGATTTTGCTATCGATGGGGTATCTGGCACCGCGGCGCGCGTGCAGCTCGATTTCATCGATCCCGCTGGATCAAGGACGGGGAAATTACTGCCTACGGGACAATCCGTGGATCAAATCGACGGGCTGCAAGTCTCCTGCATCGACGTCGCGAATCCATGCGTATTCGTTTCCGCCAACGAACTCGAAGTTAACGGGACTTTGACGCCGGACGAGATCTCGGCGGATCCGGATTTACTCGCACGGCTTGACCGGATTCGTCGGCAAGCAGGCGTCAAGATGGGTCTTGCAGAAACCACGGAAGACGTGCCCGGAAGCGTTCCCAAGATCTGTATCGTCTCGAAACCGAGTTACGATGAAGATAGTATCCTACGCAAACAGTCCCCATCAGACATCGACCTCGTCATCCGCGCCATCTCAGTCGGACAACCCCACAAAGCGGTCCCAGTCACCGTCGCGTTAGCGCTCGCGGCCGCAACCAGGGTCCAGGGCAGTATAGTCGCCGAGACTATTGGCGATGGCGGCGAGTATGTGGATGAAGACGGCGTCACGCTGGGGCACGCGAGCGGGAATATGCTGGTTAACGCGAAGTTCGACGAGAGTGGGCATGTAGTCGCCGCGACTGTGTTCCGCACCGCGCGTAGATTGTTTGAGGGACGTATTTTCTGGAAAGACGAGGAGACTCAGATTCTAGATGAATAGATTAGTGAACTGCTAATACTAGTTTACTACTTGCGTGGTCATGCTGCTGATTATACAAGTGTGGTAAAACGCGAGTCTGAGATCACATGCGGAAACGCGCTCGCGAGATCACAAAGTCCCCGAACCCTGAAGAACGCGTCAATCTCGCGTTGTGTCTCGCGCCGCGCCCTCCCGCGGAATTATGTCTACCAAACCACACACTGTGCTACAACTCGACCCAGCACAACCCAACCAAGTATTTGAGCTAGAACAAGATCTTGTTAAAGGGTTCTTGACTGGATTGTTAATTCACAATGCCGTCGGTCTCGGCACCTTCTTCCTCGCGGCGCTCGATGCGTGCTGCGGTACCATCTCAGAAATCGCGGTACGCGGAATCGTCCGATGCATCCAGCGACGACAACGACGAGGACGTACAGGAAGAATCCGAAAGCGGTTCTCAGTTGAAGAAAAACAAATTACGAGTAGATGAGGACCACGATTTGGATAGTGATGAGGTGGAAAGTGATTCGGACGCGGCTGAGAAGGTGAATAAGATTGAGGTTACGACGCGTCAACGACGCGCTGCTGCTGCTGCTTCGAAGAGCGCGAGTCAGGCGAAGGGGAAGGAAAAGGTGGAGACTTTGTCTCCTTCTTCTAGTATGTTTTGTGTTTTTTATAACGTGGGAGAAAGATTGAAGTTTGCATATTAACGAATGTTTTAGAGCGGAAACGCGTCGCGACTGTTGCGTCTGATAATTCGGATGAGGAGATCGACGAAGTTGAGGGTGATATTGAAGGCGAGAAGCAAGTCGAATCCGAAGACGAGGAGATTGAGGAACCGGCAGAAGACGATGAGGAGGAGGAAGAAGAAGCGATGCCTGCTCCGCCTCCGCCGAAACGTCGCGGTCGGCCTGCAAAGAACGCTGCTGCTACTGCGAAGCCTGCTGCCGCGAGTAAACCCCGGACGGCGGTCACTGCAGGTCGCAAGAAGGCGCGCGTGAGTACTGCGAGTCAAGCGTCATCGTCGTCGAGGGTACTTGAAGACGGGGAAGAAAATGCTCTGTTTGGTATGTCAAATGCTGAAACTAGACTAGTGTTTTGTGTGAGCTTATGCTAACTAATTTCAATGTAGAAGCAGTGAAGGATACAAGCACGGCATTAGGCGAAGTCGCTGCTGGATGGGTTCAGAGTTACGAGAAGGATAAGACGTCGGCGCTTGTGGAGATGGTGAATTTTATTCTCCGGGTATGTTCTTGTTCCACGATGGTAGACGTGATTCGGTGCTAACCGCGCGATTTAGTGCTGCGGATGCGATTCTTCTGTGACTGCGTACGATATCGAAGATCAGGATTCGGCTGCAAACACGCTTGCGCAGATTCAGGACGTGTTTGGAAAGGTGATGATGATCTCAGTGTTTTTAATATATTTCCAATATTGCGATGATATTAACTATTTCAACAGAAACCAGTCACTGATTATCCCCTGTCGTCAAAGAAACCCGAGTTCAAAAAGTTCAGGTCCAATCTACTCAAGTTTTTCGGCGAAATAATCGACAACAGCGCCGCCAGCGAACTTTTATATCAAGATGACGCGCTCATGGAAAGTCTCCAGATCTGGATCGCGGCAATGTCGAGCTCTACCCTTCGTCCGTTCCGGTACACGTCGACCACGATCGGCTTGTGTATGCTTTCTAGTTTATGCGCTACGGCGGCCAGTATCGCCAAAACGGTCGGTAATTCGACGAAGATGCTGGAAAAGGAGAACGCAAAGGCGAAGCCGGTGAAGGCTAAAGCCAAGAAGCTGCAGGATACTGTGGATGAGTATACGCGCAAGACCGAGGTTGTTGATGGCTTGGTTCACGATATGTTTGATACCATCTTTGTCCACCGATACCGTGACATTGACGCCAAGATCCGCACCGAATGTCTGCGCGAGCTCGGAAAATGGATGGAGACCTGTCCCGACGTGTTTTTCGAGGGCCAGTATCTGCGATACATGGGCTGGATGTTGTCAGATACGAACGGCGCGACGCGGCATGAAGTGATTAAAAGTCTCGCGAGGCTGTATAAGGATAACTATTACGTCGGCGGACTACGGCAGTTCACGGAGCGATTTCGGCCGCGGCTTGTCGAGATTGCCACGCATGACGTGGATCACGCTGTTCGGATCGCGGGTATTGATTTACTAGACGCGATTCGTGCGGTCGGGTTTCTCGAGCAAGAGGATATCGATGAAGTGAGCGGGTTGCTTTTTGATACAAACGCTCGCGTGCGCAAGGCGGTTGTCGGGTTCTTTTTGGGGAATATCAAGGAGATTGTGTCTGAGAAGATTTCAGAAGTCGGGAGTGTTTCCGAGATTCGTGAATATCTTGCCGGTGATTTGAGTTCCGACGAGAGCGAGAACGAAAAAGAAACTGGCGGCAGTTCCGGAAAGGGGATCAAGCGCTCGTGGTTTACGCTAAAGTGCATCGTTGAGAGCCTAGAGACGTTTAACGAAAACGAAAGTATTGGGAATCCGATCAATACGTCGGGCTGGGAACCGAAGATTAGTGGCAAGACGGAGTCGCGGTTGTCGATTGCAGCTCGGTCGCTTTGGGAAGGGTCTACTTCGTTGCCGGTATGTTCCCACTATATTCTTAACAACTTAGTTGCGTTTTTGTTTGTGTTTATGTGTACTAATAATACTTCCAGGATTGGGACGAAGTTGTACGATACGCGCTGTTTGATCATTCAGTCACATCTGACGAAGACGAGACTGTGGGCAGCCGAATCCGACGGGCGATCACGCTGAGTTCTCAACAAGAGCATGTTATTCTTGAAATGGCCATCGGCGCAACTCAGGCCATGTTTGCCATTCCAGACAACAACACGTCAGTCAAGAGACTCAAGAAGCCCAAAGCCAGTGAACTGGAAGAGAAAATCCAGCAAGTTTCAGAGACTTTGATTCCGCTTGTTCCTCAGCTTATGAAGAAGTTTTCTGCGGATCCGGATACCGCGTGCAGCGTTATTCGGTTTCACAATATTATCAATCTTGAAGGATACCAGTTACTTCGTCAAAAGGAAATCTACGGCGAGACATTTGAAGGGTTTTGCAAGATTTTCAAGACCTTTGATAGTGCTTCGATTGCCCGAGAATTCACGCAAGCGATCATTTTAGGCCAGAAGAGCGAGTATCTGTCCGACAAGGTCGACACTTGTTCGCGGGACCTTCTTGACGAACTGTGTGATGCGCTGCGTGGCGCCGTGAAGGGTCATGAGGCGGAGGATTTGTCGGAAGTTGTGTTTGATGAAGAGGAAAAGTCAGCTGTTTCGGCTGCGCTTGCGAAGATTAATCTGTTGGCGCCGGTGGTTAACATTGCTGATGCGCTGAACTTCAAAGCACGCGAGACTGATAATTCTCTCTTCAGCATTGTTTTATCTTTGTTGAACCGTCCTGTGGATGAAGACCATGAAGACCATATTATCATCACGGAAGTTTCAATTCTGCGATATTTCATTATGTGGCAAGTCCAGGAAGCACTTGCGACGCATTCAGTTAATGCCTTGGAGCACTTTACCGATCGATTCCAGGAAATCACCGAGCGTTGTGAATTCATCGTACAGCAGTCCTCGAGACTTGAATTGCGGCGTGAGGTGATTGTCGCGGTGCTTGATATGCTAGCTGCAGCTAATGGTCTCAACCAGACCGATGGTCTTGAGATTCCTGGATTCCAGCCTTTGCTTTTGCCGAAAGTCCAAAAGCTGATTATGAAGACTTTTGTGACTGAAGAGAAGTCGTTTGCGAAGCTTGTTAAAGTCAAGATTCAGAGTTCTAGTGTGCTCAAGTCGCTTGATACGATCATGGCTGACGGGAACGCGGCGGGTGATGATAACGAGGCAGGATCAGACGCGCACGCAGAGTCGGATGATGACTCGGATCTGAGCGATAGAGACGATGGAGACGAAGATAACGAGCAAGCAGCTAAAGCTGTGCAAGATGCCGAAGATGAGGAGGATGGCGACGACGCGGACCAGGACGTTGTGACTAAGAAGGCGGTCGGTAGGATCGAGGTCGAGATGAAGCTGTGCGAACTTGGTGGCCGGATCGTGCTTGGAATTTTGAGCGGGTCGATTAACAAAAAGTACGCGCCTCGGGTGTGTTTGAACGCAAAGGCTCTTGGGCCGGCGTTTGAGAGGATTGCGCGCGAGCTGAAGAAGGATTAGTGAGGGGTTGTTTTTGCTGTTAAGTTAGCAAATAGGTATATTTATAGTTATGTGAATGTGTTTCGATAGTTGGTGGGTATATGTTACGTGTAAGATACCGGTTTGCAAATGAAATGATTACATTGAAAGACTTTCCTAGACGCCTTTTTAGAGCTGACTTCTATATACACTCACTACATACAAAATTCAGTAAACGATGACTCGAACGTGAAACTCCATATATAAATACACATGATCGAAAAACTCAGGACGAGTGCTCAGGGTTCTCGCGCTGTTGCTGCTTGTACTGCTTCCGCTCAATCATGGCTCTGTACTTTCCAATCACCATGTTCCGCTCAGCTTCCAGCACCAACCGCTCAGCCAACGATCCGGCAGCTTTCGGAACGCTCAGCAATTTCTTTGACGGAGCCTTCAGAACCGGCGGTGCCTCAGCCACGTCTCCAAACTTGGGAGCCGACGGTCGACTCAGTTTCTTCCAGGGATCAGGCGATCCCGATCGTTTGTGCTTCAGGTCCTGGTATCGCTGCTCTTCCTTCTCTTCGTCGCTGTAATCTTCGCCGTCGTCTGTCGGCACTTCGTCGGGTTCACCGCGGACTTTCTTCTTCGGTAGCGGTTTCTGGCCGTTGGCTTCTGCGATTGCGCGTTTCTTTTGTTGACGGACTGCTGCTGCGGATGGAACGCCGGATTTGGCCTTGATGACCGGTAGAGCATTATCAACGCGTCTGAATAACAAAAATGTCAGTATACTTCTGCCACGATATAGTCTTGGATAATGTAAAGATACCTTGAGAAATCGGACAAAGATTCGCCTGGCATAATCTTCAGTCCCTCCCGTCGCTTTGCTTCCTGCTCCTTCTTCTCTTGTTCTTTCTTCGCAGCTTCTGCCTTCTTTTTCCGCAAAGCCGCTGGCTGCTTTTTCAAAGCAAGCTCCTCGGCAGTCAACTTCACCCGTTCTCCTCCCGAATTCGCCTTCTCGGAACCCGTAGCTGCCGCGTTGGCATTATTACTCCCCGCGCCGCCCATACGATTCATCAACATAGCAAACGCCCGCGGCGTATTCCCGCCTATCTCCTCTTTCCTGCGTTTCTTCTTAGGCTTCGAAATCCTCAATTTGGCCGCACTCGGAGCCGGCAAGGCCGGTTTCGGTTTCCCATCTTCTCCTCCCGCGCCAGCTTGCTCAGATGTCGTCGTCGACGTCGACGGCTTGTTGGATTTGCTGCGGATTGCCTTTTTGTCAAAGACTGGAGGGGAATGCTGCCGCTCGCGCCTGGATCCTTTGACCCTAAAGCCAAGCCAGAGTCAGTAATGAACTAAAATTAACGTCATACTTCAATTCATACTTCTGCTTATGCCGTCTACTTTTCATGGTGTTGATATGCGTCGCGTCGTTGATTGTTGAATTGCATTTTTTTTTTCGTAAATTTATATCTCGAGATCAAAGACGATCGATTAAGGTTTTGCTCGTGCGGCTCGAGACTTGCTGGGAGTTTTAGAGTTTAGAACTGCTGCGGCTGAAATCCAGAAATAGCGGCGTACGCAGAATAAACAAAAAGAACACACAGCCCCGTCACAACTTGAGCAGCAGCAGCCTATAAAGCCGGTCCTTTCCTGTTTTCGTTTCTTGGTATTCGAATATTTTGCTAGCTGTTTTTTTAGTTCACACTTTACTACCTCATATATCCAACGCATGGGCAAGCTATTCAAGAGGTCCTCCAAGCAGGACTCGTCCTCGAACAATGACAATCCATACGCCATCACGGGGTCGGACACGCTGTCTGGCTCTCAATCTTCATTCCGTGGTCCGGCTCAGAGAGTACAGCAGCATGAATCATCTACCATGCCGCTATCTTACGAAGAGAGTCCTTACAAATCGGCGTCTACGTACAACCCCTATAATGCGTACTCGAAATCACCTTCTGATCGGGCAACTACGTCGAGTCCGTACGCGGTCGGGCCTGCGGCGAAAAAGGAATACGCTGGTAGCATAATGTCAACAACTTCTGAGATGAACCGCGAGGAGCTATTTCGAGGACGCACGACACAGATGCAGACTCAGACTCAGATACAGAGGCCGCCCTCTGTCGCGGTAAGTCAGGATTATAACGAGAACTACGATCCTTCGATTATGGAGACAGAGTCTGAGCGTATGGCTCGTGAAGGGAATGTCACGACATATCAGTCAGGCTATAATGTTGCAATTGCCGAACAGGAAGAAGTCGACGAAGAGACTTACATCGGGGAAACAAAGCAGCAAATCAAGGCAGTCAGTAAACAGTCATTAGCGACAGCCGGCAGTGCGAATTACATAGCAAATGATGCAATTGCAACAGGAATTCGTGTTTTGGATAGTTTGGGCAGACAGGGCGACACGTTGACGCGGACCAAGATGAAGATGGATGTCATCGACGGACATTTGATCAACAGTGAGCAGGGTATCAAGGAACTGAAAGTTGCCAACAGATCAATGTTTATGCCGCACATCACGAACCCGAGGGATGCGCGAAAGAAAGATGCTGCTTTGCAGAAGGTTTACAACAGACAGAAAGACACGTGGGAGGATGGCCAGAGAGAGCGGGTACGAATCGAAGAGCGCGTGGGCTACTATACGTCAAACATGCCAAACGGGCAGAGTAAACCGTCTATGCCAGTCAACTCGGCAATGATGTTTGAGCCAGACGACGAAGATCTGGAAACCGAGCGACAAATTGGTGCGCAGCTGGACGACTTGTCGATTGCAAGCGGTCAGCTGAAGGATATTGCAACTACGATTTCGGACGTTCTGGATCACCAGAACGAGCAGATTCGAAGCATGAGTGACATGACGGACAAGACGGAAATAAATATGAGCTTGCAGACTTCCAAACTGGGTGTCTATAGTCGCAAGAGGTAGTGGTAACGGTCGGCATTTGGAGGAGCACATTTTGGCATTTGTAAGGCCGGGTTTGACGTTTCGCAGCATATAGTCATTGGTCATATTCCGGCATGGAGTGCTAGTTGGTATATTTTGATTGTTAATACAATCAATCGCTACATAATTCCAAACAGACTGAGTAACTTGGTAGAGAAGTCAGACTAGCTGCAGTAGTCGTAAGGATGCAAGTCCCAACTGCAGTGGTCTGTGCCGCATATTTACCCCTGAAATTACTAGGCAGTAACTCTGTGGTTAAAGCACTAAACCTCAAACGTCCTGTGCACTTGCGTTTGCTCAGCTAAATTAATTTCGTAGGCCTGCTCTTCCTCACAATTTCGTACGACAATCTGTTTCTCATACTTCGAAACGTGCTGCAGCTTTGTATAATTGAATCCGAGTATACTTGGGAACCAGGGAACCCCTTATTTTACTTTGACTTATATCTTGGTCTACTATTCAATCTGAAGAAATGTCTGGCAAGCGTGGTCCTCAAGGCTTAGCCAAATCGACGAAGCGAAAGAAACTCGAAAAGGGATCTGCTTCGACGTCGACGACAGCGCCCGGTAGCGCCGAGCAGGAAGAAACGATTGAAATTGGAGAAGATGTAGATGCTGATGACGAGCTTGGCCAGCTTTACGCTCTGTACTCGACTTATATGAAGTCTGCCAAAGGTACGTCCGATGTCCGCTGTGAACAGAACTAGTCTCACAAGTCTCTTTAGAGAATCCAAAGTTACTGCACGCCATTGTGCACGAATGCGACCGGCTACTACGAAATTCTCAAACCACATTTCCTGCAAAGTTCCACAAGGTCTACGCCGATGCGCTATCAATGCTCTCAGTCTTTGCCAAGAAGCCAAAGAAAGGAAGCTCGTCCGCGGCGCCTTCGCTAATGAGCGACCCGTTCTACAAAACCGACTCTCCCGAAGATTTCCTGTTGGCGTCTATTGATCGTGCAGAAATTGGGCTTGATACATACCCCAAGTCTATAGATCTGTTGGTGCTGAGATGCGAGACGTATTTGTCACTGGTTGAGCTCAAGCTCAAGCGGGCTGCCAAATCTTCAAAAAATGCAGAAGGCTGTGCCAACTCGATACAAAATTGCCTGAAAGATTTCGAGTTGGCTTCGGAAATACTAGAAAAATGCGAATCAGAGAAGGCAGATAATCACACCGACGACGAAGCCGAACCTGTCTCAAGCGAGATCACAGCCGAGCACCTCAACGGTGTGCTTCAGAGAATATCAAAAGTACTGGAGACGACATTAGAATCAGAATTCATTGCTGAAAGATTTCCCCAGTTTTACACATGGATAGAAAAACGACTTGAGTCTTACGTATCACAGCACCCCGACGACGACAGCTTTCAACGCACAATTGGAGAGTTTTACTTGGCACGAGCGAATCCGTTTGTAGCGATCAGTGAAAGTGCGCTGGAGCTTTACGACAGCGAGGAGGATGATGACGAGGAAGCTGGGAAATCGGAGCGGACAGATGTTGAGAGCGAAGCTCTGAAATCGGCTAAGGAGCTTTTGCGGAAATCGTTGGTACACTTACTTAAAGCCGCGTCTGACGAAGACGGCGAGTTTCTCGTTGTGGTAAGTCAAACCTGATTGTTACTGTTTGATGTATGGCGATATAATACTGACACTGGCTAGATTGCCGAGGCGCAAGTGTCGCTAGGAAATTTAGAAGATGATGAAGAACGGGAAAAGCTATATCAGGAAGCAATCACTCGACTGAACAAGGCTCAGGATCTTGGGGCCGGGGATTACTCGGAGATGATCTCAGATCTCATGGGGATTGAGGCGCCTCCCCTTGGCGTCAACTACGACTCACTGGACGAGAGCCTCTACAACAGAAGTGGTACCGATGGCTCTATGTGATCTAAATCAATGTAATAGGACTTGTTAGCTGTCTACGATGCTGTTGCTGGCTATGTTTTGGTTTGTATAGCTGTGCAAACGGGAACTGGTGTTTTGAATCAAAGGACTATGCTTCGCAGAGCAAACCAATACAGCGCCAGCGTAACCCAAATCAGCTTTGAAAATGGTGATTAATAAGCATGGCTCAGGATTTCACTGCCAGATTATTGTCATAAGAGATCATTAAATAATACTATTAGTGTCGATCACTTAGAATAATATACATAACCCGATTAGGGGTTTAAGCACCAACAAGCCCAGTGGAGCTTAGACATGCCCCCTGAAGATGTCACGGCTATTTAGTCAATGGATTAAACATCCATACCTTCCACTTCTAGGCCAAGCTCTTCTTCGTCACTGCTGTCTGTATCGCCATCATCCTCGTCGCTGTCGTCTGGGTTGCTGTCGTCTGGGTCGCTGTCGTCTAGGTCACTGTCGCTTAATTCACTGTCGTACTCGTCATCATCCTCGTCTTCATCCTCGTCTTCATCCTCGTCTTCGTCTTCGCTACTTTCTTCGTCTGACGAGTCTAGCCCAGCGTGATCCAAATGACGACAGTACACGCCTTCCACACCGCCCTCCCAGTCAATGTTAGAGCTTCCAAATCCGTCTGATCCGTATCCATCATCGGAATCATCAGATTCTGAATCATCTAGGTCGTATCTGCGGCGATATCCATATTCGCCGTCAGGCTCAGAATCATTGTCAGAATGGTATGAGCCCAAATGATGACTGCTCGATGAATGAGAGTGCGGCATTCCATACGCGTCATCCCAAGATAAAGACGAGTGGGCATGTCGAGTGATCTGTCTCCATGCTCTTCGTAGTACCGGCTCTTGCGCTATTTTCCTCTGAAATGGTACGTACAAAAGTAATCTGCTCATGACGGTGAAAATCTGTTCGTTCATAGATTCTTCCTTTTCCAGATCGCATAGCATCGTCAGTGGCACCATATCTATATGTCTTTCCGCGATAATACTGTATCGATAGAAATACGTCAAAAGTCCCACTTCATCGGCCAACTCGTATGCTTCTGTCTTCAAGAAATGGAAATACTGGTTGAGAATGAACATGGTTTCGTCGCGGATTTCCACGTCCTCTTTGTTGTTGTTGGACGCATAGACATCAAATAGAGTGTTCTTACGCGGTAAAGTGATCACTAACCCAACAGTAAGCGCGTAAAACAGCTCTGTCGTGCACGCTTTTCGAAGTAAGGCTTCGTTACCTACAGGCCAGATTAGTAACTTCAGTCAATCCTAATGAATGCCTTGATACACTTACCGACTGATTTGGAAACGACCAATTTCAACGTTCTCAGAGCCATTAGCCTAGTTTCCCGCTTCTGACCATAAAGTCGATGAACCAGAAGGCTCATGAAATCATCGGAACGTAATGCTTGACTAATTAGGACTCCCAAAGCTCTAGAGATTGCTTGTTAGCATAACTCTACCTAGTACATTTATACTTGCTCCACAATACATACTCTCGTCTTTGGCCAAATCCACCAACCGTAGCCAGGATCCCTAGTTCTTCAATCTGCTGGCCCGCTAAAGTTCCGCATGTTAGCCCATGCCTTGTGTCCTACATCCAGAAAGAAAGCCACATACCATCCAGATCCAACTTGGTGTTCTCAATATATGCTGTCCATTCCTTCGCGTTGAGATATGTGACGTAGGTGATAGCTATTGACAGGGAAAAGCATGCTCCTATAACTCCTAGATCTCGAAAGAAGCCGCCCATTCTGCGAGGTTTTCGTGTTAGTTCGCGAGACCTTGAGAGTTGTCAAACGCAGCGCATGGTCAAGCGCTCTGTACTCACTGATATTCTCAATCATATAAAACTATGCTAAGCGAGTAATCATATGGAGCTGCAGTTTTGTATGATCTTTATATACTTGTGCAAACAAAGAGCCTTGGAGACTGCATTCAAGTTGATCCGGCCGCGGATGTAGACGCGTTTCTAAATATCACGTGACCTCGAAAAGGCTGGAAGATGGAGTTTCAATAGAGATCAATCTATCGTACGCGCCTTTGTCGAAGATCTAAAGCCAGCATTATAGATCGTGCTAGTCGATATAAGCGTCGTTTTTTCTAATCTTTATTCTCTACTCGAAGCCAATTGATTAATTATACGATTGAGCCTGGCCCACAATTGGCTTTCTTTGCAAGTAACTTGATCAACTGTCTCCATTCACATTCACACCATGGACGACAAAGAGCGGAAGAATGCGA
Source organism: Myxozyma monticola (assembly GCA_030568405.1). Classification (NCBI taxonomy): domain Eukaryota; kingdom Fungi; phylum Ascomycota; class Lipomycetes; order Lipomycetales; family Lipomycetaceae; genus Myxozyma; species Myxozyma monticola. Next base: position 130,227 of record JAJLTV010000004.1, read on the forward strand.
TTGCACCAATGTCGGCGGAGAGTTTAACGACGAATACAAAGGTAGATATTCTATTTTTCTACACGCGGTTATCAACTGCTAATATATGAATAGACGGTATACTACATCCGGAGTGTCACGTCCACTATATTTGGAGTTGCAGCAGGCATCTTAGGACTTGAATCATACTATGGGTTTTTGTTTTATGTTGCGGGAACGCTCTGCGTAAGCCTGTTAATGTTTTTGTTTCTTGCAAAGAACCAGCCGGGAGAGTATTTTTCGTCGCCGAGTTATATTTGGATTGGAAACACCACGGTCGGATTATCAAGTTTCGCGCTGACATGGACTATGTTTTACGGTTTGGTGGATGCTTGAATGGGTCTGGAGGGAAGGTTATACTGAAGATTTACGGAAGTGTACGATATAATATTACATACGATAAACATGACTTGTTCAGGATGGGAGTGATGCCTAGTGATGGCTGGGATGCTTGATGCGTGCGCTCTACGTGTAGTTGGCCGAGTTTTATATGATAGGGGCCTACAAGACATCTTGCTGCTAGCCTTTTCGAGCTACATCGGGTCAATACGTCTGTCTATATACAATTCTTTTTTATTTAGTCTACCCAAAGTTTCGACGATATATAATTGGCCAAACAGTCTAAGCCTCAAACTCCTCCGGATGAGCCTGGTGCCACTCATGAGGTTTCTAGATCAGTCTCGTGTTAATATTGATCTTTAAAGTAGACAGCAAACAAGGGACACTTACCTCCTTGATGAATTTCTGCATAATCTGGTAGCACTTCTCGTCATCGAGGTTGATAAGCTCGATTCCTTTGGAGATCAACAATTCCTCGCCGCCTTGAACTGTTCGGTTTTCTTACCATACACGTTAGTCTTCATTCATCTCGGTAGTTGTGTCATATAACTTTTAGGGGTTGCTTACCGCCCATAACCACACGGTTGATGCCGTACAAGATGCAAGCACCGCTGCACATAAAGCAGGATGCCAAGGTAGAGTACATCTACAGAGTCAGTACACACCGCACTTGATGGTATTCTCGGTTTGGACTTGGCATGCACTTACAGTCGCAGTCTTGTACACCTTTGCATCTACTCTGCCGGCGTTGATGAGAGCCGAAGTCTCAGCGTGAAGAATTGGGTTGCTCTTACCAAGAGACGTTAGTACAAATTAAGCAGGAACCTCCACTTCTATTTTCTGTGCCATACCTTCTGGATACGCTCATTATGTCCACGTCCAAGAACAACACCCTCGGCGGAAACCAAAGCAGCACCTAAGTTGATTCATTAAACCTGAATTCGAATGCGTTCAGGAATAGCTTGTACTAACCAATGGGGATACCGCCTTCTTCATAGCCTGGCGGTTAAGTTAGTTTTAAGATACACCAACCAAAGTTTCAGTTATGTAGCAAATCACTTACTCTTCACTGCCTCCTCGTAGGCAATAGCCATTCCAAGCGCGTCGTTCATGTTGTCTTACAAAGTACTCTGCAAGTTAGCGTGTCTTCTAATAACCGCCACGAACGTCCTCAAACTCGTAGCTAAATAGCGAAATCATCACCATTACCCGCCCACAAAGAATTGTCAACAATGCTTACTTTTTAACTAGAAAAGAAAAGGAATTGAGGCAGATAGAAGCTTGCAAAATGTAATTCTGAACTGTTATCGACTTGTTCCTGAGTCGCTGCGTATCAAGGTTTCGAGATTCGAGATCCTGTTTAGCGTTCCCGTACCCTGTTCAGCACTTGGTGCGAATTTACGAATATGTCCTCCTCATCGATCCCATAGTCACTTAGAGGTCGTAGGCCATACTCGAACTATCATACGAGGCGCTACGTACAATGTCAGGGAAGCGGTTAAAGGTACGTAGGGATATTGATATTTCAATGCCTTGTGACCGACGAGATCGAGAGCTAACGACAAGTTTTCATCTAGAATCTCCAAGTATGCCGGCCATTCATCTACGGTAACATCGCGCTCCCGCTGAGCGACAACCACGCGCCGGACATAAACGTGGATCATACACATTCATGGACCGTATTTTTGCGCGGTGTAAATGGAGAGGATTTGTCCAATATAATCAAGCGTGTAGTGTTCAAGCTGCACGAGACATATCCCAATTCTACGCGATGTGAGTGATTCGATTATATTTTGTTCAGCAACTCATGCTAATATTTGGTCTTTTTCAGCTATTGAAGAACCTCCTTTTGAGGTGACAGAAACAGGATGGGGCGAGTTTGAGATCTCGATCCGTGTGTATTTCATTCCAGAGGCTAGCGAGAAGAACGTCGTTATGTATCACCATTTGAAACTACATCCATACGGTCCGGAGGCCGAACAGCAGCGGGCGGAAGGGGCAACTGTCACAAGTTTGCAGTATGATGAATTTGTAAGTGTGGCCAACTGTCAACTAAGGCCGGTGCATTTTGCTAATTTCCGGATTCTAGGTATTCAACGAACCAACCGAACCATTATTCGAAATTCTAGCCGAAAATCAAGGAGCAGTTTTACCAGTCAAGAAATCCGCCAGAGTTCCGTTTAGTATTCAGTCTGAAAACGAGGAGCTTGATCGGTTATCTGCTGCTCTCGGGGTTGTACAGGAAAGCATAAAGAAGCAAATGGAGAAAATTCAGGTGTTACAGCAGGAAAAAGACCGGCTGTCTTAGTTCAAAACACATGTTTGGTGTGTTTGTATTTATAGGTACTTTAGGGAATTTTTTAGGTCATCAATTTTAAAAATATGTTGTTTATAATACTTAAACACTTGAAATCCTAACCGGAACATCTATATCCCCAAAACTAACTCATGAATGCAGAAGACTGGTCAGACTTTTGAAACTCCCGCTATTTAGTAACCTTTTTTCCCTTGAAACTCTTCAACGGATCAGAGCGCTTCGGTTTCGCCCTCGCTCTGTGCATCGCGCGCGACTTGCGTATCCGATTCTGTTGGGTCTTATTGAATCCAACAAATCCTAGGTTCTTCGCTATACTCTGACGTCCCGCCTCCGGCAACAAGTAATCCGGAATATGCTTCAAATGATGCTGCACGCGAACGGCATGAAGTTCTCGGTCGTGTCGAAGCTGTTCCAATTCCTCGGGGTTGTCTTCGAAATGCTTTTTGAGCTTCTCGCTTGCCATGATTTCTTGTTTCAGTTCCTTCGTACGAGCCTCACGAATTGCGGTCTTGGTCACCGCTCTGAATGCGTCCTCCATACGGTATCTGAATGCATCGACCTGCTTCATGTCAAACACATACGGCTTAATCTCAGCTCCACCATGATTCTTCTTTTGATCTTTCTGAATCCGGTTCATAATCTTCTCGTCACGCTTGGCAGTATCTAACGAAGACGCCTTGTGTTTCCCCCACTGTTCAGACGGAACCACAAACGACAACGCCATTCCGGAGTTTCCAGCACGCCCAGTCCGACCGATTCTATGAGTATATGATCTAGCAGTCGTGGGGAGATCAAAGTTGAGAACGCATGACACGTTTTGGAAATCGATACCACGAGAGACACCGTATTCGTTGTCGCGAGATTTTCTTTTCTTGTTTGGCTTTTTGCTGGTCTTGGTACCGTCGTCGCCTTCGACGGCTTCCGCTGGCTCGCTAGTGGCGATCTGATCCGAATCATCTGTAGCAATAATGAGACTGTATAAGTTTCGGTTGAACTGGTCGACGACATGAAGTCTAGAATTGACGGGAAGATCCGAATTGAGAACGCACGCCCGGATACCGAACTGTTCTAGAAACAGCTTCAACCTGTAGCATCGATCGATATCGTTCACGAAAGCAATAGTCTTTCCCTTGATCAAGTTAAGTTTGAAAATAACATAAGCAAGCAAGAATTTGTCAATCTCTGAAGTATTGACTGAATACTGCTCAATCTTTCCCGAATCTTCATCGTCATCGCAAGCATCTTCGTGAAGCGTGAGAATTGCTGGATTCCGGCAAAACATTCCCTTCAGGTCATTTACATCTGATGTCAAGGTTGCGCTCATAAGGAAAACTTGAATAGTTTTCGGTAGTTGCTTCTGAATGCTCTTCAAGTCGTCTTCGTAACCGTACGACATCACAAGATCAGCTTCGTCGATGACAATATGAGTGATTCCTCCTGCCACAATGTTTGATCCATTAAGATGACTCAAAATACGCGATGGAGTGCCAACCACAATTTCGGGAGATTCAGCAAGCAGGGATCTATCAGATTGTTAAAACGTCTAGCTAGCAAAATCTTACGACCAAGCTCTTGACATACCTCTGCACAGGATCCGATACGTTCTGAGCAACATTCACAGCCTTAATAAGCTTGCCTGTAAAGGCCAGTAGCTTGTTGATCAGTTTTAAGCACTGATCTGCGAGTTCCTTGGTAGGAACCAGCACTAACGCTCTAGTCGCAACTTCATCTGGATTGCTCTGTAGTCACGTTAGTATATTACACGATCCCAGACAAGGTCATTTACCGTACCTCTTTCAATCTGATGATTGCCTCAATAACCGGAATAACATAAGCTGCAGTCTTTCCCGATCCAGTCTTTGCCCGCGCAAGAATGTCCTTTCCCTCGAGAGCTAGAGGAATCGCGCGCTCTTGCACCAATGTAGGCTTGGAAAACTGTTGCCGCGAAATGGCCTGGAGCAGTCGCTGGTCGAGCCCTAGGCTTTTGAAAGTGACCTGATCCTCAGAGCCAACACTCTCCTCTGTAATCTCTGACTGCTTTCTTTTGAGAGACATCCTTGAAACATGCAAGTCAGTCGGCTGGTGGCGCTTCTGGATATGTTCTGCTCTTTTTTTTATTTTACTGCGAAGGGAGATGTCCCAATTTTTTCAGCACTAAACTCTAAAATATGCTTTCTGCGCTGGGAGTTTTCCTCGGGCCAGAACACTGCCCGACCCGTCTAAGTTGACCCGGCAGGCTTATCAGACTCGGGTCCGGATCCGAGAAGGGACTCTCGTCTCAAGCGAGCTTCGCGACCTCGAGGACAAGTTCGTCCACGGCCTCGACTTGACTCGCACTAACCGCGATACCAATTGTCCCACAGTCATCCGCAGAGAATGGTCGCACCAGCTGCTGCGCCCACCGCTACTATGGACTCGGCCTGGGTGGATCCTCCTCCGAAGTTCTCTTCGTTCCGGTCGACGGCCAATCTGCCGGAAACGGCCGACCTCGTGATAATTGGCAGCGGGTTCAGCGGAGCGAGTGTGGCATATCATGCCCTGAAGGCCTATCCTGGGTTGAAAGTGGTCATGCTTGAGGCTAATTCGGTTTGCGGAGGTATGTATATGGTGGGATTCAATTCCGTTTTAGAAGCATTGCGGGTGCTAACCGGCACACAGGTGCTACTGGACATAATGGCGGCCACCTGCGTCCGGATTACTTTTCGTACGCGTGCAATGTGATTGAGAAGTACGGCGCCGAGGAAGCCATTCGGCAGAACCAGTTTGAGCGGAAAAACTATGAGGCGATTATGCAACTGATAAGGGCGGACAACATTGATTGCGAGATGCAGGAAGACGGGGAAGCTTGGCAAGTGTGCTTCAGCGAACGAGAATTCAAAGAAGCGCTTCGCAATCTCGGGGCAATGCGCGACATTGGAGGTGATGTGCACGATGTTCGAGTGTTCTTGAAGAACGAGGCTAGAAGGGTACGTAGGATATAGCGAGAACTACTCATGATTGGCGATATGTTCTGACTTGCCGACTAGATTACTGGCATCCACACCTGCCACGGCGCCCTTTCGTGGCCTGCAACACCTATTTCCCCGACAAAACTTGTTTCCCATTTATTGGAACAGAGCTTATTGTCAGGACTGAACTTACAACCGCACACTAGAGCTCTGGAAATTCAACACAATGCTCTAAACGGCAACTCATATTCAAGCTCGGGGTCGTCAGACGAGTTTGAGGATATCGACATGGACTTGCTGAGAATATCCCCGAGAAAGTCATCATTTCTCTACAAAATCAAAACCTCGCGAGGATTTATTCTCGCAAACAAGGTCGTTCATGCTACGAACGCCTATTTGGACACGTTACTGACCCTTTCTTCCGAGATTGCCGGTGCCGAATCTAAGAAGGGGAATATTTTAGTCACGCCTACTCGCGGCCATGTTATTGAGATTCAGCCGCTTGGAAACTTACGAGCGCTGAGTCGCGACCCAAGCCATAAAATTACCAACATGAGTTTCAACTATGGCGGTGAATATCTTGTTCAGCGGCCAAACGGGAACTTGGTATTGGGTGGCGGACGCAGGTTTGGACATGATCTGGGATACGAAGACTGTGACATCTCAACGGCAAACAATCTCAATATCGACGCCGTCGTTGACCTGCATCTCCGGTCGTTTTTGACTCAAGTTTTATGCTTTGATAGTGCTCGCTATCTTGCACCTGCCGTATCATCACTCGATACACATGAATCAAATGCGACGTATTCTCAAAATTTCAAAATCGTCAAGCAGTGGACGGGAGTAATGGGATTCTCGCGCGACAGCAACCCTCTGGTTGGAAAAGTGCCGTCGCTTGTGCTAGAGGGACAAGAATATTGCATTGCAGGATTTTCTGGGCACGGAATGCCTCGCATTTTTCTCGCCGCGAAGAGCCTCGTGCAGGAAATTCTGGAAGATGATGAGGATTATCAGTTTGATTTGGAGAATTCAATGAGCGCGGATATGTCTGGAAGCCGCGTCGGGCTGCGTGAGCAGGACGCACAAACAGCTGATCTTCCGTCGAGCTTTGGATTCAGCCAAGAGAGACTGTGCAGTATGAACTTCATGGTGGGTTTAGCACGGTAGTAGAAGAAACGGTGTCAAAGAAAGAAGCATTTTTTGTATGATAGTTGGGAAGCGATTGGGAGAAAGCAAGGAGATGTTAATTCAGCGGAGCAGCAGGGTGTCAGGTGCGTGCCTCGTTTTTCTGGCAAACTCAGGAATTCTGAGAGTTTTGTGTATTGCAGTGAAAAGGCGAGATTAGAGTCTAATTGGTAATTTGAGGGATCATTTATGAGAGTCCGTTGCTTTTTTGAGGAGGACTCGACGATGGATTCGATTGCGTGGAGCATGTTTGTATTCTTGTTAGTCTCAAAAGTATGACTGCATTTATTTAATATCAGAGTCAAGTGACGGAGCTTTTGGATTTGAGCTCTCCCAGCTCATGGCCGAGGCCTCCTACGCATGGTACGATTAAGGAGGCGTAAGTTATACAGTTAAGTTGGTTAATTACTACTTATTTGAAACAAACCTGCCAAGAGGTGAAAGCGATCGAAACGTGAAGCGAATAATAAATGCACCATCCGCCTACTCATGTTCCTCAGGTACACCTGCCTCTCTCGCCTTATTCATCATCTCGGTCTCCTCATCTCTGTACGCATCCACATCATAATCCGCAAACCTTCTCGCCGACACTTTCTTGGCAAACAGCATATCCAGCTCTTCAAACGTTCGGCCTCTGGTTTCCGGTAAACGGAAGTACGCCCAAGCCAAGGTCAACAAGGCTGATCCGGCCCAGAAAAAGGCCGTCTTGCCCTTCCAGTTCAGTTCGGTAGGGTTCATAAAGTACGGCTCAAACACACCGCAGATGATAGCCGCGACGTAGTATGAGTTTCGAGCGAGACATACAGTCTTTTGACGAAGACGCGTAGATGAGATTTCTGCCGGCACTGCCCAGCCTACTGGACCAGCTGATAGAGCAAATGCGTAGAGCCAGACTAGAGTAAGCGTGGCTTGTGCCCACAACGAAGCCTGATTGCTGGTGATTGCGCAGAAGCCGATAATGAGAAGTAAGAGTGCCATGGCAGCTAAACCCCAGATGTAGATGCTCCGACGGCCGTATCGTGACATCAACCACCACGAACAGCATGTGCCAACAAAAGAGATACCGGTAACGCCGAGGTTCATTTTGTAAACTTGTTCAGTCGTCATACCAGCCTGCTCAAAGAAATAGGTTGGCTGGTAAGCAAACACAAAACCGCAGGTAACCTGAGCCGCGAAGGACATGCAAGCAATCTCAGTCCGGCGCAGGTCGTCTCCGCGGAAGCAGTCAAGCCATGAGTCACCCTCGCTGAGCGCAATCTCGAGATTGTTGGTATGGATCATCATCGCCACAGTCTGCTCAGGCGTAATCGGATGCGAGCTTGACACCAGTCTGCTGACCACATGCTCAGCCTCTTCGTAGCGGTGGTTACGCACAAGCCAGTAGGGGGACTCTGGCGCAAAGAACAGAATGACAAGAAGAGGACCCGGCCATGCCCATTGCACGGCAAATGGGATACGATAGGACCACTCACTGGTGACATGCAACAGGCCGTCCAAGATACCGGCGCTGATGAGCTGACCAGTGGCGAAGCACAAGTTGATGTAACTTGTAAGGTAACCACGCAGAATCAGAGGGCAAACTTCAGATGCATACGCCGGGCCAATGGTAGCGAAGATGCCCCACGGCACACCGCATAAAAGCTGGCCAACAAAGAGGACCTCGACAGAGTTGGCAAAAAAACAAATAAAAATGAAGGCAATCATAAGCACGAGAGCAACAAGAACAACTCTCTTGTGACCAAATTTCTTGGACACGTAACCGTTGAGAAACACACCGAAGAAAGTGCCGATACTCTGCGCATCCGACAACGCGATCTGCCAGGAACTGGAAACCTGATACCCGACGCCTTCGTAGTACTCGCCATACTTCTCAGCAAAGGACGGGTACGCGTAAAAGCTGTTGATGAGGTTTGTGTCGTAGCCTTCCATGATGATAGTCATTGACACCATGAGCGACCAGAATACGGCCCACCGATACGCCTTCAGGGCCTCTAAAAGCGACATCTCGTGCTCACGCTCGGAGGCAATTTGGGCTTCCTCAAAGAGATTCGCGCCGGTGTACTTGTCGTTCGGGCTTCCGTTGTACTCGAGGTGTCCAACATTTTCTTCGATTTTGCCCGTGCCCGTGCCCGTGCCGGCGGCGGCGGCGGCATCCGTGTCCGTCTTTTCGGGAGAGGTGCCCATGATGTTTGCGAGCAAAAAAACTGTAAAGAAAGTAATGGAACTTAGAAGTGAAAGCCGGAAGACAGAAAACAGAAATGCGAGAAGGCTGTGGGTATATATGCTTCGCGAGTTCCCCGGACTGTGGGGCTCCGGGGAACGCGGGGCTCGAGCGCAGACTTGTTCTGGCGGGGTATACGGTTTGGGCACAGTTTGCACACAGTTTGTACATACTTTGGGCCCGAGGATGTCGCGATACGCAGCTGACAGCTCGGACTTCGGTGCACCGCCGAGACAGCGCGGCCTGGGTCCGACCTTACTAAGATGGAAAAGATGGGTATTTAGACAGCTCCTGCAGGCGGAGCTCCGAAGCGCACCCGCCGCGCCCCGCAGGTCGAGAAAACACAGCCAATCCGCCGCACCAGGGATGGCTCGGCCTGCCTGTCTCGGCGCGCATCCGGGTTCCCCGGACTTCGCCCCGCAACTTCTCAGATCGCCCCGGTCGCGGTCCGGCTGACCTTCGTAGATAATCTCGATATGTTCACTTATCCAGCGCCCGACAGCGACAGCGACAGCTTACACAGCCTACTCTCTCCAAACTGCAATATCTATTAGCCTATATAGCATGTACCCAGTACTTACAGAAGACGTCGCCAGGCCCTCCTATGATATAACCCGGGTCCCGGGTGCTCTCTCATCGCCATCCCTTAGTCTTCTTTCATCTGCTTGTGCTCGCGTGACACCTAATACGCTTTTTACATCCCAGACCACAGCCGAGATATGTGGTATCAAGCCAGATTGCTTGCACTAATCCGCAACTGCGCTTGCGCCTCTCTGAACCTGCACCAAACATGTTAGAGGCAACTAATCAGAATACGTTAATAAACGGGGAACTTGCCTGACGGCGTTCAGCCAATGCCGATTCGAGGCTAGCACGGTATCCGTCCCAGTAATGATCCCCATCCGTGCCGGAAGCGTCGACAGGTAAGTCCCACTGCCCGTTCGCAGCTGCGAGCCCGGCTTCATTATGTCCTTTATCGTATGTCTCCCTGTCTGGATCACACTCATCCTGGACTGCATCAAGACGCTCTTCAAATTCACCAGGGCTTCCCCTGGTGTTCCCCCCAGAACTCCTATCGGGGCTCACCTCGGGGCTCCCACCAGTGGCTTCCAAAGGACTAGGACTCCCAGCAGTAAAATACCCAATCAGTGGAGGATCTCGGTGAGGCTGCGAAAGTTATTGTTAAGATAGTTGTAGCGATTATCTCATCTTAATCACAACTTACCGTTATCCCATCGAAAGTCAGGTCTTGCCAATAATGCTTTTCCCAAAGTTCAGCAAATTTCCGCATGTGCTCCTCCTTTTCCTCTGGCGTAATAGATGGCTTGGCCACATAGCAGTGGCCACCATACATCTCCCGATCTAGGCGAGCTCTCTTTCGCGACTCCAGCCGAGCAGTGCGTCTGACCGAGGTAGCATAAGCATCCTTGTTAAGAGTACCGTCAGGTTTGACCCAAGGTTCATCAAACACTACCTGGGACGCGTCTGAGTCGGAAGAATCGGCGGGATCGGCGGGACATGGCGACGACATTGTTATGGTTGCAGATATGGGTGAGAGACAGAGGCAGGTTTCGTCCTCACTCCATAGAATAAGGCTTCAAGCTTCGCCAGGGTCATGCTCGACCTGGTCTTGTCAAGGGGCTAGAGCATGACAGTCATGTACACTAACCCACAACCCTGGCGAAGCTTGGAGCTTTTTTTGTATGGAGATGGGAGGGCCGGCGGTCGTCGTAGCGGCTCCCTACGGCGACCGCTACGACGCGCCCTGAGCAGCCGCATAAGGTCACGTGACTGTGTTTGTTTTGATTTCTTGCACTAAATTGAATTCGAGCTCGCCTCGCCATCCATCGATCAAATCAGCTATCAGGCACGCGGATACTGCAACTCGGGATATTTCCAGCTGCTGTGAACAATTACTTTGATTTATTTACTTAAGCGTAGTGTTTACTTGGTTCCCAGCGACTCGAGGGTGTGGATCAGAGTCGAAGCGCCGAATCAGGATGGCGTCGGTTGCCCTTGGAGTCTCTAAGAAGGTACCGCGAAGATCGAGTGTTACCACCAAACGGAAGTTGCGCACGTCCACCGATGGCTCGCATCACTTGGACTTGAAAGACAGTTCTCTTCTCGAAGTTCATGTTGAGCCAGAACAGTTACCGACGTCTCCATCTCACACCGATCAGCAGCCCGAGCCCAACGTGGATCGAAAGACGAAATCAAGGCGACATTCGAATAAACAGTCGACGGACACATTGGAGGCTACTATTCAGAGCCCAAAGGAAGATTCTATTAAAGAACGCAAACGGTCGAAAGATATCGAGCCGCGGGAAGCAAGTGTGCGCAGCGAGAAGATGTTTACGAAACCAGCTCGCCACCGAATGAAAGACAAATCAAGTGAGGAAGTGGCTCGGAAGCGCAAATCCAGTGACGATACTGCTCGAAGAGTGAAAAGAGTCAGAAAATCCGAGGCAACGGAGAACAAAGAGAACAAGACATCGACCAAGTCCTTCGTCGCCACGGTAGAGAGTGCAACGGCCTCACGGCTGACGGCAAGTTAACGAGAAACTGTTTGAGATGGAACTATTAATCTAATGCAATTGGTTATTTAGTTACGGCACAAATCTACGATGGGAATGTTCGGAAAAGCGCGATCTGCGTCAACTACAAGACCCTGCGGTATTTTGATCTCTCCTCTATGCATGAAGTGGTAGTATACTAACGAGCGCGGTTATATAGCAGGCGACCTGCAGTTTTCTAAGATGAAAAGCATTGCCAATGTCCCGAGAAAGACCTCGTCGATTCCGCATATTAGTCGAGAGGCGTCCGTATTGACAGCAAGTGAAATACCTAATATTTCAGAAGTACCACCCAAGACTGCTTTCCAGAGTCGAGTGCACAAGGAGCACAATGAGCACAATGATGTGGACCAAATTGGCGACCGAGGATTGTTGTTTGGGGTCGGGCTTTACGGTGGTGCGGAGTATCCTGATAGCTCTCCTCCCGATCACTCACAGACGGACGGAAGTAACGCGCGTCTCGTATCTCAAGTAGCGACCAGTGGAACCGAGAGTTGCAATATCATCACCGACGAAAGCCAGTCTCCTGAAATGGCTGTTCCGACACCATGCGACAATCCAGTTTCAACACCTGCTATTTCACGCTCTTCCGAAGATGCTTCAGTGGATGAAAGATACCATACTGATGAGGACGCTGGTCGCCAAAGAGATCTAGGAGTGGCTAGTGACACACCTGCAGAAGTACTTGCTGCAGTTCGTGCTTGCCTGGGGCCGCCTATTTTACTCAAGAGTTCCGGCGCCGACCGAAGACCAACGTACAAACTCGCACAGCCAAAAGCGAGTACCGAGAAGTCAATATTTGAAGCTTGCGATCAGAACGTCATATATCAAGATCAGTCTCTGAGATCATCCAGCAATCAACAAAATTCGCCAACATTTTCTGAAATCAGTATTCCGCGCGTTGCTCTTGAGCCGAACGATCGAACGCAGCGACCTTATGTTGAACCCTGTCCGAAAGACCGATCAGTTTACGATCTGAAAGGATACGTGGATGATGACCTAGAAATATTTGCTCAGGCAGGTTGTCACAATCCGGGGGAGTGGGAGTACGGCGCCGATCCAGACGAAGTGTTCAACTCGCGAGGCTACTGTGATGAGGTTTTTGATTCGTCAATTATCGCTCTGGAAGAAGAACTTGGTATAAGTCAGAACAGCAGGGTCGAGAGTGAGGGTAATGTTTATGTTGTTGAGAAAGGTCACGGCTATTACGAAGATGGCGCCAGCCTTGCTCAGGTAGAATCGCGAGAACTGGAACTACCGGAGCCCCCCAGAATGAGAAGTCACCGATTATATTAGCCTTTGTATGTTATTCTGGGATGTCTCGCGAAGATCTGTATCATTTAAGCTGTTTAGTGTTATGAAGGCGCATATAGTTTAGCGGCATATGGCAATAGTTATATCTTTAAACTGCAAAACTCCATATTGGTTCAGTTGGTCGGCGTGAGAATAGGCGCAACAACATTCACCTACGCAAATTAAAAAACATAAAAGATGTAGGCCGAGAAACGAGCAAATCTACCAACACTGCTCTATATTGCAGTGCTTCAACTCAGCAATCAAAACTTGACATAAATCTCCTTGAAAAAGGAAACCTAGACCAAGATCAGACAGGTAACTTGAAACACAGTTGGCAGGCCAGATGGCGGCTTATCGAGTCAATCTCGGAACTTCAAATCGTGCGAAATGCAAATTGTTTGCACATGAACATGCATGGCATATTTGCTGTATTTCGTGCACTTCTCGCGCATTCATATGAAGAGCATCACTTTGTGAAACCAATGAAAGCCAAGTCTGTACAATGAATTCCTACGCCACTTTGTCATCGAAGTGACAAGCAACTATGCAAAAACAGTATCCAATTAGATGAACCTATAACAAATGACGAAATATGCAAGACAAAAATAATAAAAATACAAATGGCTCAAGTCGGCCTGTCCGTCAATCGAGCGGCTTTGAACCTGCTGACTTTTGCAATCTCTCCATTCTCATCCAGAGGAATGAATTCCCGGTCATCCGGTCTCATCGAATATCCGTTGTTCTTGTCAATCATTCGTTGCCGCATTCGATGATACGCAACTGTTATTTCTTGTTGATGAATATCCGGGTCGAGGTCCACATGCTCGTCCAGATCGATTTCCTCGGCTAGCCTCTCGGACTCGCTATCATATTCATTTTCAGGATCCGTAGATCCCGAGACTGATTTTGTAGTAGTAGACGGTCCCGCGTCTGCGCTATCGTTTTGCCGCGTCTTTCTAAACAGCGACTGCCGTTTACGTGACGAAGGTGCGGGTGGCTGAAACGGTCTCTCAACGACAGTTTCCGAAAGAAGCGGCTGCTCGGGGACTGGATCCTCAACAGCCTCCTCCTCGTCTCCATGCTCTTCAGGTGTATTGCTCGTTCCAGGTATGACATTAGCTCTCACCAATTCGTCCACATCAATTTGTTCTGCAGCGTGATATGGAAGTTTTGAGGGCTTAGTTATTCCCGGTCGAGAAATGACCACAGGGGCTGACTTCTTCTTTGATGTCTTGACTTGAGGAGGCCGAGGCTGAAGTATTGATGCGTCGGAGTTTTTTCGTTCAACAACTGGTTGTTCAACGTCTGTGTCTGTCGCTGCAGGAGTCTTCGTGGAAGGAGGGCCGGGAGCAGGGCCGGGAGCGTTAGAACCAGAGGACTGTCGCTCCACAATCTCGCTAGAAAAAACACCGTTATGAACAGGCTTCGGAGAGGATGCATCCGACACAGTTGGCTTTCCCGGCCGCCTCTGAAAGCTAGCGGGTTTCTCTACCTCACGCTCCACAACATCACCATTGACCATCGCCGCAGCACGAGAAGACCAAGACGTAGACGACTCTGGCTCGCTTCGAGCTTCAAAGGGGTCAGTAGCAGACGACTCTGGCTCACTAAGAGCTTCGAAGGGATTGCCATTCTTTACCGGACGTCCTAACTCACGGAAAACCCCGGTCGTAGAAAAGTCTGGTCCTTGTCGTGTCATCTTGAAGCGGGATACCCGTTTCTTTTGAGCCGGCTCGGAATCGGGTATATGCTCCGGTTTCAGGTCAGCGGTCTCGATTGAACCAACGACCGGTTGACTCTTTTTGCTAGCCGCGCGGCTGGTACCCGAGGAGACCTTAGGAACAGTAGGCAAAGATGGATCTGACGAGGTCTTCACGGATGACGATGGAGCCCTTGCGTGAAATTTCTGCACAGCAACCGTCTCTGAAAATCTAACCTGCTTTGAAGATTCAGAAGATTCAGACTCTGGTGTGGCAAAAGCCGGAGGAAGTAAAGACACATCAGGCACCGATGCAGCACGCTCAACAATTTCGTATTCCAATGGATTTGACGGGACTGGCGTAGATGTGGTAGAAGGAAGATTAGGAGGAGTAGGAGGGGGCGACAAAGGTGGATGTTCGCCAGCAGGGACATCGCTAGGCACGGCATACCGTACAGGCGTGCTCGTACCGCGAGGAAGCCACGGGAAGAAAGACCCTCGCGTCCTGCCGTATTCATCTTCATCTTCATCCTCATCATCGTCATCGTCGTCATCAGTTGAAACAAAGTCATCGTCATCATCGCCATGTTCGCCCCGTGACCAGGCTAATATATTATCCGTAACTTCCAAATCCAGAAGTTCGCCCGATTCCTCCTCATCTTCAGCTATTTCGTCCTCAACGTCTAAAGCGATCTTTTCAAACTCAATCATATCATTAGATATCCGCTGTCCTGAAGACGAAGTCGACGACTCGGCGCTCTCGGACGGCGCCGAAAAGTTTTTCGACTTGAATTTGGATGCCGATGATTGCTTCTTCTTCTTGGATATACTCGGAGGTTCTGACGGCCTTGAAGTTGGCTTTGAAATTTCACTTGACGATGGCCCGGCTCCGCTGGCAACCGTTGCTGTCTCTTTAGGCTTCGGAATCTGAACGGGGACTGAATTCTTGGCGGTCGGTTCACCGGAATGAGGAATGGAAAGAGGCTTATTTGACTCGCTGATGCTACTTTCCATAGGCTTTGAATCCTGTTTTGATTCTGAACTAAAAAAAGTTGAACCTGAAGAAGGTATCTGATTTATACTCTGGTTCTCCACTGGAGCAACAGGGGACGAAACCGCATCAGAAGAGCCAGTGAGCCTATCCATAATCTCCTTGAGCCTTTCTTCGGCAAACTCTTCAAGTCCGGTAGTAGCCTGAGGCGTGGCCTTCGATTCTAAAACGTGAACGTTAGCTTGATATTCAACTCTTCATGACCAAGTAGCGTACCAATAATGTTTCCGTCTTCATCTAACTCTTCGCGGATCTCCATGACCGGAAGACCTGATTCGTCATCGACGACAAGTTGATTAGGCTGCGAGATGACTTCAAGAGACGCCAATTTGCGTTCAATCTCAATAATCTGTTCTTCCAGCTTCAACCTCTCGCCACGGAGATCTACATCGTCCAAAAGTCAGTCTTCATGATTTCGTACAAGTATTGCATAACGCTATTAAAAAGCATACCTTCCAGTTCCCCGCCGGCCATTATTGCTGCATTATGGGCAGACTGCCGCACAACATACCCATCTCCAACTGACGTGTATATCTCATTTGTCCTCGTAACAGTCGCTTTCACGACCGCACGCGAGCCCACCTTCACATTCACCTCGCGTTCAAGCTCGTGGGGATAAGTCTCCAAAGACTGCTGTAACGCAGCATATCGGTCTTCAGTGAGCGCGATTTCAGCTATTTGGCTGCGGAGGTTCTCAATTGTTGTCCGCAACCGCTCGGAATATGGCGAGAAGAAGGCATGCTGCTGCTGTAGCTGGTCGGCCTCCTGAATTTCTCGAGATGCCATATCACACACGCCTTAAAGCTAGGCTTCTATTCCTGCTCGTCAAGCTTTCCAAATCCAAGAACGTACTCTCCTACCCTCTAATCTCGCTATATATACAGGGCTTTAGATATGTACAGGGTCTATTCATACATTCTCCGCACCGTTGATCCGCATTTTGTTTAATTCTCGAGGCTCGATTTAACGTGGTTAGGGCTTATTTAAGTGCACAGGCAATTAAAGTTTATGATCTCCCAATATTGCCCCTAACCCGCATAATTTTCTGCTCGAATAAAAAATATTGTCCCAACGCACGAAGAAATTTTCGGTATACCATTCCAGGCATCGAATCACCGGCTACCGTTGATTCGCAATTTCTGTTGAATAGGCTGGTTGATTTGGAATCAGACGAGCTTTACAAGCATTGCATTAAAAGGAGGGTTTATACAATTTCACAATGAGAGTGCGAAGTACGTTTTTCCCGCTGAAGATTGGAGATGTGTGGGAAGAATTCTAACATTGAACGATAGGACCTACTAGCAAGCGGACGTCGACGAAGATGCGGGAGGGCATTAAGAAGAAAGCTGCTGCTACACGCAAGAAGAATAAGAAGCTGGCAAAGAAGGACGTTACGTGGAAAAGTCGGGTGAAGAACACTGGACGGATTGATATTGATCAGATCCCAAACAGTTTCCCGTACAAGAACAAAATTATTGAGGAGCTTGCCAAGGAGAAGGAGGCTGATAGACTAGCGAAGGAGAAGAGACGGAAAGAGAATAGAGAGAAAGCAAAGTTGGCGGCTAAGGAAAGTGAGGATGATGAGATGCTTTTGGATGAAGACGAAGATGAAGACGACGACGACGAAGATGACGAAGAAGATGATGGCGATGAGATGGAAGATGGCGGTATGAGCGCGCTAATGGCTTATGCTCGGAGGGCAGCCAAGAACTACGAAGATGAGGAAGGTGATGACGACGACGCAATGGATGAAGACGACGACGAAGATGACGACGAAGATGAAGAAGGCGAGGGTGAATGGTCAGGTTTTGGGAAAGCTTCTGCGTCTGGCTCTAAGGAGAGCTCGCGCAAGTCGTTTGACAAGGTGTTCAAATCAGTCGTTGACGCTTCGGACGTCGTACTTTACGTTCTCGACGCTCGTGATCCCGAAGGAACTCGCTCGACCGAGGTCGAGAAAGCAATTCTGGGATCGATGGACAAGCGTCTTATCTTTGTCCTCAACAAGATCGACCTTGTCCCCGCCCATGTCCAGAAAGCATGGGAGGAGTACCTCAGAAATTTCTTCCCGGTCGTCTGTGTCCGTGCGTCATCGGCAGCGCCGAACGCGCAGCTTCTGAATCACAAGAGCCTGACCCCTCAAACCACAGCATCTACTCTTCTCCGCGCTCTCAAGTCTTACGCAAACAAGTCAAACCTGAAGCGTTCAATCTCAGTAGGAATCATCGGCTACCCCAATGTCGGGAAATCGTCAATCATCAACGCCCTCACTGCCAAGATCGGAGGTCGTAAGACAGCGTGCCCGGTTGGCGCTGAAGCCGGCGTCACGACTGCTATGCGTGAGGTCAAGATCGACAGTAAGCTCAAGCTTCTTGATTCGCCTGGTATCGTGTTCCCGTCACAGCAGACCTCCGTGGACGAAATGGATTCTGAAGTCGCAAAGGAAGCCAGATTACTGCTTCTCGGCGCCCTTCCTCCTAAGCAGATCACAGATGCCATCCCTGCCGTCACGATCCTGCTGCAGCGTCTGGAAGCAGTTCCGGAGCTGTTTGAGAGCCTGATCAAATACTACGACCTACCTTCTCTGATGCCGAAGATTGATGCCGCGACCGGAAGACTGGATAAGTCTATGGATTTCTTAGTTCAGGTCGCCCGCAAGCGCGGACGTATCGGCCGAGGCGGTATCCCGAACGTTCAAGCAGCCGCCATGTCTGTCGTAAATGACTGGCGTGACGGCCGAATTCAGCGATGGGTGTTACCGCCTACTCAGGTTGTCGGCTCGGCAGCTCAGACCGGCGTTACGGTGCTGAAGAACAAGGAGGGAAAGAACGTGGAACAGAAGGATGTTGTGCAGGAGTGGGCTAAAGAGTTTAGCTTGGATGGACTGTGGAGCGCAGAGGATCAGGAGGAGGACGAAGAGATTGCGGAGTAAGTGTGCGTTTGGGCTGGGTTGGATTATAAAAGTTCATTTTAATACAAGCACTCACCAAGAGATTTTGTTTGTATAGCAGTCCTGGTAGTCTTCCAACTTGCCCGGAGACAAACGTAAACCCTGCTAACCCTCACCCCCTGAATTTAATGAGATAAGCCCTAAACCGCAGAGCTGGACACTTGTCGCTCTTTGTTTGAATGCTTAGAACCGCATCTGTCGCGTCTGACAACTGAAATTGACAAAACTAAATCTACGAAAATATCGTCGCTTTCGACCACCCTGGGTTGTACATCAGTCATCACGCACCGTTTCTGCTCTCCAGAACGCGCGACAAGGTGGAGACAAGATGGGACGACTATTATACCGCGCGGTGACTTCCTCCTCTAGCTCGCTGCTTCTTCGACGGAGTAGTCAACGACAGAGAGGTGGAGCAGCTATTCGCTTATTATACCGGCGCTATTCGGATGAGGTAAAGTCTGAAGGATTTGAGACTGTGTTGTCGCAGAAATTGCACGAGCGCTGTATGTTTATTTTGCTGTCTGCTGTGTCTTAAGAGAAGTCTTTCTGATGAAACTTTTATCTAGTTACTTTTAAACCTGCAACGCACTCAATTGCGCAGCTGTACACGGACCCCAAAATATCAGAGTCTGTTGCGTCTTCGTCTTCGCCTACGGTAATTCTACACGGTTGGATCGACTCCGCGCCGCGGAAAATATCGAAAAGACTCACGTTTGCGGTTCTTCGAGGAGCCCAGTTTACGTTTGGTGCTGCGCCAGACGCGGTCACGATTCAACTAGTACAGGGACACCAATCTGATGACCATGAAAATGGAACGTCGTCGTCGTCGTTGCGGTATATGAAGCAAGAGACTCCTGTGAGCGTTGAAGGAACAGTTGGGGTTCATAAAGGCACGTCGAAATATGAAATACGCGTCACAAAACTGACGGCGTTGAACGCGACTGCAGACCTTGCGTCGCAAGTCCGAGAGTCAAAGGAGTGGTCGCCGAAAGACCGATTCTTGCAACTCCGAACAGCTCCGCTTCAGCGTGCGCTTGCGCTCCGAAGCAAAGCAGCGGCTGTGTTCCGGAAGCAGTTTGCAGACGAAGAAGGGTTTACGGAAGTTGAGACGCCGTTACTGTTTCGGTCGACCCCCGAGGGCGCGCGGGAGTTTCTTGTTCCATCGCGCGCAAACGCAGGAAAATTTTACGCGTTGCCGCAAAGTCCGCAGCAGTATAAGCAGCTGTTAATTGCCGGTGGTGTTCACAGATATTTTCAAATTGCAAAGTGTTTTAGGGACGAAGATCTGCGTGCAGATAGACAGCCCGAGTTTACGCAGGTTGATCTGGAAATGGGATTTGCCGGAGCGGAAGATGTCATGCAAGTAGTCGAGCGCACGGTCGTACGGTTATGGGACGAAATTCGGGGCGTGAAGTTACCGGGTCCGATTCAGAGATTGAAGTATCAGGATGCTATGGCTCGGTATGGGATCGATAAGCCTGACCTGCGGGGAGATTTGCAAATCATAGAGCTTAGCGAGTTTATGACTGCAGGGGCACACCCGGATTATCCTGTCTTTGAGATTCTCGTCTATCGACCGCCGACTCGGAGCTCTGCGGCGCCGGAAGTCGTGTCGCCGCCTGACGCGTACCCTACTCTCCGTTCACCATTAGTACACCGGATTGGCGACACGACGACAGCCGAAGCATGGCTTCAATCCTGCATTGAGGAGTTTAATCTTACATTTACCACATCCCCTATCACGGCTTCTGAGATTCTGGCAAAGCATGGTGTTCGTGACGGCGACGTGATTTACTCATGCACTCGACAAACTGTTCCGTTCGAGAACCCAACCCCGTTAGGTCGCCAGCGTCTGTCGCTTCTCCGTGACTCTGACGCTCTTGATTCATCTACATTCGCGCCTCTCTGGGTCGTCGATTTCCCGCTCTTCACGCCTCTTGAATCCGGCATAGTCAAGGACGGATACATCGAATTCGACTACTCACAACTCACAGCAACCCACCACCCCTTCACAATGCCCTCTCTCTCCTCCCTTCCCTCCGTCATCTCTTCCATCAACACCCCCGACGACTCTCCGCAAATCGATCCCCGAAAAATCATCGGCCAGCATTACGACCTCGTTCTCAACGGCATCGAACTCGGCGGCGGATCAACCCGTATCCACGACTCGCTTCTGCAACGCCTCATCCTCGCATCGATCCTGCGCGTCCCGCACGTGTCGCGGGATCCGGACGCAGATCAACCGCTTAACCCGTTCAACCATCTACTCACCGCCCTCGCGCTAGGGTGTCCTCCGCACGCAGGTCTCGCGCTCGGGTTTGATAGGGTGTGTGCGATGCTGTACGGTTCAGAGTCGATCAGAGACGTGATTGCGTTTCCCAAGACTGCTAGCGGAGCGGATCCTGTGGTTGGAAGTCCGTCTGAAGTCACGGATGACGCTTTGGCTGTGTACCACCTTCGGCCCAGACTGTAAATAGAGGGTTTCTGCATAGAAAAGGAATGATATAGTCATTCCCATATATTTTTAATTAATTGTAAATAAGTATCATTTTTATCGTCAAACTTCGGAATCAAGGCAATTCAAAAGACACATGTGCCAGCCACATGTCTCTGAACGCAACACATATATATCTATCAATAAACAAAACAGCTTGACAAAGTAGTCTCTAGCGTCCATCAGACACACAGTATCCGGGCTGCCATGCACAAACTTGTCGCTTAAACGCACTCCAAAACACGGAGAGTGTTGGTGTGGCCGAGACCGCCGGTCCATCCCTGGATGGCGACGACGACCTCGCCGCGGCCCAGAATGCCGAGCTCGACAGCCTGGTCCATGCCCCACTTGAGACGCTCCTCGACGTCCTCGGACCACTTGGTGGACTCGGTCTTCTTGGGCGCCGAGTAGATGAAGGGGTACACGCCACGGTAAAGGTGGGAATACCGAGCAGCAACTTCGCTACGCGTGACCATGAGAATAGGGCACGTGGGGCGGTACTTGGAGCACAGACGGGCGGTCGTACCAGAGGTAGAGAGCACGATGATGGCCTTGGCCTGCTGCTCAAACGAGGCAGAGACGGCAGCGACAGCGATGGTCTCGACGGTATCGGTGGGACGGGCGGTCAACGAACGCAGCTCGTTGAACAGGGGCGGGTAGCAGATAGCCATCTCGGCGAGCAGGCAGGTTTCCTGCATCATGGAGACGGCCTCGACGGGGTACATGCCCTTGGCAGTCTCGCCAGAAAGCATGACACAGTCGGCACCATCGAGCACAGCGTTACCGACGTCAGAGATCTCGGCACGGGTGGGACGCGGGTTGTAGGTCATGGAGTCCAGCATCTGAGTCGCGCAAATAACAGGCTTGCCAGCAAGGTTGCATTTAGCGATCATCATCTTCTGGGCGACAAAGACCTCCGAGGCGGGGATCTCGATACCGAGGTCACCACGGGCGACCATGACACCGTCGGTCTCCTTGAGAATGTCATCAAAGTTGTTAAGACCCTGCTGGTTCTCGATCTTGGCAATGATCTGGATCTCCTTGCCATCCTCACCGAGCACCTCGCGGATGGCGGTGATGTCAGATCCCTGACGGATGAAAGAAGCAAAGACCATGTGGACCTTGTTCTTGACACCGAAACGCAGGTCAGCCTTGTCCTTCTCGGAGAGAGGGGGCAAGTCGACGTCGGTGGAGGGAAGGTTGACACCCTTGTGGGACGAGATCTTGCCGTTGTTCAGGCACCGGACCTTGAGGGTCTTCTCGTCGGTGATCTCGAGGACCTTGAACGAGAGGACACCGTCGTCGACGAAGATGATGCGGCCAGGCTCGATGACCTTGGTGATGTTGGCGTAGTCGAGGTACATGATAGTGTTGTCGCACTTGTTCTTGTAGGCCTCGTCGGTGGTGATGATCATCTCAGTGCCGGCGGCGATGGGGATGTCGGCGTCGTCGACGGTGGAGCCAGTGCGGATCTCGGGACCCTTGGTGTCGAGGGCAATGGCGAGGGGACGGCCGGCCTGGATTTCCTCGGCCTTGCGGGCGTTGTCGATGACGCTCTGGTGGTACTCGTACGAGCCATGGGAGAAGTTCATGCGAACGATGTTGAGACCAGCTGAGGGTTTCGAGTCAGCTCAGTTCGAGAAAAAAAAAGGAAAAAAAAGAAGTTGCAAATCTAGTGAATACACACCTTTGCGGAGCTTGTTCATCATCTCGGGCGAGTTGGTCTTGGGGCCTGGGGGTGGTTAGCACGACGCGAAAGACCTGCATGAAATAAGTGGGGGGCTCACCGATCGTGCCAATGATGCAGGTACGGCGGAAGTTGCGGGCCGGCGCGTTGGTCGGGTCGAGGCGCGAGAGCCACTCGAGGGTGGAGGAGGCCTGCTCGTTGTAGATCATGGTGCGTGGTTTGGGGGGGTTTTGCAGGGGGGAGGGGGAGGTGCGGTGGTGGAGAGGCGAGGGAGGAGGAGCAAGAGCGGGCAGCGCGGATAAATAGGCAGGCCGGGCGCCCAAGGCCGCCTATAGGCCGGCGCCGGGCCCGGCACAAACCCCGCGCCGCGCGACGCTTGCGCCAAAAATATTTTTCCGGCGGGACTTCTGCCGCAGCCAATCGCTTGTTTACGTTTGGCCGCATGTGGCTCAGCTGTTGGGCGGGACGCGATCTGCGCGTGCCCGCGGCTGCGCACGTCGCTCTCGTCGGTCCACGGCTCTCTCTCTCAGTCTCCCTCAGTCCCTCTCAGGCCTTCTGCGTTGTAGTGCAATGCCAGGCCTGCACGCTGCTCTTCGCCTCCAGCGCCCGCGGACCGCTGCTGGCCGGGCTGCGCGGCCTATCAGCGCGACCCGCGCTGACCGGCACGAGGCCCTCAGGAGGTGGCTGACAGGCACGCTTTGACGGCGTTTTTACACGCCAGGCTGTCGTTTCGATAGCTTTTCTGCTGTGTGCTTACTGCTTGGTCTGGAGCTGGAACGTTTGCGCAGCTGCAGTCGACTGTCGAGCCAAGTAGACAGTAGTATCCAGCATCTTCGAGTTACGCAATATGCATTTTGATGCAATCTAATGAGGCACTTCCACAAAGAGTGTACCTCACAGTTGGTTTGTCGCCGGTGATCTGCAAACGCCTATACACGGCTCTCGGTTTGGCATATCCTGGAAACGGTATTTCTAGAGCTTCTGAGCGCAAGTGCAAGCCATTACTATGCATAGCCATAGAAGTTGTAACGAACGAATCAAATGGTAAAGCAGCAAGTGCTCGAGTCGAGAGAGAAACTCCATAAACTCAAAAAGCATCAAATTCCCGGATCAAGGTTAATGCGCGTGTGGCGCCTACAATTTTTTTTGATTTTACTCGAAACTGCCTAAAACGGAGATCTTCGCCTATCGCTACTTGATTAGTTCGGTCCCTGTCATGAAAATGCGTGGTAACTGGAGGGCCCCTTTTTTGAAAGACCAAAGCACAAAACCGAACGGAGAATTGCAGACAAACCACGGTCCACGGTCCACACTCCACAGCAGCAGAAAGGACAACAGTCAACGATACGGAAGGAAGGTTATTTCTCATCAGCATAAAATCCGGGCGATGAAAAGGGTGGAATCTGCAGTCTCCCAGATGCTCTGCAACATGCAATTCTCAAACCTGGTGTCTCTTCATTCATTTCATTCGTCGCCCAGATTTTGTGCTGACCAGAGATAATCTGCCTTCCGTGCCGTTGACTGACTTAAATAACTGTTGCTGCTGCTGAGATTTATCTAATATCTGCTGATTCGAATTCTCCTTTCGGTTTTTGCTTTGGTTTCACGCAGGCACTACATGAGAGTGAGGAGACCCCTATTGACGGTTTAGTGAGTATTTTAAAGTCATGTAATCTAGAATCATTGCTATATTATATTACATCTCTAAACAGCACGACATGTACAAATTATCCAAACTCACGAAACGAGAATTCGTGCGGCATCCACACGCTTTTTTTCCTTCCCTCCTCCTCTAAACCGGCTTGCCGCCGATCCACTTACTCCACCGCTCAACCTCACTCGGAATCACGCCTTCCCGCTTCGTCGGCAACTTCTCCTTCAAACACTCTGCAAACAGCACCGCAGTCCGCGGCTCGTTGAACAGCGGGATATTGAAATCGATCGCGTTCCGGCGCATGATGTAGTCCTCGTCCAGCAGATCTTCCGCGCGCGCGCGAGCGAGGTTGTACACGCTCGTGATGTCGTACTTTTGAAACACCTCGCGCAGCTTGCGCTTGTCGGTCTTTGGGAACTCGATCTTTGTGACTTCGATCGGCATGCCGTCGAGGGTCGTGTCCGAAAGCGATTCCTCGAGGTACGTGCGCACGGCCTTGGACGTGACAAAGATCTTGAACCCCATCGGTGCAAGCAGCTTCGCAACTTGGCCCAGCGCGGGCTTGGTCACGTCACCGCCAAACAGGATACCAGAAGGCGGGCAGGGAAGCTTGAAGTTCATGGTAGCCTGCATGGCCGTCCAGTAAGCCTCATGCAGGTCCTGACCGAAACACGCAACTTCACCGGTCGACGCCATCTCGACTCCCAGGAATGGATCAGCGCCAGCAAGTCGGGTGAATGAAAACTGCGGGACCTTGACCGCGACGTAGTCACGCTTCGTGGCCATCAGGTCAACCGGCTCCGGAACGCCCTTGCCAATCAACGCGTGCGTGGCAACGTCAATAAAGTTAACTCCCAAAACCTTGGAAACGAACGGGAACGAACGCGACGCGCGCAGGTTGCACTCAATCACCTTCAGATCAGGAAGCTCAGGCGTATCGGCATTGACAGCCTTGATAATCTGCATATTAAACGGTCCCGAGATCTTCCACGCCTTTGCAACCTTCGCCGCAATATCCTTCAACCGCGCCATCGTCTCCTCGTCAATCGACACAGGCGGCAACACAAGCGTGGCATCACCTGAATGCACACCGGCGTCCTCTACGTGCTCGGACACGGCGTGCACGAGAACCTGTCCGTTGAACGCGACCGCGTCAACGTCAATCTCCTGCGCGCCTTCAATGAACTTGCTAATCACGACCGGATGATCGGGAGACACGTCCGACGCCTGCGTCAACTTCTCGACCAACTCATGCTCTCCGCGAATAACAGCCATAGCGGCACCGGAGAGCACATAAGACGGACGAACAAGTACCGGGTACCCGACGGAGTCAGCAAACTCCTTCGCGGCAGCCACCGACGACAGTTCTTTCCACGCAGGCTGGTCAACACCGATAGAGTCCAAGATTGTAGAAAACTTGTGTCTGTCCTCTGCCTTGTCGATGTCCTGCGGGTCAGTTCCGAGGACCTTGCATCCCGAGCTCTGCAGCTTGAGCGCGATGTTCTGCGGCAGCTGACCGCCGACGGACACGACGACGCCCTTGGCGGACTCGAGTTCGTAAATATCCATGACGCGCTCGAACGAGAGCTCCTCAAAGTACAGACGGTCGACTTCGTCAAAATCGGTCGACACGGTTTCCGGGTTATAGTTGATCATGATTGTCTTCTTTCCAGCCTCACGCAGAGCACGCGCAGTGCTGACGGCGCACCAATCAAACTCGACAGAGGATCCGATTCGGTATACACCCGAGCCGAGAACTAACGTTCCGTGCTCATCAAATTTGATATCAGACTCGGTAGCGTTGTAGGTCGTGTAAAGATAGTTGGTGTTGGCAGGGAACTCAGCAGCCAGAGTGTCAATCTTCTTGACAACAGGCACGAGCCCGAATCCCTGACGACGCGCGCGGACCTCGAGCTCACTCGCACCCACGGCCAGCGAGATCTGCTTATCCGAGAATCCGAGCTTCTTGGCCTGCAGCAGGATCTCCTTGTTAAGTCCAAACAGAGAGCCCACCTTCTCGAGCTGCTCCTGCATGCGAACGATGTTCATGAGCTTGTACAAAAACCACTTGTCGATCTTGGTAAGCTCGTGCACGCGGTCGACAGTGTACTTTTCGTGAATCAGAGCCTGGCCAACAGCCAACCAACGACGATCAGACGGCTCGGCGAGCGCGGTATCGAGGTCCTCGAACTCGGCGCCCTGGAATCCGACAAAGGACGGGTCAACCTGTCGAATTGCCTTCTGGATCGACTCCTCGAAAGTACGACCGATAGCCATGACCTCACCGACAGACTTCATGGAAGATCCGATATCCCGCTTGACGTGCTGAAACTTGGCCAGATCCCATCGCGGGATCTTGGTCACGACGTAATCTAGCGACGGCTCAAAGTTGGCCGACGTCGTCTTCGTGACATGGTTGGGCAAATTAGGCAGCGTGTGGCCGAGTGCGATCTTAGCGGCAGTATACGCAAGCGGGTATCCAGTCGCCTTTGACGCGAGCGCAGACGATCGCGACAAACGCGCGTTGACTTCAATCACGCGGTAATCGAGACCATCAGGCTGCAGCGCGTACTGCACGTTACACTCACCAACGACTCCGAGATGACGGATGATCTTGATAGCCGCGGAACGGAGCATGTGGTATTCCTCGTCCGACAGAGTCTGGGACGGCGCGACGACGATGGAGTCACCGGTGTGGATCCCAAGCGGGTCGAAGTTCTCCATGTTACAGACCGTGATGCAGTTGTTTGCAGAGTCGCGCACGACTTCGTACTCGACCTCTTTCCAGCCCTTGAGCGACTTCTCCACCAAAATCTGTGGCGACAGACTCAGACTCTGAGACGCGAGATTGTGCAGCTCCGCTGCGTCGTTCGCGAATCCGGAACCAAGACCACCGAGAGCATAGGCTGACCGCACGATGATAGGGTACCCAACCGTCTCAGCGGCAGCCAACGCATCGTCGACAGTATCGACGGCAATCGACTCGGCAATCGGGATGTCAATCTCCTTGAGCGCCTTGGCAAACAGATCGCGGTCCTCAGAAGTCTCGAGCGTCGCGATGGGAGTGCCGAGCACTTTGACTCCGTACCGCTCAAAGACACCCATCTTCTCAAGCTGGACACCGACGTTGAGCGCGGTCTGGCCGCCAAAGGTGAGGAGAATGCCATCCGGTCGCTCGCGCTCGAGCACGTGGATGATGTATTCCGGCGTAACCTATTTGATTTTGTAATGAGATACTGCCCCAAAAAAAGGAATTGAAAAAGAGACATACCGGAAGATAGTAGATCTCGTCAGCAAGAGCATGCGAGGTCTGATTTGTAGCGATATTGGGGTTAATCAGAATCGCCGTCTTTGAAGCCTCTTGCAGCGCCTTGATAGCCTGGGATCCTATTCTCGACTCAGCCCAGGGTCACACGACCACACTTTTTTTCCCTACAGCGCAAACATACCGGAATAATCAAACTCGCCAGCCTGACCGATACTCAGCGCACCAGATCCAACAACAAGAACTTTCGACACGTCGACAAGCGTCTCGGGCGTTCCCGTGATCGTCGACGCGCCCTGGTAGGGTCCGAACTTGCCCGACACGGCCGGGATCGGTTCCGCGGAGGCTGCCGCGGCCTCGCGACGAGCACGCGAAGCAGAGAATTGACGAAACTGAACCTCATTCGGCTTCGCGAGACCACGCGAGATCCGAAGCACGCGCGCAGAGCTGGCACCGGAAAGGTGTTGGCGGCAGAGAAGTCTGGCGGCGGAGGAGGTCTGCAGCGGACGGACCGCGCCGCGCGCGAGACGGGTGGAGGACATGGCTTGGTGAGAGAGCTGCCGCTGGAGGAGGTTCCGCAGACAGGAACGGACCAGAGAGCGGTGGCAGGCCTCGGGGGAGATGGGGGGAGGGGGTGTTAATTGGGACGGGGAAGGCGGGCGTGAGGGTGGTCGGGAGGTTTTAATTGCAATTTTTTTTGAGCTTGCGATGCGGCGCGCGGCGGGTGAGTCTTTCGCTTTTTGGTTCCTCCACCCTTCTCCACCGACTGTTCTTCCGGTGCTTGTAAGTGCTGCAATTCGCTGTCTGGCTACTGCGGGCTTGCGTAATCGTTTGGCAAGAGTGGAAGATTATGTATTTTGAGTACCTTTGATTTTTAGAAAATTCGCTGACCGACTTACGGTGACTTAAAATTTTGATTTGTGCACCGCTCTTGAACTTAATTTTGCAGAATTTGGTGGTAAACCGCGTCTTTGGCCACCCGTCTGGGCGAACCTTAACCTTGCTCTGTTCACAACCTGGATCTCGACCTTTCTCTATCTCCTTTGGATATTAATTCTCTGACTTCCAGCCAGTGTCTATTGTCCAGACGTTTGTCATCATTGACGTTGCTATAATGCTACTGCACGATTGCTGGAGGTTGGAATACAATGGGATTGAGCAGTTTTGAAATCAGGAAGTCTCGAGCAACTTCTGACTACTCGTTTCAAGTTTCTTTTTGCTTTGTAGGACTCGTTTGCACAAATGCGATGTACTACTCGATGGGTTGTCTAGACTTGAAAATCTTTTTAGTTTCACTATGGAATTGGAGGCTGGAGTCTGCCTGTCTGGCGATGTATACCAGGGTTTTCTGCGATGAATAGACCACACTAGCCCAACTTACATGACTGGTCTTTGTACTGAAAATCAACTAGCACGGAAGCAGATCTGTTCGCTTCAAAACGTCTCGTCCAGTTCCATACCTTCCGATTATTTTCTAGTGTGACAATATCTAATGCGCAATTTCTGTTTGTCATTCAAATTCCAGGTTTGCGACAAAAAGAAGGTCAGAGATTTTGGAATATGGATATTTGCGCGCGTTAGTATTCTGGCTGGCTTGGTTTTGCTGAGGTTGCACTCGCGTATTCTGCCATCATTCCAGGATTTTAGCTTGATCTATTGCATTTGTTCTTACTTCTTCGTATTTCATTATTTGCTAGAATTGCTAGTATTAAATGATAACTATTAGTATAGTCTGTTTTCTCCTGCACTTTCCAAACGCGTCGGCTATAGCTGGCTATAGACTGCCGAGACAAGCAAGCGCTGTCTTAAATTCCTGATCCAATGTGATTCACATAGTTATGTCGTAGGACGTAGTAAAAGACTAAAGAATGTACATTTGTCTAAGCGCCCGTGGGTAGTCAGTGAGAAACAAGTGTCTGCAAAGAACAGCAAAGCTCCAGGACAAGAAACATGCCCAAACTCAAAACGCATCATATTTCCGGATCAAGGTTAATGCGCATGTGGCGCCGCCACGCTTGACTCGTTTAACGCAAAGAAACTCTGCGTCGAGGCTTCTTCGACACTTCGGCTTCGATAATAAATTCCAGCCGCGCCGCGCCACTGCCGCTTCTCGGTCTTTGTTCTCGTCGCTGCTTTTTTCTCTGCTGCTGTTGATCCGCTTTTTCTTCTTTCTTCATCTTCCTGCATTCAGCATTCAAGAGTCGAGCTCTCTACTACTGCACGTCAATCAGAAGGAAATACATATCGCATATCATCGCATCCATGGCTCTCCGCCCCGCTGCCTCCGCAGCCGCGCCAACACCGCCGCGCTCGCCCACATCGCACCCCGTCTCCCCGCCTCTTCGTCCCAAACTGACCACCCTCGGAATCGATTTCACGCGTGCATTCGCCGCTCTTGACGTCTCTGAAAACACTCTTCCGTCGGCGATCGTTGACGAGAATGACTCGGAATGCTGTGGCGGCGGGTGTTGTTGCATCTCTGGATCCACGACGACCGGGACCGTAACTGGTACCACAACGCCAGTTCCCACGCCTCCTCCGTCAGCGCTCGCCGCTGTTGTTTTTCCTCGCGACAATCCAGCTTTTGATGCGCTTGACTTGCCACTTTACAAAATCTCGCGATCAGCGCGTCTGCTCGGAATTCCTGCGCTGCCGCCTCAGACAGTGCACATATCAGCGCTTCCGGATTCTACTCCTCGCACTGCTGATCCATTTGTTCCACCATCATTTCTCAAACCTCATGCTCCATATGACGTGCACAATGTTCCAATCATCGACGCCCGTCCTCTCACCGGCATCGACGCAATCAAGCGAACTTATCATTTCGATATCGATGTTTCGTCCTACCCTGATGAGATTCCCGGCGTCGACTTCCGCGTCGGCGGCGCCGTTGGTGTTTGCCCTCGTAACGAGCCGGAACTCGTGGACGAAATTCTGGATTGTCTGCATATTGTGCCAGCCGAGCGCGATGTGCCTGTTCAGCTCTCCACCGCCGGTGGCAGGTGGCCTACGATCTGGGGCGAAGAAGAGCCTCGAGAATTGAATTCGACACCGCGCGAGATATTGACATGGACTGTCGACGTTAACAATAGTGTTATTTCCAAGAACTTGCTTCGGCTACTGGCGGAGTACTGTTCTGATCCGAGCGACAACATGCTACTTCTCTGGCTATGCTCGCGACAGGCACAGGCTACTTTCTGCAGTTTGCGCTCGGCGCCGTTCCCACCTACACTCCTCCAGCTTCTCTTGGCATTTCCATCATGCAGACCACCTCTTGATCATCTTGTTTGCGTTCTACCCACTCTGATGCCTCGTTTCTACAGTTTATCATCCGACCCAGTCGACAATTACATTACCAGTGATCTCGAGAAACCAGTCCGCAGAATTGAAGTCGCAGTCACGGTACATGAAGCAACCGAATCCTGGCGATCGCCTTTGCGAGTCCGTTCCGGAAACTGTACGGCGTTTCTGGAGTCTTTGGCGCGCGCGCGTGCTAGCGGGGAACAAGTTACTATGCCTATTTTCCGAGGACTTCAAGCCAACCCACTTGCCAAGGAGTTTCGCGCAGATGGACCTATGTTGCTGGTTGGTGCCGGAGTCGGTGTTGCGCCATTTAGAGGCTTTGTGCAGCGACGGCTGAAGAATGCGAATTGCAAGAACAAAGTCTGGGTTTTGCAGGGTTGCAGAGACTCACTTGGTAAGTGTTTATCTTTTAACATCTGTGCCTATGTATGTAACTAACAGGCTACATCAGTCGATGAACTTTACGCAGGCGAATGGGGCGTTGAGGGATCAGACGTGCGACGCGTAGTCGAATCACGTCGCGGCACCAAAAAATACGTGCAAGACGAAGTAGTCGAACAAGCCGATCTCGTGTGGTCCGTGATTTCGCACCCTGACGGCCGTGTATTTGTGTGTGGATCGTCCAAGGGTATGGGTGAAGGTGTTGAAGCTGCGCTTGTGAGCGTTGCGATTGATAAAGGTGGCATGACGAAGGCCGACGCGGAAGCGTTTTGGGCTGAGAAGGCGAGAACGTGGCGGTACGTCACTGAGACTTGGTAAGAGGTTGGTGGGTGCCGGGTTGTAGTGGGATGGGCGTTTAGAGGGTCGCATATGGCGTTTTTATATTTAAAGTAGCTTTCTGATATGAGCTGTATGATTGCACATGATAGAACAAGGTTGCCGGTTCCTCGTAGAGCTTCTCGAGTATATATCGCCCATAAGCCGCTCTCTGACTAACCCAGAGCTGCAATTCAAGACTCAAGAAAGAAACTGCACTGGCCCGGGAATATAGAGCACTATGTTTGTCTGCCAGACATTAGAACAACAGACGCATGTCCGACATTCACCTCGCTTTGATGACGCCGCCGATTTTCTCTGAAAATTGTGTACCCTGTGTAAATGACGATGTTCCAATGGAAGCGGGACTCCACACCGATTAATCGATCGGCCCGCGCAGCGGTGCTTATTTATCCTGAATGCTTCCCATTCGTATTCATTTCCTTCCGAATCAATGAGGAAGAAAATAAAAAGGCCCTTGTCGAGACCCTTGCTGTGAGTGACATCTACTTTCTCTAAATAGGGAAATAGAGCATCCATGTAGGCCAACAATGGTCGGCGCGATAGGTCGCCTTCAACAGGATAAGGAGAAACAAATTCAAGCAGGTCTGCTTTGATACCGCTCAAATTCATGTCTTTAACAGACCCGCGGCACGCCCAAAACACCGGTCAATATTAGAAATGCTCAATGTCTTGTGGAAACTGAGATTCAAATACTTCAATCCGCCAAAGCGACACTCTTTATATTTTCGAGCACGACCCTTAGGAGCTTCAGTCAATGTACAAGCTTCTTCCGGAAGCACATTTGAGTGAGCCAATATAAGAACTTGCAAACTCCTTGGTGCCAACGGCATATTATCCAATGACGAGCCAGTCAGATCAAGTCGAGTCAATGGCAAATTTTGCAAATCAAGAGTGTGGCAGGCTTCTTGCTCTTGTGCCCTTTCCGAATCGTGACTGCGAAGCAAAACGTGGTCGAGGATCAAGCAATGTAGATCTGGCGAATGAGCCAGAATATTTTTCACGTCCTCAAACGCGAGTAAAAACTGAGACCGGTCACGAGACAAAGCACTCATCATAGTATTTACTTCATCCTTAGAGACGGAAGAAGAGAATTCGTCAACAATCACAGCGTCGCATGCCATGAGCTCGTTAAAGCGAAGATCTTGCAAGTTTGGGAACAAGACAAGATCGGAAGGAAAAATTAGTTGTTGGTCAGATAGCGATTGCTCCGTGACCGTATCGAGCGATCCAAAAAACTTGAGATTCGTCAGTCTCTTTAGTGTTTTTTTATCTTTGCAGAGTGACTCAAAAAAGGGATGCATCGATGTGATATTCAGATCCAAGGTCTGCACGCAGCTAAGGACTTCCCACAACAGCATTTCATTCCATCCGTCCCAAGTCCAGTCGTTGATATAACCTGCAAGGTCGCCGTCCTGATACCATTTTGATAAACCCGTCACTAGCTGCATGAATGCATTAAAAAAGTCTTTGTATATTCCCGCACGGTACAAAACAGACAAACTATTCGACTTTGAAGCTCGTTTAGGTATTCCATAAAGAAATGGCCAGTTAGCTGCTTTGACGGGATAACGTTTATAGCATATACTTCGAGCATCCACATAGAAATCCAAAATACTCCAGAAAGAAATAAAACGCTGAGAAATTGGGTGCATCTTCCAAAAAGGTCGTGTTGGATCAGTCGCCCGTCGATCACGCATAGCTTTCACTCTCAATACTCCTGAAGCGCTCTTCACAACATTTGTGAGTTCCTCTGGCAATATACAGTGACGAAGATTGCATTGATCCACATCATCCTCTGTGAGTACAAATCGGTCATACGTATGTGGATCGTGATCAATAAACTCGCGCCACGCTCGACAGACTGACCTTAGCCGCACTCGTTCTTTATATTCGATCCCTCCGAGGTATAGCATTAAGCTAAACAGCTCTGGCGGCAGTCTTTGCAGCGGATCGTCGCCGCTAGTCATTGGTCGCATAACGCGCTACAGATGCGTTAGCATGAGCCTACAATTAAGACTTTTAGCTCGAAATACCTTTTGATTTTTAGAATTAATGCTCATTGATTCAAATTTCAAGTTTCAAATTGTACGATTTGTGCTTCTTTGCTCGCAGACGCGTACGAGGATAAGTTACTGCTCTTGAAATGGTGCTCGAAACAGCGGAGAATAAGTGCCATCACGGTGCAAGCTCCAGCTCTAATAACGTAGAGCAGTAGACCTCTGTCGCTGTGGCTAGATTAATGGAGGAGGGTGCAGATATATGTCGAGGCAGGCGTTGCAACTTGGTTGCATCGCGTTCAACCACACGTGACCTAATTAAGACGACACGTGACCTCCAAACCTTAAGTGTTTTTTAAGATTGTCGCTTAATCTCAGTTCCGAATACAGCTAGCCTTCAATCTCAATACTCCGTCTGCAAATTATTGGATGTTGAATGGTTTACAAGATCCATAAGTTAACTAAGGTCAATACTACTAGTACTATGTCTATCTAGAAAGTACTCGTGCGGTCTTTTCTGAGCTGCCGCTTGGTAAGTAGTTGGTGTTGAGTGCATTGGCTACCAGTAGGGGACCCAATGCAGATCTCGGATCTGCGCTGCATCCGAATCCCGTTGCTATCCGGTGTGCTGCCCTGACTAAGTCTGAGAGTGATCAGTCTGTCGACTGTCAGTGAAGAGGAAGACCACTGACTAGATAACTACAGCTTATGTAAAAGTACAGTGACTGCAAGCATGACGACCGGGCTGATCTTCGTTATCGTCGCGACGCAGATCAGCGCATCGCGCGGCTCACTAATTTTATTCGTCCCGTCTCTTCGTGGGTAAGGCCGTCTCAGTTTCCACGACGAGCCCCCAAGAGAGAGCCAGACGAGAGAGTAGAAATGGGAATGTTTAGTCGAATTGTAGAAATTTGAAGAAAACAGAAGCAAATCTAGAAATAAAATAGCCGAAAGCAAAGAGAGTTCGGCCGATCCGGCGCCGAACCGCCGGGAAGAACGTGGGCCTGTGACGACTCGGGCGAGTGTGATGTCATCGCCAGTCCCGCTGATCCAGCTCAGTCCGCTATATAAGCAGCGCCTGCTCTCGTCACCGCTTTCTTCTCCGTCTACCACCCACCTCACACCTAGCCACCTACCAACCACCTCACCAACCACCTACCACCTACCACAACAATGGGCGCCCTCTTCATCTCCAACGCGGTCCTGCGCGGCCTGCTCTTCTTCTTCCTCGTCATCACCCTCGGTCTGACCGGCTCCCTCATCAACGGCCAGGACTTTGGCTCGCCCCAGGTCAACTTCATGATGTTCGCCTCCGTCTGGGGCCTCGTCTTCTCCGCCATCTTCGGCGTCGTCGCCATGTTCGTCTCGTCCCTCGCCTTCCCGATGGTCACCAGCATCGTCGACTTCCTGACCGCCGTCTTCGCCTTCTCCGGCGCCACCGCGCTCGCCGTCGTCATCCGCGTGCACTCCTGCACCAACGACTCCTTCCTGAGCTCCAACAAGGTCGCCCAGGGCTCCACCGACCGCTGCCGCAAGGCCCAGGCCGACACCGTCTTCATGTACTTTGCCTTCCTGGCCTCTCTCGCGACCCTCGTCCTCTCCATCTCGGGCGGCATCCGCAACGGATGGGGCAACGCGGCCTCGCGCGCCACTCCTGCCACCCAGCGCCCAACCATGGCTCAGGTCTAAATGTCGTGCCGCTCGACGTTGAGTTTTAATGGAGTACAAAGGGTTTCACTTGGAATTATAACGGGGCACGATACCTCTTTTTTGAATTTGTTTATGATGGCTGGAGTGCCAATTTGTTTAATATCCTTTCTATTTCTATAGCTTGAGTGTAAAAAATGTAAACAATCTACATATGTTGGTGTATAGTAACTGTTCTCGAGAAATTTCTAGTGATCTGCGTCTCCTACGTCATCTCTTCGCGCTAGGCATAAATGCCGCCGCACTAACCCCGATCTAGCAATCTTATAACATCACCGTAACCACTTCCATTATTCGACAAATGAATTGAAAACTGCTTAAATTAAATAGCCACAGCAAGTCAAGGCCGTCCACACTACATCTTCTGCTTCTTTGCAGCATTCTGTTCATCCCCGCCAGCACTCTGTCCCAAATTCATGCGATCCTGCGCCACATCGCCCAGCGGCTGTCCCGGGCCTGGCACACTACCACCACCAGCAGCAGAAGCCGACATATCCACCGCAGGCCGCTTAACTGACAACAAACTCCGTCCAGCGCCCGGAGGCATTCCCACTCTCCTGCCCACATTCAACCTCGGATTATCAAATACCCTCGGACTACCGGGTCCTGAACCACCAGCCGGTTCTGCGCCTGGCCGGTAAATCGGTCGTGAGGTCGAGTGATCTAGCGTTTTGCGGATCGAGGGCGATTGGAAGGAAACGTCAAACAACGCACTCTGGTCTAGTGGTTGTTCGTTCTGGACCGCTTCTGCGGCCCGTGCTGAAAAAAACTGGATAGGAGCCGCTCGTGCGGCCATTGGCGTAACCTGTGGACCAGGTGTAAGTGGTATAGTCGTTGCTGTAGTCTGAGCCGTCGTGGCACTACCACCACCAGTCGTAGTGGAATTAGCATTCTGAGGCGAGAACCCTGATTTTTCCCGAGTCGCTGGTGTTAAATCCGGCGGCGTACTGCTCGGCGTATTCTTCTTCAAATCGCTAGCCACACCGCCCGAAACCGCTGCTGTCGCAAGTCCACCTCCATAGTTGCTCTGTGGAGCTGATCCGGCACGAACATGACCGCCGTTGCTAGCAGGTGCCAAGTTCTGTTGTCCCGTCGTCATAGGAGCATTTATCGGTCCTTTGCTGGCTTCATTATTGCTCGGTCGATTATCCTTGTCGGACTCCTTGTTGGGGTACGTGAGTAACTCTCCGCCATCAGCACTAGTACAGAGTTAGTTGACATATTCTCCTACAAATCCACATTCTAAAACATACCCGGCATAATCTACTAAATCATCCGACTCTAAATTGTACTCGTCAAACTCTGAAATAACACATAAATGTTAGCAAGGAAACAAAAAAAGAGAAGCTATCGCAAGATCAAAGCAAAAATCGCAAAATCCAGCACGTTTCAGTCGTTACACACCATTGTATTCATCACCGTAGTCTTCGCTAGCAAATTCATAATCATCAATCCCCTCGGCCAAATCAGCCAACTCGGCCGCGTCCATCGTGTTCTGCCGGCTCGGACCAGCAGAAACGTAGCCCTTGGAGATATAACTGTCGTTCGTTCCCATCCGTGCTCCGCCATTCGTGCCAACCCGACGAGCTTGCTGAGCCATTGGTGAAGGTTGTGGGGTAGCCCGCTGTATGGGTATGGACTGGTGATGCTGTACTTGTGGCGCCGGTCGGCTCGGAGGTGCTTGTATTTGAGCGGGCGTTGGCGCATTATTCGCGTTCGGTGTCGGTCGCATGGCAGACCGCGATTGAGCTTGAGGAGGGTGGTATATCTTGGAGTCTGCAACATGTCTGATAACTGCGTTGGCTGCAGCATGCTGTGCTTCGCTTCGAAATTCTGGTGCCCGATGGAGGTTCTCCAGATCTAAATCGGCCCGCTAATGATGTCAGTATAAATCAAAACAAGCCCTGCTTTCACGAGTACTAACAGTAGGCTTATCAAACTTGCTAATCTGCTTGATATAATCGCTGTCATATAAACAGTTACCCAGCATCGATCCGAACGCTCTTAAGCATCGCTTTAAGGCATCTGTCGTGGCTTCTTTCCGGCACTATCCCAATCAGCCTTTCATCAAGTCATCCATACAGTCTGATAACATACCTTATCAAAAGCTGCATGCCAAAATCTGACATTTTCCACATGTCCGCTGCCCACGTCCTAGACAGCTGTTAGATAGGGCAATAACAGCAAGTGAAGCAAACAGCATACTTCGTGATACGTTCCGTCTTTAAGCGTCACCCGTACAGTCACAGACATGCATAGCACAAATTTTCCTTCTTTTGTTTGTTCTCTCTGTATCGCATGTCAGTATTCGGCACAATCCAACCAGGCTACCTAAAAACGCGACTCACATGATCAACAGACACGTTCTTGATCTCCGAACACCATCCATTAAACCCAAACGCGTCATTAGCCAACGAAATCGCCTTCCAACCTTCCAGATAATGAACTTTTGCACCACCAGCGCCCGGTCGCACGGATATAAACTCCGGTCCTAGTCCGCGATTCAGTTTATCTTGGATCGACTGAGCTTCTGCTGACGTCCACGGCACACTTGATCCGTTATGTGAGACAGCGGCCATTGGCGTTGGAGCTGAAGACCATGATAAATGTTGGTCGCCTTCCATAGGCATCGTATCGTCTCGAGAGAACTGGAATCAAAGAAAGAGTAGTCGGATGTCCCACGCGTGACATGAAACGAGAAGCTCTCTGTAGTCCTCCGAATCTCGCAATATTCGGTACCAAAGGGCTTTCTTATTAATACGCGTTTACTGTGTAATGCATAATGCTAAAGTAAATCCAATCGTGCTTGTATATGGGCAGTCGTGGCGGATGAATAGAGCGTGTCGTATACAGGATACACCGCGGCTTTACGTTTGTTTACGACAAAACGCGTGTAACCTTGGGGTTAGGGCAAATCAGTGTTCCGTGCCCAAAAGGAATCGTAAACAAATTTCAACGCGAAGTAGTTCCCGCTGTTTATTCGTCCCAGTATAGTTAAGGGTGACCTGCGAGTTATTACTCAAAAACAGTGCTCGGTAGAAGGTGGAGAGGTTATTTTGCAGATTCTAATTACAGATCTGCTTGTCTCGAGATTGTCGTGAGGGTAGAAGAAAAAATGGCGGCAATAACGCGGTCGTTCCCGCAAGTTTCATCGAGTCGGCCAGAGGCCACGCATTATCATGTTTTATATTCTTCCATTTTGAAGATCCGGTTTGGATACCTTTGCAGAACTACGTGGATGTTGCTATATTTTGTTACACTCGTGTTGAATTTGAGACGAGGATGTATGTGCTTCTTCTATGTTGACAAGGCTTTGATCTGTTTGCTAATTGAATTGTGGTACAGGGTTAAGCGCATTTTCGCCAATTCAGGCTACTATAATAACAAGTGCATTATTTGGGATATATATTATACGGAAGTCTCGTCTGCATGGTATGTATGCAGTGTTGGGCTTAGTTTTGATCTTATGACTGATGTTGTGAATTCTACAGTGGACACGCGAACTGCACCCAGTCTAGCGCTTCAGATGTGGAAGCGACTATTTGGACTGTCATATGTCCGAGCAGCGTTAATATACGCTCCATCTTCACTTATCGTGGCGTATTTTTATTGCAACTATTTCTCGGGCCTCGACCTCTTTCTGCCAAAGAAGTATGCTTTTGAATGTGCGATCTCTTGAGTGATCCTTTGTGCTAACCAGAGTAGGGATTTTGAGCTTTCAAAGGTCAACGAAAAGATGTTGTATATTTACTTGTTGTCATTTTGTAACACTCTGATATTTGCCGCGTATCATTGCTTTTACGATATTGACAAAATCGAGCTTCTTGGTGTTAAAGTAAGTTACGCTCCTCGTGTTTAGTTGAATCGCTTTGAAACTGACAATTATCTAGACTGATCCTATGAAGCTAGTCAGCGATAGCACGGTTCCGTCTCTGCTTTCGTCGCTCAAATTTGCAGGATTCTCGTCCTTGGTTTTCGTACCTGCGTATTGGTTCGTTAGACCGTGGGTTTGGTATATTTTTCTTTGGTTTATACGACAATATACCTCGTATGTATAAAATTTGTGATGTGAGCTTTATCTAGCATTCCTGACTTGAGTTTCTTTAGATGGTTTAAGACGCATGAACTTCATCGTTCGAGCATTCCTGGACCGTTTCCGTTTACACCGATCCATTCCATGCTATTTTCGAGCGTGCTCTTCTTCTTATGGGTGATGTCGAACGAGATGTTTTCGATCTATATGTCGCGCGGTGCACTCCATCGTGGAAAAGTTATTAGCGAAAAGTCAACTGACGCGAACGGTACCCTCCTGACCGGCTTGCGCGCTGTTAGGCGGCCATTTACCATGGTATGTTGAAGAGTTTCTTGATCTACAGAACACGTGCTAATTTCTATTTACAGAGGACTGCGTACCAAGAGCTTTGCTACATTGCGCGCAGCGACGGCAGACGAAGAGACACAATCTACAAGGATACAGATAAGCCTACCGTATGGAGTCAAATTTGCAGTGATTGCCTAATTGTCATTGGTGATATGCGCAAGAAGTTTGACTTGAAAAGTCCAGTAGAGACGGTATCTTCGCCAAAATTCGTCTCTGCACCCGTGTCGACTGGTCCCCTAACAAGTCCGACGCCGCCGCCAATCAAAATTCGTCGCGAGAATGTGTTTATTACGGCCCCGGCATCTAGATCTTCAAAGAGCCTGGAGCGCCGGATAATGCAAAGCACTCAAGACCCACAGGCGTCCCAATCGTCTACCGTTGTGGGCTGGGTTGATCAGCTACAAGGACTGCTGAAGAGTCGCAAACATGATTTGTGGGCTTACGTGCTCATGTTTATGCAATCCGGTGTTGGAGCTCCCTTCAGATTCACAGTTCAACGTAAGGTTGCGAAGTTGGCCTCGAACAAGGATATGTTTATAGATGCGGTTGACGGTCTTTCTAATCTGGTTGTGTTTTCTATCACAGAAGACCGATTCGGTACTGTTCAGCATGACATTTCAAGAATCATGAGCGAGTTTGAAGCTACGATGTCAGTCTTGGAGTCATTTGTGTTGCATCCGCCGCTTCATTGGTCGGATGTGGAGAATATTCAGCGGCTAGTGGATGGCTCGAATCCGATTGGTTCAGTGGACGACATATCTTTGGTAGAAGCTGAGGAAATGTTTGAAGCGGTCGCATCCGGCTTTGAAAAGATTGTCACTACATTCAAGCCGCATTTGCATGGCATGGGGTTGACGTCGGAAGTGCTTCGGCGTTGCGAGATTGTTGATTCTTCCCATGCATCTTGGTATTGATTTTATGCAAAGTTTGTATCGTATCATTACTCTGAAATAGAATAATAGTGTCCTTTGAATAGCCATCGCTTGAACGTATCGTTTCACTGTATTTAGAGGAGTTGTTATATTACTTGTAAACTCAACTATTGTTATATCAATCCAACAAACTTCTGAAAGCGCATCCATGATCCCTCGACAGATAGCTTTGGCCGAACGTCTAGATAGAAACTTGGGATTGCTGGGTTGTTCGGGTTGGGCTTGCCAGTGTAGAAATCAATGACATATTCTATCCGCGTGCCGCAGCGGTCGATTATCCAATCGTGCCGGTCGAAAGGTTTTTGGTATCTAGATTTTGTCAATACTAAAGAATCATTGAAGTAAACTTGGGAACGTACCCCAGGGCTGAATTTATCCATGCTCGGGGTGTGAGCTTCTTTGAGTCTCCGGCAAATGACACCAGCTTGGGACCACCGCATCTATCTTCGTCAGCACCGGACACACTGAGAGCAGATACAAAATACATACTTGCTCGGACCCACAGCACTCTCCCATTTCAAGATCTCGGCCCACGCACGTTCATTTACCGCGTTGTGAATAGGCACGACAGTTTTCATATCCGCCGCATTCGGGTCCCAATTCTTGCGCTTCATGGCATTGAAAAACATCTCTTCAGACGGGTAAACCCAGTTCGATGACCCGTTAACTGCACCACCATGTCCACCTTCACCGCCATTATACGCATATTCGCCCGCTCGGGGAATAGTCGACACCTCGCGCTGCTTTCCCAGCGAGTCATCGCTGCTGCTGCTTGTCGTTGACTCGGTCGCTGACGGCGGAACTGGTAGTGACGAGTTTTTGCTTCCGAGAAGTGATGACATCCATGTCTTTTTCGACGAGTGGTCTACCGGACACGCTTGTTCTGTCGACGACGGAGGCGCAGTGTGGTTGACTGGGCATTCCGCCGGCGGGTTTTCGTTGTTGGCCGCCATATGAGATCGATGTTGTCGTTCTTCGCAGTCCTTACGAGTATTGTACGCAAAGAAATTCAAGTAAGATATAATACGCCCAACTCAGCTTAAGCCGTTATTGTTTTAACGTACGCTTTGAAAGTAGTTTTATCGGTCAGCGCAAATCTCTAGCTCTACCCCGGGAATTAGTTCCGATATATCGAATTCCTCGAGAATTGCACGACATCGCGACGTGCGGCTCAAAAAATATTCCACGAACTAAATTTCGACGCGATGAGACAAATTCACTTGAAGACCATCAAATTGCAGCATAAGTAATTTTGCAGATAGAGCAGAGTTCCGCCTTAAATAGTGGCTTGCTGTCTATTCCGTAATATTTCTGTTGCAGCTGCTGAGTTTGCTACGCGTGTCGGGTTTATTACTGGACCCTCGAAGTCATGACAGTTGAAGCCAGTGTCGCAGTCGAGGTATAATTTACATGCTCTTTTGGCTTGAGATATCGAGTGGTATATTGACATTTACTTTCAGAGCTTGGCTTTCTATGGCTCCGTGACAGCTCTTGAGTTTGTTTCTGACGACCTCTTACTCGCCGGACGAGGCACCACTCTGGCGATTTACAACTGGAGGTCAGGCAAACTGGTGCGAGAAGTGAAAGCGTTCAAGAGAAGCAAGATTCAAGGAATAGCCGCTGGTATGAGTGGATCTGAGAGAGTTTTGTTAGACTTGGAACTTTGGCTAATTGGTTGAATTGTAGGTTCGTCGAGGGTGTTAATATGGGGTGCTTATTCATTTGGATTTATCGACATTGCCAGTCTATTAGATGACTTTCACTTCAAAGAGTTTGAAATGCGGGACTGGCTTATGGCCGGTCACTGGGGTATTGACGGGAAAGCGCACATTGTTACGGCGCATAATTTATTGCTGAATATAAGCAGCGACTGCTCAAAGCTGGAAAAAGTGTCTGATTGCGGCGTGGAATGCATTCTCTACTCTGCCGCGGTACGATCTACCGCTGACGAGATATACGTTGCGGCTGGAACTGTTTTCGGGATCATAGATATTTGGTCTGCGCGGACTGGCTCGATACTGAAATCGCTTAAGGGTCACGAAGGTTCAATTTTCAACGTCCAATTCTCAAAATGCGGCAAGAGAGTGGTCAGTTGCTCAGATGACCGGTCGATTAGAGTGTGGGATCTGGAATCAGGTGCTTGTTTAGCGGTTGGATGGGGTCACATGGCGAGAATCTGGCAACTGCGATATTTGGAGAATCATATAATCAGCACCGGAGAGGATAATACTGC
Source organism: Myxozyma monticola (assembly GCA_030568405.1). Lineage (NCBI taxonomy): Eukaryota > Fungi > Ascomycota > Lipomycetes > Lipomycetales > Lipomycetaceae > Myxozyma > Myxozyma monticola. Next base: position 173,254 of record JAJLTV010000004.1, read on the forward strand.
TAGGCTATGGGAGCTGAAAGGCGACAAGCTAGATTGCGTACAAGTCTGGGAGGGACATACGGGCAGAAATGTTTGGTCACTGGGAGTTAACTCAGAGGATGAGACGGTTATAGCAACTGGTGGAGCTGATGGTCGGATACGGATCTGGGATTCTGAGGAGCGGCCTCGATTTATTGGTAAGTCGGGTTTAGTTCACGAAGATTACTTAGTTGACTAATAAAGCAGATAATCGAATGACCGTGCCGTTTGACCATATAGTGTCAGAGGTTGGAGAACCGGTAAGTACTGTGGTGTACCATTACGTGAAAAATGTCTAACTCCATATTAGTGCGGCAGTATAAAGCAGTACGCTTCATTGACTTCAACAACATACCTGTTTTCCACAAGTGGAGGGTGAGTACCTATTTTAATATGGCAAATAGTATTTCTGCTGACCTTTCCCGTAGCTATCTCATTCTCTATGATGCCGATAAACAATCCTGGACAAGCCTTTACTCGGACAAAAATCTGGCCGGATTCAGCATGCTAAAGAGCTGGAAAGATAAACCGTACGTCGCAATTGGCGATCGCAACGGACGTATTTATGTTTTATCCAAAGAATCCAAGGAACCGGTTGGTACCCTGCGGGTGTTGTGATGCATGCTGAAGCTAACTTTGCAAAAGCTTGTGATAGATCCTCTTTCGACATCTTGTAGCAAAACGGTGGAGATACTTACACTTTCATCCGGGAATCAGCTGACCCTTCTTGTTCAATATGGTAACAAGGAAGTTCCATGGTCGGTTTTCGTTATTACTGAGCACGAGGTTAGTTCATGTGCGAGAGATTTGTATACCTCAATACTAATCAATAATAGACTGGTGAATTATCATTATCGCAATCTGCATCTTTACAGTCACATTCTACATTTCCATTCTCAGCCGCGTGTTTTATCTCCAACAATCTCCTATTGATTGGCTCTAGATTTGGAGCGTTGGCATTATACGACATACTCGATGAGGACCTAGTCAAGAAAAGTCTAGGCTGCTGGCGCCGAATTATGTCAGATGATTGCATCACCACACTTACAAAGATAGCCAGCGCTGACGGAGCCATTGATATTTCTGTTACATCTAGGACGGGACTATACAGTGTCTGCTCTATCTTGCATAATACCGACTCCGGAAGTTATGAATTACAGAAGATACATTTGAACCGAGTAGCTAAAGGAAGCATTGAAGGAGTAAGTTATATTTTTAGTTTTCATTGGTGTGCCACGAATACTAACAGGTGAAAAGGCTTCGTATATCTCGGGCGATTTAATTTTTTGGGGATTTTGGAACAATAGCTTCTTTGTGTGGAATGAGTCCAAGCAATACGAAATAATGTCGGAAATCTGCGGTGGGCCGCACAGATTTTGGACGTTTGATATTAGAGCGCTGAATGACTTTTGCTTTGCGTACACGAAATCTACAAATGTGAGTTATCGCAAACTAGCGTAGAATTTTCTTGAAGAAATTTGCTAATGAGAAAAATTCAGGTGTGCTTCTCAAAGCCCGTTGATACGGAAGGAAAATTTACGACCACGTTACTGCAGGATGGAAGTCATGGTCGGGAGATTCGAGCAATTGCGACATCACCGACAACGAACGATAAAAACGCGATTTTGATTGCAAGTGGAGCAGAAGATACATGTATTCGTCTTACTAATGGTATTGTCTAATTCCCGATTTTTTTGAGTTTGTTGCGAGGTGCTAACTTAAGATGCAGTTTACGGCGACGGTCGCATCAAGACGCTTTGTGTCGTCAGGAGACATGTTTCCGGAATTCAAGAACTACAGTGGTCCCCGGACGGGAAATTCTTATTTTCAAGTTCAGCCCGAGAGGAGTTTTTCGCATGGAAGGTTACCATGCACGGCACAGAAGTTTACATGTACCCGATAGCAGCAGCTCCTGTTGAGACCGACGCTCCTGATCTTCGTGTTATGGATTTTTCTGTCGACGAAATCCGAGTTAATAACGGCGTCGTTCACTACTTTATTTCGTCAGTCTACTCTGATTCATCGATTAAAGTGTGGTTGTTTGATACTACTGCATTGAAATTCACCGCGCTTTCAAGCGGAAGATACAAGACATGCTGCATTTTCAAGGTTGTAGGGGTTTACAAAAATGAGACATATTGCATATTTGCGGGAAGTTCAGATGGGTTTATCAGCTGTTGGGATCTCACCGATATTTACAATGGCGCCTCCACATTGGATAGCACTAATATCGAATTTCCCACGCTGGCGTGGACACAGCAAGTACACCAATCGAGTATCAAATCAATGGTCACGCTACACGATACTGATGACAGCACATTGATCATTTCGGGAGGTGACGACAACAGCATTGCATCGACGTATGTGCGTGGCGAGAAGATGATGGAGTCAAAAGTTGTTCAAAGTATTCCTGATGCACATGCGTCTACTGTGTCTTCCATCATCAGTATTGCAGACGACCAGGTTATATCTGCGGCTGTGGATCAGAGAGTGCGTTTTTGGAAAATAGACTCAAGCTTACCCGAGACATTGAGTATGGTTCAAGATGGCTATACTACAGTGTCCGACACTGGATGCCTGAGCATTGGTGAGATCCGGGATCAGCGGTATTTGATTGTTGGCGGAGCAGGACTCTCGATTTGGCGTTTATAGATAAGTTATACGTTAATCTTACTCAACATTTATCATTTTCGAACTCATGCAACCAAAAACAAATCATTTAAAGCTTGGCGGCGAGAGCGCGTCCGCCAATAACGAGGTCATTAACTCTCTCCTTTAAAAATCTGCGCAGAATCTTTCCTGACGGACTTTTCGGAACCTGGTCGATGACGACGATTCCACCATACAACTTCTTATGTCTAGCCACCTGATCGTCAACCCATTTCTTGATCTGAGAAGCATCTGCTCCCGGAACGATGACCACAAATGCTCGCGCATGCTCAGTCGCCTCTTCTTCAGACCAATGACCAATGACAGCGGCGTCGATGACCTGAGGATGCTGCAAAAGTAAGCCCTCCAGTTCTGCTGGTGCGACTTGAAAACCTTTGGACTTTATGAGCTCCTTTGAGCGATCGACAATCGACCAGTAGTTTTCGCTATCCACCATGGCCACGTCTCCAGTTCGCATCCATCCATCGCCAATCAGAGTGGATTTTGTGGCTTCTTCGTTGTTGAGATAACCCATCATGATGTTCGGCCCACGAACAACGAGCTCGCCTGTAGAGCCTTCGGGAACGTCCTCGCCCGTCTCGTCATTGATTAATCGAGCTTCCATATTCGGAACCAGGAACCCAATTGTGCCGACCTTGGAGATCGGTCGGTTGATCAGAGTCATATGAGTGACAGGACTGGTCTCTGTAAGGCCATATCCTTGACAGACTACCAAGTTCGGTCCGATACGTTCCATCACCGCGGAAGCGAGAGACGCGCTGAGCGGTGCCGCACCGGAATACATGACCTTCAAATGATCGCGCACCTGAGGATATTTATCGACCAACGGGCTTTTGGCTAGTAAAACCATAATCGGAGGAACCAAATGAACATGAGAGATTTTGTGCTTGATGACCGCCTTCAAGAACAGCTCGAAATCGAACTTTGGAAACACAACAAGTTTCACGCCGCAGTATATGGTTGTATAAATGTGAAGGTGGAGGCCGTAGATATGAGTCTGAGGAAGAAAGCCAGCAAAGGTTCCACCTCGACCATACATTTGAGGATCGGCAGATACTGTCTGAAGAACGTTGTTGGTGAGGTTGGCGTGAGAGGTCATGCAGCCCTTGAATTTACCGGTCGTACCAGAAGAGAAGCATAGGTACGCCAGTGTCTCTGATGCCGGTCTAGTCAACTTGACTGGATCTCCTTCCGGACCAGCACCGAGAGCAAGGTTCTCCGTGGCTTCCTTAACCAGCTTCTGAAAAGACAGAACCTTGCACGGAAGCGTAGCGGCCGATTCGACGGCTGTCTTGCCCATCGCCCCGTCGAGAGCAATGATGTAGCGAGCTTGCGCGGTGTCGAGTTGGTCGCGCACATCTTTCGTAGTATACGCTGAGTTGATTGGCGATACAACTCCTCCGCACCAGAAAATCGCGTGGTGCACGCCGGCCAGGTAGATGTCGTTAGGAACGAAGAGCCCGACGACCATGCCCGGTCGCAGCCCGTACTGCGTCTTCAGAATCACGGCTAACGCGCGCACATAGTCAAAGTGCTGCTTGACTGTGAGCGTTTTGCCGGTCGCGTAGTCAATGAGAATTGGCGCATCGGGGCCTTCCTCGGCGAGCCGGGGAGAGGTGAGGAGCAGATCAGGCAGCGAGCCCTTGAAGACGGGAATCGCCTTGTGAGGCGACTGGTAGATTTTCATCGAGATCGGAGGCTTTGGGCTGCAAAGTGCAGTGTAGGGCAGCTTAGCAAAAGTAGAGAGCAGCAAAAGAGAACAGGAAGTGTTTATAAGTGCAGAATCGAAGGCGTCCTTAAATGCCGAGGCAGGTCGCACAGTTAGATCGCGACCAGTTGCCGTACAATTCTCAACACCTTTGCTCGCACTTGTAACTGATCTTTTATCTACTGTCACTAGTTTTCTTGTTTCTACAATCCACAAAACATCAAACTCTTCATCCAGCAACTTCCCGCCAACTTCCAACCTCCAAACCGGCGCGAACTCCGCGATCGCGACCAGAAAAGAGGGGCATCGCGGTACCCCGCACTATTTAAAGTTCTGCCGGACCCGAGCCGCGATGAGCTGTGCTTAGTCATCCAGGCTCGTTACGGCAATCAAACAACAAAAAGATGTATTATACGCTGAGGATCCATACAGCTGCTATACCTCCTTGAACTCATTAGCCATCATTTTTAAGTCGTCAAACAGACCTTCCAGACAATGACCGAAAGAGAATACAAGAAAGCAACTAAATTTATAACTAAAGTTAGTCTGTAGACCAAAAACACTCGATTTCTCTCAATTAGACTCCTCCACCACGACACAACTATATATAACTTGGACACAGACGGACCTAAAGATGTGATAAGAATCGTCATGAAACTAAACAAATCATAGATTAAAGTATTCAAACACACACAAGGACTTATAAGAGATGGATTCTTTTAGTTCCAAGAAGGACTTTCCAAGAAGCTCTTTCGAGCTATACGCGACGGAACGGCCGGATGCTAAAAGTATGAAACTCAGATGACTAGCCGCAAACGATACTGGAAAAACACGGCACACGGAGCGCAAAAATATTCAAACCGTACGGGAACGAGGGAATCTATAAACCATCAAGCATTAGTTTCAAAATCACCGCGCTCGCAATCTCCACGGGACCAACATACCTCAAGGAGTAGACCATCTCAACCATTGGACTCGCGCTGATTTGACGACCTCCAAAGTATCGGCCGTTGAGTCCAAGAATCGCTTTGTCGCCGCCGCTAGTATTTTCAAACTTGACGAATATTTCGCCCTGCGAGTTGGGGTCGACGGCGATATGAACGACTTTACCGTACTTTTCCTCGCATTCGGCTTTCACATCCTCTTCAAGCTCCTTGACCCAATCTGGTCCATCCTCCCTAAAAATAAGTTAGTACAAAAGATAAAATCAACGGTAAGCATTAGACGTGACATACTCAGCTGCGTCAAACATGTTACTCAGAACAACACATCGCGATGCCTGGGCAGCACTAACGGCAGGTCTCTTGGGAGCCGGCGCTTCCACGATGGGGATCGCGTCTTCTTCGCGCATCAGCTTCTTCATAAGACTTTCCCTAGATACAGAATTAAATGAAACGCCAGAGGTATCGGAATCGTCCAGCGCAGACACCAGCGCTCCGGTGGGCTTCTTCTCGTCGCGAGCGCGTCCGCCACTGTGCAATCTAGTGTCAAGAACCGAAGTATTATTCGAGGATGGTCCCGCAGACATAGGAGTCTCGCCGCCAGGTCCACCGCCCAGTCGCTCGATCAGCGACTCGGGTGGTTCGGTATTGATCTTATCGTTCCCAAGACCAACTCTGATAGGACGGCCACCTAATTTAAAACCATTTAGTTCCAAAGAGTGCTGAGCGCTCTCTCTGTCCGCAAACCTAATAACAAATATTAGTATAATGGAAAAATCTCCACAAAAACAAAACAAATAACGTACTGAACAAATCCAAATCCCTTAGATCGTGCGCCAGTTTCGTCCTTTTGAAGGACAACGAAGTCGACTTGTCCGTAGGATTCAAAGATCTGCTTCAAGTCTGACTCAGTAATAGCAAAGTGTATGTTGCCTACGTACAGTCGATGATATGATTCATGACCGTCAGAATGCTGTCTCTGTTGCTCCAAAGCTTGCTGGGCCGCCCTATTCCAATTCGTCAGATTTCACTCGAATTAAACAAAAACTAAAAATCACTTACGCAGAAGATTCCGCACGGGCAAGTCGGTTCTTTTCAGCTTCTGTGAGCTGAACAATGACCGGAATCTCTAAAAGCCTTTGGCCAGTCATGTTAATTGCCTTTTGGACAGACTCAATGTTTCGGAATTCAACGTATCCGACGCTACAGAAAGATTAGCCAATCAGCCTTCGAACAAGAAATATCAAACCACTTACCCCTTAGAGCGTCCGCTGATCCGATCCTTTACAATCTGCGCGTCACGAACAGGACCTGCTTGCTCAAAAAACGCAATCAGCTCCTTCGTCCGAAGACGTGCAGCGAGTTGCTGGACAAAGATAGTTCGCTTATCTCGCTCATCCTCGGATAATCTCGGAGAGCTAACCAACAAAATATTAGTTATAAATCATCAAAACAAACTATGGAACAAATTCAGTCGTACCTTGCGCGAGCGGCCGGTCGCTCTTCGCGTTCACGAGGTCTGTCGTTTTCCGGCTGTCTTACGCGCTCACGCGAACGGCTTCGACGGCGCGAATTGCGATCCTCGCGATCTCCGCGGTAATAGCGATCATCGTCGCGGCGCCGTCTAGAAGGAATAATGTTAGAGTGCGATTCATTCAGCATACATTGGCGGCAAACCAATCAATCGCAAAAAGAATTCATACCTATCACCATCACGATCATCACGGTCTCTGCCAGACCCACGATTGCGATCTGAATCTCTTCCGTCACGATCACGATAAGATCGATCTCGCGACCTCTCCCGTCGTCGTCGTTCACGCGACCGGTCGCGTTCCCTATCTCTTTCAGAATCACGAGGCCGCTGCTCTCTATCCACAGAAGACCTAGCGGTATGTCTCGAGCTGGAGTGCGAGCGATCGGAGCGTTCAGAATGAGGACTTGAAAGTCGAGTCGTGCCGATTCGAGATTTCAGGTCGTTCACGTCGGCTGCGCTCGATGGCGCTGCCGGTGATCTCACGTGCTCGTCTGTTACAGACATGGTTCCACAATACACAGAAAAAGCAGATTAAGCGTAGTATACAAAGCGAAAAGCGAAGTTTTCTTTTAAGATCGCAAGACTGCAATCCTTTCTTCGGGTGGAGTAGTAGTGGCAATATTCTCGAAGCACCTCCTAAAGAAGAAAATTTAATTCGAGCAAAAAACATTGAATGTAAGAGCGAGGGTTCTGTACTCACGCCAAAATTGGGAGCAAAGATGGACCTCGACCCGGCTTGGCCACGGCGACAAAAATTTAGAGTCACGAACGGCCATTCTCGACTTTTTATCACGTCTACAGTGAAGCTTCTTGATACACGTTGCTTGGTGCAATAATAGAAAGACGCGAGAAGGTTCAAGTTTTCAGTGTTATGAATTCAGTTTCTCGGTAGTCAGCGCATACCCCATTTCACAGCTTGAAGAGCAAAATGCCACTACCGGTGGTCGACAGTAGGCCGGGTTCATCTCTCAGCGACAGGAGTAGCAGTTACAAAACAAACATGACTAGCAGTCAAATACTGGGCCAGGAGGGCGATACGTGGGTTATTCAAAAGTTTGGTGGCACGAGTGTTGGCAAGTTCCCCGTGGAGATCGTGGACAATATTGTTCGGTATGTGCGATTCTTGAATAATTGACTGTAGTTTTTTGAGATTGCTAATTGGTTTTATAGGGTATTTGCCAGGGATAACCGGGTTGCTATTGTGTGCTCCGCTCGGAGTACGGACACCAAAGCCGAGGGCACCACCAACAGGTAAGGCTTCTTCTGATGTACTACTCTTGCTCTCCAATTGGTTCTGACGCATACAGACTTCTGAAGGCTGCCGAGCACGCATTAAAGAAGGGTTCCACGAAGCATAACGATTTTGTCAATGCGATTCTCGAGGACCATCTGGCCGTATCTCGCAAGCTCATACAGGACAAGTCCATTCTAGAAGACTTGGAGAACAAGATCGGCCAAGAATGTGACATGCTTTCGCGGTTCCTCAGCGCCGCGCAGATCATTGATGAAATCAGTCCCCGTACGAAGGACAGCATCATTGGCGCTGGTGAAAAGCTTAGTTGTTTATTCATGGCTGCGCTGCTGAATGACCGCGGCGTACCGGCGCAGTACGTGAACCTTGACACAATCATCCCCATAGGCCATCCGATCAAGAACGGTATCGACCAAGCGTTTTATGACCACATTGCGGAGCAGATTGCGATTAAGATAAAGGAATGTGGAGACAAGGTTCCCGTCATTACAGGTTATTTTGGAATTGTTCCCGGTGGTCTGCTAGAAGCCATCGGTCGTGGATACACTGATCTGTGCGCTGCTCTTGCAGCTGTTGGAATCGGTGCCGACGAACTGCAAGTCTGGAAGGAAGTTGACGGAATTTTCACTGCGGATCCGCGGAAGGTGCCCACCGCGCGCTTGATTTCCGTCATTACTCCCGACGAAGCAGCAGAGCTCACATACTACGGCTCTGAAGTCATCCACCCGTTCACCATGGAGCAAGTCATCCGGGCGCATATCCCTATCCGCATCAAGAACGTTGTGAATCCGTCTGGCGAAGGTACGATCATTTATCCGGACAATATTTCACGGAAAGGCAACGTCACCCCTCCTCATCCGCCTACCGCTCTCGAACGCATCTCGTCGTCGTTCTTTCACGCGAAGAAGAAAGAACCTACCGCTGTCACTACAAAGCAGGATATCACTGTTTTGAACGTGCATTCAAACAAGCGATTCCACTCACACGGGTTCTTGGCTGAGATCTTTGGCATTCTTCACAACTGGGAGATCGTCGTTGATTTGATTTCTACCTCTGAGGTTCACGTTTCCATGGCTCTGCATTCTGAGCTTCGTGATCATGATCTTCATGAAGCTGTCGAGGACCTGAAGAACCTTGGTTCAGTTGACGTGCTCCGGAACATGACCATTGTCAGCCTGGTCGGCAAGCAGATGAAGCAACTAGTCGGGATCGCCGGCCGCATGTTTTCCACTCTCGCATCAGCCGATATCAACATTGAGATGATCTCACAGGGCGCAAGTGAAATCAATATCTCTTGCGTGATCCAGGAGAAGGACGCGCTTAAGGCGCTGAATGTGCTGCATCAGAAACTGCTGTGCCAGCCTTCTGTGCCAGATATTCTTGATAGCAGGCCGTGGCTATTGAACTAAAGTGCTTGCAGGAATGACCGATTAATTGCAGTATGGGAAAGCAAAAAGTTTTGGTTTTTAGAGTACTCATTATACATCATGAGAACTTATAATAGATTCACTAAGCCGTCTACGAATGTTCCCTAAGCTTTCTTTCCGCCATTTTAAACCCTACAACCATCTCGACATACTTGCCACTATAGGCACTGATCGGCAATGCAATGGCTTCGAGAAAACCCTCGACCGTCCTTTGAAAGCCACGCGAGCGAACGCGACTGCGGGGATTGGCCAGGGATGTTTATTCCGCGGGGTGTCACGTGTGCCGTAGATCATGATGACGGATGATGACGAGAGCCATTCTGAAAGAAAAATTTCATACTATTGACGCTTCACGCGTGTACAAAGAAGATGCAACAAAACAAAAACGCCACCCAAATTTGCTGTACCAAAACGCGACCCAATGATGAATAAATGACAAGATGAATCTACTCTTCTTCAACGGTTGGACATGAAGGAGCGGTCACACGCTGCGCTTCCGAGTCCGGAATATCCGTGTCCGTGAGAACTACTGTAATAGGAGTCTCGCGAGCCTCGACTGCACGGGCAAAAAGAACCCAGTCTGAAGGCTTGCGATGCATGCCCGTCAGAATCAGCGTGTCGAGAGAACTGCACATGGCCACGATGTAGCACACGTACTTCCAGCCCGAAGACTGTAGTACCGTGCCAGTGAGGTCGATTGAGCGCACGTTCTTGCTTTGCGCGAGCGAGACCACGATCCCACGATACATGTCGTCAGATAGTGCCAGCTTTCCGACGATTAAACTCGAGACTGGAACAAATGCAAAGAGGTCGGCCAGAGCTTCCAAATCCCCACACAAAATCTGGTACGATGGCGGTGGTTGAGGTGGTGCGAGACGGAAGCTGTAGCCCTCGAGGGTTGTCTTGCCCACGAGCTGCGAGAGGAGATACGAATGCGGAAGAAGTTCTCGTAGCTTGCAGCAGCGTGCGTAGATACGGGCAAGGTCCTCGACCTTTCCGGACTTTGTCGAGCTGCAATCTGAGGCCGAGTCTGAATCAAAGACAGAGATTTTAGACGAGCCCGCAGAAGAGACGACAGAAGCCTCCGAACATCGCCGCTTGCCCATGACCTCGTTCGAAGGCTCCTCGAAAACAGCCGGCGGCCGTTGTTCCAGGCTAGTACGGCGAGCAGCAATCGTAGTTGGAGCGGGGGATCCCGTCTCGGGTAGCGCACCGAGAGGAGCCTGGGCTTGCCGAGTAGACTGAGCAGGCTTGGCAGCTTGTGCTGCATGAGAGGAATGAGACGAACGCGAGGACTTCAAGGCCGACTTTGCAGGTTTGCTCTGCCGAGGTGCCCGCCGCACAGAAAACCCGTCGAGACCGACCGAGTCTTCGTACATGTCGAGCTGACTACAACTCGAGGCGTGATCTTTCTGTTGCGACTTAGCCATACGCCGTATCTGGCAGTAAAGCGGCTCCTTCGCGAGGGTCTCGTCGTCGAGTTCGTCGACGCGGAACGCGACGCGCTTCATCGGTGTCGCGACCAGCTCCTGGATCGGGCACACGGCGCGCTGATTGTTGCGATTGTAGACGACGCGTCTGCAGGGCGTCACTGGACTTCGAGAGGCCGAGGACGACGAGAGTCGCCGTAAGGCAGAAGAGAAAAAATTGGACTTTGCGGGCTCCTCGGCAACCTGCGCAGGCGGCGGTGAGCGACGCGGCGGCGACGGCTCGCGCGCTGGAGCTTCACGGCGTTTGTGCATTGTCCAGGACGGTCGGCGAGAAGGGGGTACCGTCTTGTGCTCGGGCTTGCTGCTTTTGTATTCGGAAGACTTTGCTGGTGGCGGCGGAGCACGAGGCGTCGCCTGGCTCACGACGCTGTTCGCGGCATGCTGCGACATGAACGCCGGGTTCCAGGCAAAGGTGTCGTCGGTGGCGGTGGCCATTGTTGCGGTAGTGAGAGGGGAGGAGGAGGAGGAAAAGAAAGAGAGGAAGGAGGTGGAGGCAAAACACGAGAGAGCAGACCCTTTTCTTTAAGCGGCGCCGGCACTCGCGGCGATCTGAGACGCGCTGATCATCTGCCGCCGCCGTGTGGGGTAACGGCGCCCCGGGCGACTCCAGCCGCGGCCACGTGACGCCACGTAATGTCACGTGTAACAATTATGTAACCAGTCACGTGAACAGTCACGTGAGTAATCACGTGAAATAATCACATGCTGCTGTTACACTCGCGGCGGCCGCGCACCAAAAATCGTCGACCCGACGCGCACGTTCGTCGCGCCCTGGCGGATCGCGGCCTCGAAGTCGTCGCTCATGCCCATGCTGAGCTCGAGCTTGCCCGCGCCGGGCACGGCAGCCTCGACCGCCGCCGACTCCCTTGCGAGCGTCGCAAAGTCCGCGTTTTCGCCCGCCGTGTGCGACTGCGCGAACGAGCCGATCGTCATGAGTCCGCGCAGCACGAGTCGCGGACAGCTTTGCACGACGAACTGCGCGAGCGCGACGACGTCTGCGCCCGGCACGAGTCCGCTTTTGCTCTCCTCGCCGCTCGTGTTGACCTGCAGAAACACGTTCAGCTTGTCCAGAGTCTCCGCCCGCGCGTCGTTCAGTCGCCGCGCCTTCTTCTCGCTGTCCAGCGTTTCCACCGCAAACAGGTTCGGAATGGCAGCCAGCGTGCCACATTTGTTTGACTGAAGACTGCCGATAAAATGCCACTGAATGTCCGACGGCAGCACTGAAGCTTTCTCCTCGAGCTCCTGCACGTAGTTCTCTCCAAAGTGTCGTTGACCAGCTTGTTCGTAAAGCGCAAGAATGTCGCTGGCCGGCTTCAGTTTCGACACTGCGACGAGGCGCGGTTCAACATCGCCCGCAGCCGCCTGCACACGCTCACGAACAGACAAAGTCGCACTGACGAGCGTCTCAACACGCTCTGCCTCGGGCAGTGACACGGTAGCAGACATATTTCGTACGTTGACTAGAATTCCACGAGAAGTTGTCCTTCGAAAACAGTTCTGCATTCCTAATTCCTCAGCCTCGTTTTCACACAGCGTCAGTGGTACCCTCGAGCAAAATTATCGCGCTGATCAGATACACTTAATTCGAATATTTAGGTTGAATCATTGGTTTTTCATGATTAGCATGGAAAAAAGTTTTTGTGTTCATCATTGAGCCAGCGCAAAAATTTGCTTGTGGTACCACATAGTCAAGGACATGTACTTACACAAAAAGAAGAGCGTTCCCAAGCAATGATACGTAGTGTAGGTCGAAGATGCGGTGCGTATGTTCTGCCTATGGACATCGCGAGTTAACCAGCAGTCCTCTCGTTTATCGTACAACACCAATCGCTTTCGCGAGCAAATGCAGCAGTCAGAGATAGAATAATTGAGTCCGCACGAGGTTCTCGGAATTTGATAGTATATTTTAGGCATCATTCTGTTCATACATTCGCCCCCAAAAGAAACTGCTGACAGTTGCTTACCTCCTATGCGCTGTCGTTTTCATGCAAGCAGCGGTGGAACCTGTATCACGTCAGTAACATTCTCAAGTCATGCAATCGCCATAGCGCGTGACAAACACAGAGAAGACAAGAGCACATGATCAGATAATTCTTTGTTTGGCTAGAAGTCGAATCATCAAACAGCTCCGGGTTAATGGGCTCGTATGATTGGGGCGACATGCTTCATCATAATGTGACCTCGTCTTCTCTCTCCTGCCACCGCTTGCGAAGTCGCCAGAAGCATACCTTAAGTTGCAGAAGCGTACGGAACTCGCTCTAATGGCGGGTATAAAATAAAACAGATGAAATTGTATTGCCCTAGAAAGGGTTCTATGTAAGCACAAAAAATTGTATGCGAAGAAGGCAGCGGGTCTTTTATAGCGGCGGTGAGCAACATTTTTATTTAGGGTTACGCGTCTTGCCCTACATCTTCTCTAACCAGACTGGGAAATACTGCTTTATTTGTCATTTAAGCCGCACTAGTTTAGAGCTCTGCAGAGGATCAAGAATTCCTCGGACTGCAGTTGAGATATGGCTCTTCCGTGACGACATTAACACTCCTAGACAAAATATGTCCTTCCTGATAGCTCAGCTGCAGCAGTCTATAACCAGACCCAGACGGAAATCCAGGTGCCCCTAAGCCGAATAGAGCTGCAAGTGGAAGAGCAGCATGCGGATTAACAAAAAATTGTAGTTGTACAGAAGTTCGCATATAAAAGTGTCTAGACTTACAAACAAAACCGTAACGCCAAATGCAAATTCATCAGTCTGATCCTGACAAAGCAAAGCTTTAGACATGCAGCAAGCTCAAACCGCGAAACTAACGCTGCGCTTCTTGCCACCTGCTTTCGTCGTCTTCTTCTCCGGCATATCAAATAGGTCCTCGTCATCGCCTCCCTTGCCCTTCCGCTTCGCCTTTTTAATATCTCGCTTCTTCTGATCAAGTTTATCAATCTTCATCTGCTCCCGCTGCTCAATTTCTTTCCGCTTCGCCTCTCTAACAGCTTCCAGCTGCTGTGCGCGCTCAATCTTCGTCGCGTGCACTTCATCCATCCGTGCAGTGACCACACTCAGCACTTTATTCAGCGCATCCCGATCGTCGGCAAAGACTTTCCCCTTCTTTCCACGCTTATGCACAACTCCGGCCGGCTTCAGCGCCGTATTCAGCTGCAACTCCTCCGACAATTTTTTCCCACTCTTCAATAACGCCTTCGCCTTCGCGGCAACCTGTTTCTTCGCAGCAGCCGCAGCGCCAGCCGCATTCTTCCCGCCCTTGTCAACCCGCACGTTGCCCATCGGTCCGTGAGTCTTTACGACTTTGCGCGACTTGCGCGTAAGCCCGTCCGTGATTCCTGCCGCGGCGGGGCGGACATGCGACGACATCGCGTTCGCGGCCGTCTTGTCGGATCCCGGGCGCGCATTGACCATTGGCTTTTGGCCGCGCGGAAGGCGCTTTTCGGGCTTTTGCTTGAATCGTCGGGCAACCATCGTGTGTATTTGAGGTCGAGTGCTGATCTGATGAGGAGCGGTCTAGGATATGGGTGTTGAAAAAGCTGGGAGTTTAAAAAAATTTAGAGCAGGGTAAATTGGGAGTTGTCGGCCCTCACAACCCTAGTCCTAAATCCGCTCCATACGATCACTGTAGCGTGCGAGCGGACAACATTCCAGTCTTTAAGTCCAATTTTAAAAGCAGCGAATGACAAATTCAATTAGCAAATAATAACAAATGAAGAGATAGCTAAACAATTACAGCACTAATCCGGCACGTTCTTGCATTATGTCCTACATTTCCACATTTTCTACAGTGCCGTCGGGTCACTTGCCTCGCCCGGCCTGGAACCCTTCCACTATTTGTTTCAACACCCTGTGCGCGTCTTCGCTCCATTTCTGAAATAATGTTCCGTGCTTTTCCCACAGTAACTAGTCCGTCAGACGGTAAAGGTGCAACTTCTGGTCTTTGTGGCTTGCTGCGGCCGACAGTTGCCTTGCGAATTGGGACCGGCTCTGAGGACACTGGAGCCAAGGTACGGGCATGTTCTTGAGTTCCCTCCACCGCCTTGTCGGTAGCATTGGACATTTGTGCTGGTAAATCTGTCGGATAGATCAATGGTCGCCATCCATCGTTCAATATCATCGATCCGTCGTCTTGAAGATTATAACTCAACTTGAGAATTGGGTGTCGCCTGATAAAATTGTCTACCCAGCAATGCCAGACGTGTCCGCCCTTTCGCTCCGCACTGAGTAAATTGGCCATATCTCGGACAATATGCATAGGCGGTAAACCCTTTCGGGCGCCCGCGCCCATGTCTAAAAGCTGCTTGAGAAGAGACTCCTCCTCCTTCTCAGTCAGCTTCGGCAAATTGGCGTATTCATAACTTCGCGCCTGTCGTCCTCTCATTTTGTGGTACAAGGTCGATCTCGGTGTTTCGTAGAGTCTGGCCGCGTCCCGCTCGATAATTTTTCCGTAATTTCTAGAAGCCTCAGTAGCTGACAAAACCCTAGACTCTTTGGAACTGGATTCCGTGGCTGAAAGTTGAAAGTATGGTGGGTTTAGCTGGAAGAGACGCGTCGCATGTGTTTGTTAATACGTAGAGCCGTTCTTGTGAGATGGTACCCAGAATATGACTGTTGACAAATGAGCCGCATGAAACCTTTTTCCCCGAGCGGAGCTCGCCATCCGGCTTCGAAAAGTAGAAATCCGCTGCCGTCTATTGTCTGTAGCATAGTGATGCTGAATATGATTGACTGGTCTATACTCTTCAGTTATAAGTTGAGAAGCGCTGAATAGCAAACGTAAAGCGCACGACGAAGCGCTGATTTGGGACAGTCAACGACAAGTGCTGACTACTGAGTGAGTCACGTACGTCATAGACTACTCATATACCCTCAGACCTCGCGACCATCCCGACATTCCCCGCAGCCTACGATGCTCGGTTAATTCGGCGTAACTCTTACTCACGTATAAGAGAAAGGCTACAAAAGTAGCTCTGCTTTACACCTTTTCTCAATTTACAGACGTTTTTGCGCGCAGGACATCACTTTGGCTGGTCTTGTGCAACTTGGTACTCTTGATCATCATGACGACTTCGAATGGGACTGGCGATATCGTCAATATCGAATTAGCAAACTTGAATCGTACGGCGACTAATACGTCTTTGCCTCAGCAGATGGATGTCGGAAGTAGTGGTGGGTCTACACGGGTGCTTGGGTGGAGTGTGAAATGGTAAGATGATCACTTTCCATTATCGAAGCGAGGACAACTCTCTAGACCTCATTCTTCTATTGAAATGCTGGTTCTGAATACTCGAGAAGCGAGTGATGCTAATGGCTTCTACAGGAGACCGGTCATCATAGTTATAGCCTGTTTCAGTCAAGTCTTTACTTGCTGCGGACTGAATTTTGCATTTGGAGTCTATCAAGCTCTATACGAAAAGCTATCCGACGATCCCGATACACCATTCACCGGTGCCAGTCCTGCACAAATTGATTTAATCGGCACCATTGGGATCGCAATGATGACAATTGGAGCTCCTTTCGCAGTCGCTTGGTCTAAGCGGTTCTCGCCAAGTGTCGTATCGTTTGTAGGCGGCTTTATCTTCGGGTTGTCGCTTATACTCGCATCATTTGGTACGGCTCTGTGGCACTTCGAGGTTACTCAGGGATTTCTTATGGGAGTCGGTACGTGTCTGTCATATATGACGGCTGTGACGGTTGCGCCGACTTGGTTCACGAGGCATCGAGGGTTAGCCATGGGTATCATTTTATCTGGCACGGGAGTGGGCGGCTTGGTATGGGCACCAACATTGAATGCCTGCATCAGCAGCATCGGATTCCGAAACACGTTAAGACTGACCGGTGCTCTTTCCTTTGCCATGGTCTCAATTGCCAGCTTTGCGATTACATGGGAACCGACCAGCAAGGCGCAAAACGATTTGCTAAATTCTACACGGTCAAGCCGTATTGATGGCATTTTAAGGGTTCCTCTTGTTGATTTCCGAGTCGCGAAATCGCGCAAGTTCCTCGCACAAGCTCTCGGAGCTGTTTTTCAAGCTGCAGCATATTACACTCCCGTGTTCTTCTTTGCGTCATATGCGCAGACTCTGGGGTATAGCGTGTCCGCGGGAGCGAATTTCATTGCAATTAACAACGCATGCAATGCTGTTGGCAAAATCATCATTGGCCATGTAGCCGACCGACTCGGCCGCCTGAACGCACTTTTACTTACTACTTTTCTCAGTGCTGTCTCTGCTATAGCCTTTTGGTTCCCGTCGACGCTGCAAGGGGATTCACAGAGGTCTCATAATCTTTTCATCACGTTCACGATCTTTTACGGCGTATTTGCCAGCGCATACGTCTCCTTGTTCCCGACAAGTCTCGTCGAGCTGTTCGGCGCTCAGAACTTTGCATCCGTGAACGGGGTATTGTATATGGTGCGAGGAATGGCTTCTATGGTTGGAACGCCAGTTGCTGGAGTGCTTATTAAGAACTCTGTGGGGACTGCGGGGACACCCAAGGCATTTGCTAATATGACGCTTTTGGTTAGTGCTTTGCTGTTTGCGGCGACTGCGTCTGTGTTTTGGGTTAGAGTTGAGGCAATGGTGGGAACAGGCGGAGATAGAGGGTTTAAATGGCGGTAGTTGATTCTACACGTCAAGATGCACTCTACACAAAATAGTAAGATAGTAATTATTCCATTCACTAAAAGATTATTAAAATTACAGATTACTTTTCGAGTTATAAACAGCAATATTCCCATTTCGCCATAAAACAGCCTCACGGCCGCTAAACTAGATCAGTTCTTGGCCAAAAACTTCAAGATTTCGTCGGCGATATACTGAGTATCAGTGGCGACTGCAAAGTGGCCCGCGTCAATCAACTTGATCTCAGCGTTAAGCAAATCCCTCTTGAACGCTTCCGCGCCGGGCGGAATAAAGATAACGTCGTTCTTGCCCCAGATGGCGAGCAAAGGCACCTGAGACTTGCGGAAGTACGCGTGGAAGTCGTCATAAAGTGCGACGTTGTTCTTGTAATCATTGAAAAGATCGATCTGGATTTCCTTATTTCCGGGACGCTCCATCAACGCGTAGTCGAGGTAGTAATACTCTGGCGCGACTTTGGTTAGATCAGGAGTGCCATTCTCGTACTGAAACTTAGTCGCGTCTAATGTGAGAAAGGCATCTGCGATTTTGGCACGCTCGTCAGCAGCGTTGTTGCTGGCCCAAAGATCCTTGATGGGAGCCCAGAAATCACCGAGACCTTCGACGTAAGCGTTGCCGTTCTGAGTGATGATTGCCTGGATCGCATCCGGACGTTGAAGCGCAAGTCTGAGGCCGACAGGGGCGCCATAGTCAAATATGTAGATGGAGAAACGACGAAGGGCCAGAACATCGACAAACTCGGCAATCACTTTTGCCAGGTTGTCAAAGGTGTACTTGAAATCCTTTGGCGACTCGGTGAAACCAAAGCCGGGGAGATCGGGGGCGATGACTCGGTATTTGGTGGCTAGGAGAGGAATCAGAGAGCGGTACTGGTGCGAGGAGGAAGGAAATCCATGAAGCAGGAGCACGACGGGAGCGTCAGCTGAAGCAGCTTGTTCGCGGTAGAAGACATTGACACCAGACTTGGGTAGAGCAAGGTTCGAGAACTGAGAGGCAGCCATGATAAATATTGGAGGCTTTTTATAGTAAGATATACTATTGTGCGTAAGGAAGAGAAGATGTAGAACAAGAAAAGACGTGCAATGGCGGCCTATTTGTATTCTCGAGAATGGCGACGCGTGCTCGATCTTCTGACGACATGGTATCCAGATTCAAGGAGTTATGCATTTCATGATACTACCGCTGAAAGTAGCCATGGTACAGCCAGTCCTACCTCTAATTTCAGGCTCCCAGACAATAGACCATCGCGTATGATGTCAGGTTGTCTTACAGTGACATTAGTCAGTTCTTGCATGCTTGTTTGAGCAATTGACGTGAGTTGCACGGGAAGAAGTGAATATCGAGGCGTTAAGTGCATAGATCGTTAAAATGGGGACCAAAATGACGCACTTGCCTGGACCAGTTGTTCACGGCTGGAGACGGAAAGGCATCGTGATCGAGTGCGTAATGCGTAATCAGGTTGCTGTTCATTTGGACTTTGTCAGTTTTGAGAATTGAGTAATTATTAGTGATAACCGCACTTGACGACAGGTGAACAGGGCACGTGGTGTTGTTCGAGGGAGGATTCGATGCTTGTCGTTGTTGGATTCTCTAAGTTGTGGGATTTTTCATGATCTTAATATTGTCAGCCAGGCGACATCTTCGACGATGTCTTCTTCCTCGACTTCACTTACTGTACCAATTGTATCTGCGCCTGTCACAACAGCTTGTGAGGATACGGTGATGTTGGAGTCGGTCGTTCCAGCAGAAGCTATACCGGCTGAAGAGAAAACAGCGGCGGACCTCTACCACCTATTCGAAATTACCCCCTCCCACACCTATCAATACACCACGGACGATGACTTAGTCACGTTTCTCAATGAGATGCGCGATGCATACACAAAAGACGAGTTTGGATACCTGGCCATAGAGGGGTTTAGGACCGCAGACCTCGAGCGTGTGGAAGAGTCTGGAGTCAGGGAAACTATGATGCCGTCATTTCGAGCCGACACTTATGACGAGCTCGACGTGATGATCGTCAAATTTGTGGGATTGCCACATGAGAAGATTAGTTTTGCTTTTGATCTGTTTTTGGGGCTTTATACAGGCAATCACGGCTTGCTGGAGAGGCTTACTGGTTGCAAGTCCGGCCGAAAAAAGCTCCCGGGCCCGCTCAGAGATTCAAAGGAGCCAGACTGCAGCTGGGGTCCTGAGTATCCTGAGGACGTTACTGGAAAGATTATACACAGATTCGTCATTGAAATAGGTACATCTCAGCCGTTGGCAAGCTTGAGGGAGAACGCAAGGGCCTGGATTGAGAATTCGTCCGGCGAAACCAAGCTTGCGATGCTTGTGAAATACGACAAGGTGTCAGAACCCGGAACCGCGACTGTGCACCATTTTACTATTGAGTGCTATCGCGATGCTGCTGTTAAACCCACCCGAGCTGCTCCTTACAAGGCTGAATGCTTTCAGTCTGCAGATTTTACGTTTGATCACGTCGCAAACAGCTGGTCATTACCTGAGGGACCCATTCTTTATCTGCCAATTGGCTTAATTATCGATGAAGTACCCGCAGAACTCGAAGATGATATTTTAATCATGCGAGAGGATTTAATTAAGATACTTAGACTGCCTTGTGCCCGTATTCGCGATTATTATAAATATCAAGGTCGCTGGTGAGATAGTGCAAGTTGCGGGAAGATCATGGAGTTTGTACATTACCAATACTGGGTTACTTTGGCGTAGCTGTATGCCAAATGAGAGCGTTGCTAGTTGCTTTTCTATTAATATATTTTGCTAATATTCGTACACTCATCCTCCAAAGGCCAGTGAAAGGCGTCTTGAATTTCTCGATCGTAAATTTGCCCCTTTCTCCAGTTCAACTGCAGTAGACGACTGATGTGACAAACTCCATCTCCAGTATACGTTGATGAAGTTCCCGAAACAGAACGCAATAGACTTAGATTAACCCTAACCTCCGCCATCTTTGACTGCACACGTCTCGACGCCTCATCGCATCTCCACGTCCTGCTGCAGTCAACGCAATTGATCCGCCCACGCCCACAATTGGCGTCTACAGTTGGCGCAGAACAGCATGGCAGACGCGGTCACTCTGTTGCAAGACCAAGACGGGCCCGCGCCGGACATTCTGCAGTGCGCGTCGCACGCGGATCTCGTGCGCGCCATGGCCGCGATCCACGCAGAGACGGCCGCGGTCGCGTCGCAGCTGCGCACGCTGCACTCCGCCCAGCGCAGTCCGCTCTCGTACTCGCTCCAGCGACTCGACATCCTTGGCGCGGGCCTTAGCATGCCGCAGACCGCTGCGCGCGAGCTGACCGCGACGCTCGCAGACGCGGCCTTTGTCGCGAACCGCATGTCGCAGAAAGTCCGCCAGCTCGACCGCGAGCAGGGCCGCGTGCGCGCCTCGCTGGACTACGTCGCGGCCACGCAGTTGCTCAGAAACTGCATCATTGGCATTCACGATGCGACTCAGGTCAAGGACTGGGAGGCTGTTGCCCAGCACGTCCATCGCGCGGGCCAGCTCCCACCGGAGCTCGTTGCCGGCCGCTTCGCAGAGGTCATGGTCCCGACAGAGGAGAATCCCGAAAGCCCGGCCGTGGCCCTCCAGAACGCGACTGATTCATTTGGCGCCCTGTTTCTGCGCGAGTTTGAGAGCGCGGCCAAAGCGAAAGACGTCGAGAAGATCACGCGGTTTTTCAAGCTGTTCCCGCTTATCGGCAAGGAGCAGGAGGGCCTGGATGTGTATGCCAAGTTTGTGTGTACCATCATCTCCGGCCAGAGTCGCCAATTCATGAGCATCAAGGGTATATTCTACTATTTTGTTTAATCTCTACAAAACAGAACCAATTGCTAACAAACCCAGTCGAGGGCCCGCTGTTCTTCGGCATGGTCATCTCGCGGCTGTTTGAAAACATCGCCACGATCGTCGACCAGCACAGTCCCATAGTGGAGCGCTACTACGGCCGCGGCAAAATGCAGCGCGTGATTGAGCGCATCCAACTCGAAGCCGACACGCAGGGCGGCATCATCGTCGACACTTTCTTCGACGAGCGCAACGTCGCGCGCAGACTTGCAGACATTAAATCATACGCTTTCAGCTTCCTCGTCCAGAGCTTCATGGGATCCGGCGCTGGTCGCTCCATGAGTCCCGCCATCGGTGGTCCGGACCCCAACTCTAATATCAACGTACTCGACATCGACACCTTACTCAACGAGTGCGGCGTCATGATCGGTCGTTGGAGTCTCTACTGCAAGTTCCTGGCCATCAAGTGGTGGGCCCAGGAGCCTGCACACGACGCACACGACAACAAACCCGTGACTACCGGTCTCGCGGTGCCGCCAATTCTTCCCGAAAGCAAGCTCTACGCTAAAATGAACAGTCGCGTCGCGCCAGCTTTCGAATTCATGGCCACCTTTTTCTTCCGGCGGTCTGTGGAAAAGGCGTTTCAGCTCGACGAGCCTCCAAATCTAACTAGACTGCCCCCGGAGCCCTCGCCTGCGTCACCGCTAATTACGTCCGCCATTGACGATGCTATGTACGTGCTTAATGCCGTCCTGGAACGAACGGTCTCAACAGGCCACGCTCATCTTATTCGCAATGTTGTGGGCAACGTGCGACGAGTATTAGAATCCGATCTCGTGGGCATGATTCAACGCAAGATGCGCGACGAAACATATCCGCGAGCAGTCGGCGGTCCTATAGGTCCTGGTGGGACAAACAGTAATGCCAACAACACCGTTCAGATGCCACCAGAGGACAAAGTCAACGGGTTTCTCGTTCTTTTGAATAATTTGGCCGTCGCGACAGAGTACGTTGACCGTATTATCAGCACGGTGGTTGCCAGTTGTGGCGACGGCAAAGTCGTTTCAGTAGTCCCATTCGACGATGAGCACGAACGGGTCGTGGGTGCATTACAGGGACTAGCTTCTTCTTTCAGTGGGCGTGTGAAGGAACTACTCAACGATGGAATACAAGTTATTTACGTGAATGCGATTAAACCGCGACTGCGGACATTAATACCAGAAGCGTTCCGGGACGCAACATACGTCCCACAAGGCGCGGGTAACGAAGAAGCAGACGACTCACTTTCTCAACAGCAAGCCGATGTTGTACGGTTACGATTTAGTTATGGATGGGATGCCCTAATGCTTCCCATGCGCAAAATCTTAACCGAAGCAAACTACACCCGTGTTCTCAGCGTGACTTCCGAACAATTATCCGGAATCCTGGAACGGCGAGTATGGGCCATGACCGGTCGTGTCAACGAGCTTGGAGCGATTCAGCTCGAACGGGATGTTGCGGGCATTATTTCACATGTGAGCCAGGGAAAATGGTATTTTTTGAGAGAAAAGTTTGTAAGGGTTGCGCAACTTGTTATGGTGCTTGGGTTGGATGAACAGGAACTTGAAGCGGGAGGGATTGAGTGGGTCCTTACTGCTGATGAACGGCGACGAGCCGCCGCGATTCGGATTGACGAGTAGTGCTCTACTAAAGCCGTCTAAAATAGAAGAATCAAACCATACAATTTCCATTTATCTGTTATAGCACTATTAAAAGTAGCCGACTCATCACTAGCCCCAAAAGCCGCGCAATTTGCAATCCGAGTTAGATTTCATACTCGGCACTCAATATTTCATAGTACAGACGCTTTTCAATTCTCCCACTACGAGGATCTGATCCGCTATTGGGCCTTTCGCACCAGGGACACGCGCAAAGCAGATATCGGGCTTACGCGCAGCCTTAGGACATTGTATCGCCTTAGGGGTCGCCAGAAAAGTCAGAAGAAAAGGTAATTTTGGAATGCTTAGGGTTCATCCATAAACTGAATGAATTTGTAGACCACAATTACCCAAAACCATTCCAGTACCGTCTTCTCTTCTGACTTCTCTGGCGCGTTTCCTGTGCAACAGAAATTTCCCTCACATAACTCACAAGGCATGGCTAGATCTTGGGAAATATGAAAGGGAAATTTTCGCTGCGCAGGACACGCGCCGGTTTGTGCTGAGCTTCACAATGTGTGAGTCGTACATTCGCTTGTGGTTGTTCGATCGGCTAGGGGGGCTCTTATCGGATATATTCAGCATCAACAACGAAGGTGTGCTCCGCTTTGTGACTGCTACCCTCGGGCTCTTGTGGACGAATGATGAGCGGCTCGGGTTAGATCCTTCCTTTTTTTCCAAAATAAGCATGTAACTAACACAGATCCTCGCTGATAAAAACAATCCAAACCATCAGACAAATAAAAAAACGAAAAAGAAAAAAAAAAGGAAGACAACAAAGCAAAAGCTACTCCACGATCCCGCAAAGTCACTTCCCTGATATAGCGCGGCTAGTGTTCACGCCATTGACTTTCTGCAAATAGCCCGGCGTCGGATTCCATCTGCGGACTGATCTGACTTCATCTGCATTGTATCCCGGCACACGAATGTTCCAGTTTCTCTCTAAATGAAGCTGTACGTCTTTCACATCTAACGTATTAGACTTGCGATGTTTTGCCAGCCTGCAGCTGAAGGACGCAACTGATGTCACAAACTCGTCGGCAA
This sequence comes from Myxozyma monticola, assembly GCA_030568405.1. Classification (NCBI taxonomy): domain Eukaryota; kingdom Fungi; phylum Ascomycota; class Lipomycetes; order Lipomycetales; family Lipomycetaceae; genus Myxozyma; species Myxozyma monticola. The sequence goes on from JAJLTV010000004.1 coordinate 197,480, forward strand.
GATCCAGTAATAACTCTTCCACATCGCCATCGATATTCGCATCTCTGTCCTCTCCGTTCAAAGACAATCCGTTGATGCTGCTGCTCGTACCAACAATGTCCTTAACAAGCTCCGACAGCTTACGCTTAGACAAGACCCGAGACGATCCGCCGTTAAGCTCGAATGAGGGCGGCTTGCTGATAGCAGGTCCCGACATCATGGGAGAGCTAGCAGCGTGACCACCTGTGAGAGACGGTCGAGCAGCTCTTACTGCAGCAGGAACGGGCTGCTTGATAGCGAGAGTCGATGAAATCGGCATTTGCGGCACTATACTCGCTGTGGGGTTGATGATATTTTGCGTGGCAGGCTGCTGGGGAACCGTAGGTCGCGCCGAAAGTCCTGTAGGAGTCTGCGCAGTCGGCGTAGCAAGCCCAGGTTGAGCAGCAGAACCAGTCTGCAATCCAGTTGCAGCCACCGGTCTGTTCTGGCCAGGAGGTAGCTGCTGCTGCATCCTTTGGGGAGTTGCAATCGTCCTAGGCATGGGAGATCCTTGTGGTGCGACGACACTCTTGGCAGCCGCTGCCGCAGCAGCATTAGGAATCTGACCGAGCGCGTTGGCGGCCGGTCTAGGGCTAATATTATTGCCAGGAGTGCCACCAGCTCGGATTGCCTGCGTTCTGGCACCCGTAGCGCCCTGCATCATTGGCGACTGCATGTTGGTGATCTGAGGCGATCCAATAGCGCCCTGGCTTTGAGCCTGTAAACGCTGCTGCATTTGAGCCTGCTGCTGTCGAGCCTGCTGCAATTGTTGCTGTTGCTGCTGTGCTGTCTGAGGAACTTGACCAGCCTGCAGTTGCTGAGTACGTTGTTGCTGCATTAGTTGCTGGCGGGCTATCTGCTGCTGCGCAGCGGATAGCTGCTGAGTTTGACTTTGCATCATGTTTGTAGGCTTTGCCTGCATGCCCTGCTGTAGAGGAAACTCGGATTGCGTCGTTTGCATATTCTGCGATTGCATCTGCTGTTGCTGCATCCGTTGAGCGGCTGCAACGGCCAGCTGTGCCTGCATTTGCTTGTTGCCTACCGGTTGTTGAGACATCGATTGCTGCATCTGAACTTGACCCATTGGTGAGCCGATCTGGATCTAAGAAGTGTTAGCGCGTCTATACAAAAAAGCATGGTCTCTAAACACCAAATACAAACCTGAGGTTGCTGCTGGACTTGCTGTTGTTGCAGCCCCATCTGAGTACGAGGATCGTTGGACCGAATTTGCTGAGCAAGGCTCTTGGCAGTCAAGACGTATTGATCGCGCTTCACCGTCAAATCCCTGATATGCGCTTGCACCTTAGCACGCTCTTCAACCGATAGCTGAGCATTCTCGTTCAGATATTTCTCCTGCGCAGCGATTTGAGCGTGGCACGACTGAACAAATTTCTGAACATGATTAAATTGGTTGATGCGAACAGTTTGCTGTTCAGCTGGCGGGAGTGCTTCAAACTGGCGCTGCTTCTGTGCTTTCATCTGCGCTGTTGCTTCCGCGCTCGCCTGGCCCATATTCGGCGTCCCCACCTGGCCTTGCTGGCTCTGTTGAGGAGTCATGGGAGATGGAGTTCCAGCATTTGCCATGTGCGTTTGCAGCACTTGGGGGTGCTGCATGGGGGAAGCATTTAGTTGAGCTTGAACCTGGGCTTGCTGAGCAGGTGTGAGTCCATTTTGCTGTTGTTGTAGTTGTTGCTGCTGTTGTTGCTGCTGCTGGGCTACCTGAAGCTGTTTGGCAAACTCCTTGATTTTGCTAGCACGAATAAGGGCCGTCTGCCCTTCAGCCGTATCACGTCCAAATGAGTGAGCCTGACGCATGACTACCTGATACTGTTGTGACAGTCTCGACATCTGGTCCTGAATGGATACCGCCCCAGAAGGCGGTCGAGGATTGATAGGGACAGGACGATTAACTCCTGCGCCGGTCTGCATCATGTTCGGTTGACCAGGGCGAGCCCCCTGATTTTGTTGAAACGACATCTTCTGTAGCTGTAGAGTCCACTTTACTAGCCGATGCGGACAAACTATCTATGGTTTGTGCGACAATGATGGTTTAGGAGAGAATCTGTAACAAGAAACGCGTTAGCCACGGCTCGTTATTACACGAACACCCCACGCCCGCTTCCAACACTATCAAACAAAAGAAATAGTAACTTACGATTAATTGGCTCTGATACTGTCGAAAAATCAGATTGGCACCCGGTATAGAGCGTTGACCGAAGACTGATTGCAGCTGCTTGTGATGAGTGTGACACGACTAACACAAGAAAGCAAGTCCCAAATTATCCAGCGTTTGCTATCAATCAATTCAAACAATCACTAGACTCCTCTTTCTAGACTAAATTCAATCAAAAATCCTCTTCTGGGATGGATGGCAGAACAATAAGGTCATTCATTGCCTCCACTGCTTTCGATTCAGCATATGTTCGCGATTCGCAGGAACATATATGCCGGGTAAGTTTTGCTCTATAATTTGTAGTTTTAAAATCCCCGGTTTAACAAGAGTGCTCTCTCTATATCTGACTAATATTAAGCTGGGTACTATATGACGAAACAATCTTTTGCTTATATAAGCTCAAGCTTCCCAAAGTTCCTAAAGCGCCAGAAACTGGCCACGAACCTCGTATAACTTGCTGCCGATTCGATCTATAGTCGTCAAAACTGTTCTCCGGATTACAGACCATTCTTGCTGTCACAATATACTGTTTAGATGTTTCAATTGAGTCAGAAGACGATGGATCTATAGTCCAATACAAGAAGATAAACAGTCACATAAAAGTTACACCCCAGTTGGCACGATCCGCGCACATAAGTCACTCGCGCCCGACTAAAACTTTTCATACCCTAAACGTTATCCCGGAAAAACAAGCAGTGAAGTAACAAAAGCATAAACAAAGGACCAAAGAAAGTAAAGCGAAGATAAGTAGCGTACAGTAAATGCTCCAAATGCAAGCAAAACAAGGGAAATCAGAATACAAACCAACATGAACTACATAGCAAAACCGAAAAAACAATAAGCTAAATATGATCAATCACCTTGTAAGCTCGCATATACCACCACTTCCAATTTCAAGACCTGGATTCTATCATGGACGGCACTCCGTCCGGCAGACGATCCATCTTCTTCAACTTTGGAGTCGGCTTATATAGACCACGAGCAGAGCTGTGTTCAAGCACAAAATCTTCATTCAACGGACGGTCTGCTTCTCTTGACTGCATCTATACAATGTTAGAAGTGTCCAATTCAAAAGAGAAGATTCTTACTCACTTTCAGCAGTCTCGTCAGCATCTGCGGTATCTAATTCTTCTATATCCTCAATCCCGCGCTTAAATCCACCAGTCTTTTCCAGGTCGCCGGATTCAACGAGTGGAACGGGCTCCGAGTTTTGCGTCACTTCCTCAGGGGCATTCACTTCTGCTTCAAAAAATGTCAGTCATGCGCGTGATTGCAATAAGCATAAGTCAACACGTACTTTCAACGTTACCCGAGAAGTCAGGGCTAGCCTGACTTATATCAACAACCTCTTCATTCGCCTCAGTCTCAATTGCTCCGCCATTCGTCTCGATAGCTGGGGATGTAATAGCAGCCTGTACGTGCTCTTCTGAGTTCTCCTCTACATGTTCCTCTTCTTGCTCCTCCTCAGGCTGTTCCTCAGGCTGTTCCTCAGGCACTTCCTCAGGCTCTTCGTCAGGCACCTCCCCGGACTCCTCCACAGCTTCAGTCGAGCCGGCAGTCGATTGCTCCTCACTATCTTCCTGCCTAGCGACCGACTGCGTCTCAGCAACAAACGACGAATCGTCCGGAATGTCGACAATAGATTGCACGTCATCCCTATCAGCCTGATCAGTCTCCTCTTCAGGCACTTGCCATGACTCAGCGTCAGCTTGCGCGACTTGTTCGTCAAACAGATATTGCAGGCCATGGCCACGTCTGATATATTCGGAAATTAGGTTAAATCGCGAGATAAATCGGTCCTGAGTGACTAGATCAAGGACAAGCGGCTCAGCGGTAGACATGTCGACGTGGTCGTTCATCAAGAGGCGCGCGTAAAGAGTCACCAAATCATAAACTGTCACATCCTGGCTATAGTTGTTGTCCTATCAAGCGTTAGCAATAATACCCCCAAACTATGCAAATAATACTGAGCTTACTTGAGAAACGGAGAGACCAAGCTGCGGTACTCTTATGACCAGCTCAAGTTGTGCCTCAGAAGGCCCAAACGTTTCCAGAAACATGTCGCGAAGAACTTCACATAACGCCGCAAGAGGCTGCATGAGCATCTCGTAAATATCAGTATCAGTAACTGGTATCGCGCCGAGTTCGGCCACGAGGGGATCCGAATGGTCAGACGGACAAAGCAGATAGTTTGATCCGTCGCCGCGACGCAGAAGAACGGCGATTTGCGGGTACTCTGTTTTTATATCCTTTGTGAGCTGGTCAGATTCGGATTCGTCAACTGAATGTGAATGATGATGGTCATGATAGTCGGTCTGCTCGTGCTCCGCAACGGGAGCCTCATCATCGGGGTCGGAATAGTCGCTGTCATGAATAACTTCGACATCGCGCGATACGATGTCAATGATCTCGATAGGAGATTGCTCAGGCACAACCTCTGATTGTATTTCTGTTGGCTCAACTTCAGGCGCTTCCACTTCAGTAACTTCAGCGACGACAACTTCCTCAGTTACCTCTTGAACATCAGAAGCTCCACTGTGATCTTCGCCATGGCTCTCTTCTGGCATTGTTGAAGTCGGTGCCTCGGGCTCGGTCGCATCGACCTGCTCTTCTATCTCCTCAGTCGCGACGACTTCAGTGAGTGTGGCTTCCTGCTCTTGGGGGACGTCGCTGGACTCTTCGACCAGAGGCTCTTCGACCAGAACTTCATCTACAACCTCATCCACTTGTATCTCAGGTAGTGGTGTGGGAGCATCCATCAACTGTTCATCTTCCACGACGACATCATCTTGCGGCACCTCGTCTGTAATCTCAACGTCCTCGTCAGCTACATCTTCATCCATTTTGGAGTCTGACGGCGACGCTGCAGATGGTCCAGCCAGACCATCTTCGTCCAATAGCATGGCATCTTCTTCTTCTTCGGCTCCATCGACTACCATTTCAGTGTCTGACGCAGGCTGGAGAAGCGGAGACACGTCTTGGATGATCTCGGCAGTAAGCCGTGGTGAGCCCAGAGCGTTCATTGATTATTGTTAATGTGTTGTTTACTGTGTAGCGGATATCTGCATCTGCAGAACGAACTGCGGTCGAAATCTTCTAACGTGTTAGTATCTAGGTCAACTATACTTCCCTAGTGTTATTTGCTGTTGCTTGCTGGTATGAGCTCTTGAGAGCTGTATTGGTAGAACAGAGCTGGTCCGAGTAATTTTTTGTAAATTTGGTAGTTAAATTAATGATAGATTGGTGCAGAATGTGAACCAGACCGAACCGAAACGCAGATGAAAAGGATTAATGAAGACTGGAGGCTGAGTTGACATGTAGAACAGGATACTGAACGGATCGAGCTTGGTTTGTCGCGTTGCCCCCAAGCCGCGCTGCTTACTATTTAAGGCATAACCATCACAGCCTTCTGGCATTAAGTATTCTGGAGCCCACAGCACGAACTCTAATTGCGTTCGCGCCTCCTCGATGTGAGCAGTGTCGTGGCTGCATCATTCAGAATATCAACCCGTCTTTTTAATTCGACATCTCGTGTGTTTCCGCGGCCAATCGTTTGGTACGACTTTTTCTTCCTACGGAATTTGTCTGGAACACTTGAATTGACCCTATATCACGATGGTAAATTTCTTCAAGCCATCCAGCAGCGAGTTCCAGTATCAGTACTAACACATACACAGGTTGTTCTCGCGGCCTCCGTGTGCACGCGCGGCGGCAAAGCTGTGCTCTCGCGCCAGTTCCGGGACATGCCCAAGTCGCGGATCGAAGCGCTACTCGCCGCGTTTCCGAAACTGACCCATAAAGGCACGCAGCATACGACGGTCGAGGACGAGGCGGTTCGCTACGTGTACCAGCCGCTCGACGAGCTGTACATGGTGCTCATCACGAACAAACAGTCCAACATCCTGCAGGACATCGACACGCTGCATCTGTTTTCGCAGATCGTGACCACCCTGTGCAAGTCCGCTGACGAGCGCGAGATCCTCAATAACGCGTTCGAGCTGCTCTCGGCCTTCGACGAGATCGTCGCGCTCGGGTACCGCGAGAACCTCACGCTGGCGCAGATCCGGACGAATCTCGAGATGGACAGTCATGAAGAGAAGATCCAAGAGATTATTGCGAGGGTACTTTTCTATATTGCTTTGATTGATTCACAGGACGATAAACTAACAACAATGCAGAACAAGGAAATGGAAGCCAACGAGGAGCGCAAGCGTCGCGAGAAGCAATTCGACATGCAGCGCCGCGAGGCTTCGCGGCGTGGAGCAGCCCCATCCTTTTCTTCTCGCTCGTCATCGTTCCCGGCGCACAGCGACTACACGGCCGCCGCGCAGGCCGCCGTCGCGGCCGAGTCTTCGTACGACGATTACCGCACGCAGTCGAAGGTCTCGGCGCCCCGCGGCAAGGGTATGCAGCTCGGAAAGACCTCGCGTGCCACGGACATGTATGAGCACGTCCGCGCGGATATTGGCATCGAGGAGACTGCACCGCTCATGCGGACGCCGGAGCCGGAGCCCGTCATTGAGTCGGCTGCCGCCGCCTCGCCGTATGCGGACAACGAGGGAATCATCGTGAGCATTGTCGAGAGCGTGAGCGGCCAGATTGCGCGTGACGGTACCGTCCAGAGCATTGAGGTCAAGGGCGATTTGCAACTGCGCGTGGCCGACCCGGCTTTGTCCAAGATCCGGCTTGCAGTTTCTGCAGCGGGTAATGCCTCAACATACAAGACCCACCCGAACGTCGATAAGGCACTGTTCTCGTCCTCGAAGCAGATTGGCCTGAAAGACCCCTCGCGCGGATTCCCGTCAAACAACAACCCGCTCGGCGTGCTGCGGTGGCGATTGACCGGCTCCGGTGACGCCGCGAGCAAATTGTCGCCAATCAGCTTCACGTGCTGGTTGTCACCAGGTGGAGCGAACTCTTTCCAGGTTACGATCGAGTACGAGCTGCAGTCTGAGGACATTGTGCTGGAAGACGTTGTCGTGACGATCCCGATCGCGAGTGAGGCCGCGGAGGTCAACTCGGACTCGCAGTACGAGCACGACGGCGAGCGGATCCGCTGGTTCATTCCCATCATTTCGGAAGAAGACGGTGCTTCTGGAAGCTTTGACTTCACCGCTGAGGCTGACGACGAGAGCGACTTTTTCCCCATGGAGGTTTACTTCAAGAAGTCGACTCCCTTTGCGCCGATAGATGTTTCGGACATTGTTTCCGTCGAGGGAGGAGAGTCTGTACCGTTCGTGAAGGAGATTAAGGTCGACACCGATAAATTTCTCATTGTGTAATTTTCCGTTGTAAAATTGAAGATATTTGTTATGTAATTAGAAATCTCGCTGTGTTCATGATTTTAACAGCACTTATGAGTGCATTTTATATTTGGTAAACGGCAACAGCAACATTGTAGGACTAGTTTGAGTAAACTATTTCAGCAAAGTCGCTAAGAGTTGTCAAAACAGAAATCAAGTAGCCCGAAATATGCTTCATACCCCATAACTATAAGTTAGTTTATATATTTCGCGAAGTATATTCAATATCAACGTTCACCCAATATTTATCGTACTATACGAAGTGTACGATCAACGTACAAATCGACTCAATCTCAAATTAAACAGCAACGGCCTCGAAGATAACAATGACACCAATATAATAGCTCAGCCTTCCCCCCTCCCCTCAAAAAACCAAAATTGTACTCCGGTATATACATGTAAATTTTACCCGTTCTAATCTAAAGAAGTCTAGAACTTGAGTCCGATCCCGCCCGCTCCATAGACGGGGCACCTCGATGAACAAGATGCGCGAGCTCAGAATCGTCTTCATCCGCGACCGCGTTCACAGCCGCATCGAGTTCCGAGCTACGGTAACTGACAGCGTCGGCATCATAGCTCATCGCACTGCTGTGCACGCCTGAAGATACATCGTCAAGCTCGGTCGACGGAGCAGACGATGACGCACGGTCGAACTCGGGCTTTCCGCGACGAGGTCTGTGAGCTTCGAGATCAGCGACCGTGATACGGGCTGATTTCCATGGCTTGATGGATTCTTCCCAAATGAGATCAATCTCTTCCAACGTCTTGCCCTTTGTCTCGGGAAACATAAAAAACACGTGGATGGTCATGATCACGCAAAAGACGGCGAAAATGAGGTATGTGCGGTACTGGATGTGTTTGAAGAGAAGCGGAACGAAGAAGGCGAGAAGGAAGTTGAATGTCCAGTTGACGGCGGCGCAGAAACCGTTCGCGGTCGCGCGCTGCTTGAGTGGGAAAATCTCAGACACGTAGATCCAGGTTCCGGGGCCCCACGACGGAGCGAAAGTCGCCACGAAGAGGTAGTTGAGCGCGATGACGGCCTTGGCAGCCACGCGGTTGGGGACTGTCCATCTAATTTCAGTGTTGCCGTTGAGAGAGTCGACATAGTGGCCGTAATGTCCCATGACGATAGCAACAAGGAAGAGCCAGATTGCCATGAAAGTTGAACCGGTGAGCAGGAGAGGACGACGACCCCAGTTGTCGATGTAAAGCAGAGCCGGAACAGTGCAGAGAACGTTAACCATGTACTGGACGAGAGAAGCTGTAAGGTCTGTATTTCCCTCGTATCCAGCCATGGCAAAGGTATAGACCACGTAGTACATCATGACGTTAATGCCAGTCAGTTGCTGGTACATTTGCGCAGACGCGCCTACAAAAGTTCGCAGGCGCGATCCACGCGCAAACAGATCCCAGACAGAGACGTCAGCAGAAAGACGATCTATGCGGATAACTTCTCGGATTTCTTGCATCTCCAGTAACACGTCTGGATGATCCATATCGCCACCGCCCTGGATGTGCGCAATCACGTTCGTGGCTTCGTCCCAGCGGTCGCGTGTCGCGAGCCAACGCGGAGACTCCGGGAAAAAGGTAAGAGCAGAAAGAAGGGCCGCGCCCGGAACAATCTGGAGACCCCAAGCGATGCGGAAGGACTTTGCACCGTGAATGAAAGAGCACGCGTAACCGATGAAGAACATGATCCTGGACTGAATAAGCGGCTGCATATTAAAGATGAAAGACGCGACAAAGAACTTACAAAACACCCCACGTGATGGCCCATTGGAACGTGCCTACAAGTCGGCCACGGATCTTCTTGGGCGCCAGTTCCGCAATGTAGACGGGAACTTGGGACGAGCAGATGCCGATAGCGATGCCGGAGATGAAGCGACCGATGATGAGCTGAGTGACGTCAAGGACAGTGCACTGCACAATTGAGCCGATGATCCAGATAATGGCGCCAGTTTGTACTGCATATTTGCGACCCAGCGCATCGGAAAGACGGCCGGATATGAGCGAACCGAAGAAGGAACCGGCGGCCATGGCGGCCGTGATGGCGCCTTGCTTGACATCATCGGGGTAGTTGAAGAACTCGCGGTAGGTTGGGTTGTTGACGAACGCCGAGACCGAGGAAACATCAAAGCCAAAAAGCATGCCGCCAATCGTCGCGGCCGCAGCCACGATATAGGGGTTGTATGTCTGCAGCATTGCGTCTATATCGGGATTGTATGGCTCTTTCGACGGTGAACTGCGTATTTGAGGGGTCGAGATCGTTATCGCGGGGAGGCGTCGATCGTGCAGCAAGCGAGTAAGCACCCGAGGCGTTCGTACGCAGCCGGGTAATCTTGAGGATACTGGTATCTTTCCAGACAGACCCTCAGCGCACTTGCCGACCGTATCTCGTCGGTCTGTAACTCGTTTGTAACAGTGGTCTTTCTAGAAGCCCGTTTGTCTATTTGTATAGAAGTCACCATCTTCCGAATGCCGCCCCTCTTCACCACAAAAATCGACCTAAACCGCCGGCGCCGGGCCCGAAATAGCGAAGCGCCGCACCTCACGCGGCGTATTGACGCCACGGCCCAGAAATCTCAAGCCAGGGCGGCAAATCACGCTTTGGTTTCTCGAGACGCGCAAACAGACGACAAAACGCATGGCAAACACGACTGATAATTTGCTTGTTTGTGTATTTAGCTCAAGTTTTAGCTGCTGATAGTTTTTATTGGCTTTGTTTAACTGTTTTGCTTGTTCGAGCGCGGAGTTTGTGTTCTTGGATCCGGTTGTTGCCTGGCGAACGCGTCGTGATTCGGCTCTCTTTTCAGTGCGGTGTTATACACATACGCATCTTTTTACACAGCATACACAAGAGTATAGATGCTGCCCATACGATGGCGGTCGCCTAATGTGGTTCGGGCGGTGACCGCGGTGCTCGTGATTGGTGCGTTGCTGCTGTTGATTCCCCGCTCGGATTCGTCGGATGAGGTTGTCGTGCAGCGGCATCAGTCGGCGGGGGACTCGGCAGAGGAGGCGACTGGAGAGGGCGGACGTGGAACAGAAGATGACGATTACGTTCCCAAGAAAGACGATCTAGATCCTGACGCGCTTGTCGTGTCGTCTGGAGGCTGGCGACGGGTACACATCATCAACTCGGCCCGATATCATTTCGAGATTGTTCTGCCGCTGCTGACAGCGCTATCAGCATTGCCGGAAGTTGAGCTGAACTTGTATGCTAGCGAGGAAGGGCAAGGACGGTTTGGCGTGCGGCCGTGGCTGGATTACTTTTCTCGAGAGCGGGTCACGGTGCGGAATATGGACGCCTTTGGCAAAAACGACCAAGCTCCGCCACATTTGATTATCTTGACGTCGTGCGCGGAGGATACGGGAGCAGTGTTCCCGGCGCTGAAGGATATGCTGGAAGCCGGGTCTGCAGTGCTGTGTATCGTACACGAGGCTCAGCGCTGGGACTCGCGAGAGCCGGACAACAACCGGTCGCCATACAAGAAGGAGATCCAGTTCATGGAGCCTTGGATTCGTCGGCGGCGGTGGACTCTGGCTACACTCTCGGGTCATGTACACAAATACGTGCGTGACAAGTTCCCGGAATACATGAAATTGACTGGAGTCGCACTGGATCCGCCGGTGCTGTATCCTGTGTTTGCACCTCCAGATAGTGCGCCAGCGCTCGAGAAGCAAGCCCCCTTTGCTGCGATCGTGGGCAAATTCGAGCCATGGCGGCGGAATTACGACCGGGTTCTGCATCAGTTTGAGACTATACAGCCAAGTGTTGATCTAGAGCTGATCGGTAGCGGTCCACAGGTTCCGGTGCCCGAGGGGATCGCGGAGCACGTGCACCAGGTTCGGGACCTTGATTTCCCCGACTACTTTGCGAGAATTGGACGTGCCGTTACGATTATTCCGTCGTTTGCTTCGTCCGATTATCTACAGTCGCAAGCGTCGTCGTCTATCGCGTCGGCCGTGATCGCCGGTACGCCGCCGCTGCTCACACGTCCGATGCTGGACGCTTACACGTACGTGCCCGACGACGCGGCATGGCTACAGGAAGAAGGAGAGACGGAGGTGGAGGCTCTTGCGCGCGTGTCTGAGCTGGGTCCGGATGCGTGGATGGAGCGCAAGCGGCGGGTGCTTGAGGTTCGCGACGCGCTCGTGATGGAGAACGTGCATTATTTCGGCGCGGTGCTCTCGGCGATGCGGTAGGTTTGATGTTTTGACCGGGTATCTATAAGTTAGCTGTAGTAGCATAATCAAGGCGCACTCCTCACTCCTCGGCGAGATCATGAGATGGCAAATCCGCGTCGGGAAGATAAGCCAGCGTGCCGATCCCGCCGCTGTTCGATCCTCGATCCCCGATGTCGCGCAGTAATCTGAGCCCGAACGGGCGTTGTAATGGAAACCCCCTAGATGGAACCTTAATCCTGTTTACCGCCTTCCGCTTTCGGCCGCACACGTGCCCGTCACGTGCCCGCGATGACGTCGGCACGTGTAGCCCCGCAAAATCACCGCCGACCGAGTCCTCGGATCACCACGGGCGAGGTCAAGTGCCCGGCGGTTCTTCTGCTCTTCTTCTTCTCCTTCTCTTCCTCCTCTGCTGGTTGTCGATATCCTTTCTACACTGTCCACTCCTGTTTCCCCCTGTTGGTCCCTAATCGCCCGGATCTCTGCATCTTATCTTCGTTCCTCCCCCTATTCTCACCCCCTAACGTCCTCACACGACTACCACGCGAGATCTTCTTTTCATCTCCAACCGCCCACCGACCACTTTCTTCCAGTACCCAACCTACCATGACCCTGCACTGGACCCGTTTCCTGCGCCTGCTTGCAGCTGCAGTCACGGTCGCCCTGCTCTTCACCGTTCTCTCGCCCGTCGCGCCCTCAGCCGAAGACATTCCCGGCACCGCAGCTTTCGTCGCCGCGTTCGAAGACGCTCGACTCCCTGCCGACAATCAGCTCGTTTTCTCTGCATCTCTCCTACGCCAACGAGTCCGTTACAAAGCCGCCCAAGACGCTGCCGCAGCTGCAAAACGAGCACGGGCAGCCGATCTGGACCGCGATATCGCTGAGCACCTCGCCGAGCACGACCATCATACAGAAGATCTTCTTGTTGACGACGAGCATGACCGGGAGAGGGAAACTCGCACCATGTCCGAAATCGCTGCACTGAAAGCCCTCGCCGGCCGCTCAAGCGAACCCGTCGGTGTCGATCACGATTACATGGGCTCATACGGCGCACCAACAGAGCGGTAATTGTTCCGCCGGATCTGGACCTGGTATTCTTCCAGGCCGTTTACGGACGGGGTTGACCTTTTTTGCATATTCTTCGACGGTTTAAGCTGAATCCGGCGTCATCTGTTCCAGGAACTTGGCTTCCGGTGTCTTGGGTCGCTATTCTTAATTCTCCCTAATTTTTTATAAAAGTTGTCTAAAAATATAAAGTGACAGAATTATCTCATAAATTGTGCGGCTCGATTGGTCGCGTGCACAATTTGAGTCGCGTGGTGGAGGCATTATTAATAATTGGACTTTTTAGGCGAGCATGCAAAACTCCAAATGGTATAGAAATAGCAGTCAGCAGACAGATCAGCCCTACAGATCACCCACAGCAAGTCAGCAACATTATTTTCAGGTATCAAGGCATCAAGTGATCAAGAGGGAGTTCGCTCATGATGCGAGACGACTTTGCATGAGATCAGCTATCAGAGAGAGTGTAACCATATAAGGCTATCAATTTGAAAGTGTAGTGTAACATTGCTGTACATAAAACCAAAAACAAACTCCAACCTCTTACGCCAGTGCGCCAACCGTCGACGGAGCGTATTGAAATCAATACGACCGCGATACTAATAGTATCTACCAATACCCAGCACATCCAACACTACCCAGCACATAGAGTGCGTATCAAGAGCATGGGCGTTACCGCGTTGAATCAGCCGGCTCGAACATTCTTCACCGTGCCCGAGTTGTCCACCGAAATGTTCAATCTGAAATAACTTAGCAAGCGACCAAAGTGGAAGTAGCCATCACACAAGACCTTACCTCTTATCGTTGAAATCCATCGTACCAAACGAATCGGGCCCTAAAACACGCGACGGAGAAGGTAGATGGGACTCTGGAAAATGCTATTATTCATGTCAGATCGATGCAGCTTCCAGACAAATACAGTAGTGGCAAACTGACCGTCTCGCTCGGCACAGAGCCGCCGATTTTCTTGCCGACCAGCTTCGCGCTCCATTCCTTCTCTAATTCCGATCTTGGCTGCTGAGAATTCATGTTGAAGTGTGTACGGATTATTACTGTTTGTGATAAAACTGCAGAATACGTTTGGAGATTCTTCTAGACGAGAAATGCCCAGTATATATAGATCAGCGAGAGCAAGTGCGAGAGGCGCAGCTTAAAGAACCGAAAGTAGCTGACGTAGGCGGTGATGTCATCCGCTTAAGGCCTCAAATATCACGTGATAAGTAGGCACGTGCGTAATTTACTTGAAACCTTAATTCGACCATCACTTTAACCCTGAACAATCGATAAATGGCCGCGTGCGTGTCTTTATCGCACCGACGCCGAGCAACAAGAGATCGTCTTATAATTGTATTTGCCGCGACAGGATCACTGGTATATTTTCAGCAACTGAGTATCTAGTTTTTGGATATCTGCTTTTAGTGTTCATTGAATTGTGTTATTGTTTTGCGTCGTTCGCATCTTTTGGAACAGGTGATTTGATCATTTGCATTGACTATCACCGGTCAAGTGAGATCCGATCACGATAAGTTACTACAAGCACAACCATGGGTCAGATAAACAGTTCCGACAGTGGACTGACAAAGTTCACCCAACAAGAAGTGTCTTCGAGATTTGCCAACAGATGTGGACAGCAATTCTCGGGAATCGAGCTGTGGGCGTTCAAGGTCCGTGGTCAGCACTGATGTTCGTTCAATTGTTGTCCCGATCTGGCGATGCTAATTTATGGCTTAGGACGTCTTTCGTCGACATGCTAAAGTGGCACATAGCACATACTACTGGACTGCTGAGGAATTGTAAGTGCTCGTGTTATTTTAACTTCTGGTTCCGGTACTAAGTCGAGTAGTGTCAAGTTCCTCGAGATCCCGGAATCCGCATCGGAGTCTGCACGTGTTCTTTACTCCATGGTGCATTATTTATGCCTGTTCCCGTTCATTCGGCCACGGGATCCTCCCGTATCCTTTGCATTACTTGCACCGACGACACTTACGTTTGAAAACATGGTCAAGGTCGTCGTCCTATTCACTGGCCGATACAGAAAAGTTCTTACCTCGGACTACGACTTTCTGAAGCTACTGTTTTGTGCAATTGGAAACTACGAAAAGACGATTCAAGTAGACAAAGAATACCGGGAAAAGACACCGCTGTCGTCTCAATCTGAGGAAGGAGATCAACCTGAAGCTGCGGCCCCTGCGGCGGCGGCGTCGTCGTCGTCGGCAAAATCAGACAAGAAGGAAGATGAAGAGCTGGGATTCTGGGAAAAGAAGCTGCAGCTTTTTGACAAGCTGACAAGCTCTGAAAAGACTGGGAGCGGCTCAAAGACTGAGTCGATAGCATCGACAGACGACGAGATGCTCTGCGTGGACTTGGATACCATCGATAGCTGGTTCGATCTCGACTTGATTAGAGCCTATGACGGCATTGATGTTGAGAATCTTCGGATTTCACCTACTTCGCTTTATCATCTTTTTATTTTATTGTTGGCTATTGGCCCATTGCAGCCTTCTGAGCCGTTGTCGACGTATGATGCGCATTTTGCTGAGCCAGATTTCACAAACTACAAAAATATTGCGAAGAGCATGACAAGATCCTTTATTTCCACGTGGACATTGAAAGATCCTGTTGATCACGATTCGGTGAAAGCAAACGGAATCAGCTACCATAGATTCTACACAGTTGTTAAGTCTGTCATGGTAAGTTATCATTTTTCTTTCTGGTCTTATGTGTAATGCGGCCTATACTAATCGCCTACCAGCCCTTCGCATTTGACAATTTTGCAGTGTTATTCGAGCATTTTCTTTTCAACAGACGTCTGGCTGCGGACGCTCCCCAGCGGCCATCGTCGCTTCCCGAGCCAATCCTACCTGGCTCCCCAGTCGACCACCCCTATGCGTCACCCACAGATCACGACGGACTCGAAGAGCTCAACGAGGACGAGAAGCCTGAAATGCCAATCCATCTCCGTCCTCGACTTCCGGAGCCGACGCGTCTTATGAATGCGGGAATGATTGCACAGCTTGCGACGTTTATGAATGTAAACTCATTTCAGTTATATGGCGGCTTGAAGAAGCTTTATGTCGGTTCTGAAGCTGGATTCAGCATGGGTTCGTTTGAGCAAAAAGTTTTTAAATGGAACGCGCCGACAATCATGCTTGTTCGTGGATACATGATGTCTCAGGATCCCCGGGGAGCAAGAGAGCGGTCGTTTGCGGATCAATTACCGCCTGTCAGATATGGTAATAGTAATCAGCAGGTGAAGAAGCACAACGGAGAAGTGTTGTTTGGAGCGGTAGTCAATACGCCATGGAAGTCTTCGTACAAAGGTGTGTTCAACTTACTTTTATGGTGTCTGTCTGATGCTAACAAGACAGCTTGCTTTGGTGACGCGTCCACTGCTCTGTTCCAGCTGGAGCCGGTTCAAGACGTGTTCCGAGCTCGGCCATATAACGAGAATTTTGTATATTTCTCCAAGACCCTTGGAATTGGGTTCGGTAATATTCCTCCGAAGCAAAACACGCATCAGAACAACGGGCTTCCCCAGTACGCGTTTGGTGATTTATCACTTACTCTGGAGCCTTCATTTGAATTTGGCGTATTCCGCCACGTCGGTTCGGAAACTTACCGGTCATCTCAGATCAGAGAGAACGTCGACTTTGAAGATCGGTTCGCGATTACGGAAGTCGAAGTCTGGGGAGTCGGAGCTGACGAAGTGTTGCGTGAACAAGCGCAGTTATGGGCATGGGAGGAGACGGAGGCGTTGCGGAGGAAAAATGTCAATCTTTCGAAGGATATCGATGAGAGTAGAGCATTGCTTGAGCTGGCGGGTTTGGTTGGCGGTGGCCGCCGGTCTGGTGGAAGTGTGTAACATGTGAGTTTTGTCGAGGTTCGAGGATGCATTTGGATTTTTTTGGTTGAATGTCGGGACCTGATGGGCCGAGTGTGTGTCATTTTTGGCTTTTGGGAGCGGTGATATAACGATATTGAATTGATGATTCATGTTTGTTTGTATATAGAAAAATCAGACAATATCATGGACGGCTACATTATTATAATACAGGTGTAGTTCCTGAGCGGTGTCGAAGAAAGGTTCATCGCCGACGAGCAATTACATAAGCAGGGCGCATAAACGCGTAAACATCGGTCGCTTTCACATGCTGGTGCCTAATGCGGAATTTTACTTTTAAAGACTATAAAGGGCAAGGGACAATTGCCCCACGAACTAGATGTGTAAAAAATATTACGACGTACAGTGTAATTAATAGATGAGACAAAAGCAAAGCACCATATTTTAGCAGATCCCAAAAACACAAACAACAAACAACTGTACATTGCAGCCGACACCGGAACGAGCAGACGAGATAAAAGCATGTACAATGAGGGCTGGCCTACTCGGGCAGCGGGCCGGACACGAAGTAGCGGCGCGGGTCGAGCGACGATACGTCCGCGCTCTTGGCCTGGCCCTCGAGCAGAATCTCGGCCATGATCTTGCCGGTGCCGGGCGCGTTGTTGATGCCCCAGCACGAGTGGCCCGAGGCGACGTAGAGGTTGAGGGTGTTGGTCGGTCCGATGAGCGGGCCGGAGGTCGAGGGCACGTCGACGACGGGAAGGTAGCAGGCCTGCCGCCGCGTGATTCGGCCGCCTTGGAGCTCCTTGGAGACGATACCCGCGTACTTGACGAGCTCCTCGCAGCGCTCCTTAAGCACTTCGACGTCGTCGGTCGTCTCGGGGACCTCGACGTAGTTGTCGCCCTCGCCGCAGATGTAGACCTCGTCCTTGCGGGCGTAGATCTCGGGCGAGATGTACTTGCCCTTGGCGAGCTTGAGCTCGGTGAAGAGCGCGTAGGCCGAGACCGGTCGGGTCGGCGTGATAGTGATGGAGTGTGCGCGCAGGCCGGACACGGGGCAGGTGGGGAGCAGTCGGGAGGTCCAGGGTCCGACTGTGACGACGATTTTGTCGGCCTTGAGGATTTTGTCTGTGTTTGCTGTGGAGGAGGCGGAAGATGTGGAGGAGGCGGATGTGGTGTTGGCGGTGGCGGCGGAGTCGCCCGACGAGCCGACGGGCGTGTAGACGACGGACTCGGCCGTGTTGGCCTTCTGCGCGTAGTTGATGGCCGAGACCTTGCCCATGACGAGCGAGACGGCGCCACACTCCTGCGCGCGACGCAGCATGAACATGGTGAACTTGTACGGATGGACCTGGGCTGTCGAGTCCTTGCCGGACAGCGAGGACCACGACTCGAGCACGTCGGGCGCGACCCAGTCGAGGTCGTCCGGCAGGCCCAGTTCCGGCTGCTGCGGCTTCTTGACCCGGGATGACTTGGTCAGGTTGCCCTCGAGCGAGACCGTCTGCAGACGGCGGTAAGCCCACTCGTCGGCCCCGTTGTACTGTTCCGCGAGCTCTTCATGGAGCTGGAACGAGAGCGGCACGAGCTGCGAGGGGAACGCCCACAGCGCCAGCAAACCGCCTGCCTTACCAGACGCGCCCGAGGCCGGCCGGGTCGACTCGAGAATCGTGATGCGGTGCGTCTGCGGCGAGAAGGCCGGATGGCGCGTGATGTAGTACGCGGTGCAGACGCCTATGATGCCCGCGCCGACGATGACGATGTGCGTGCGCCGGTCGGCTGGCGCCGCGGCGGACGGCATTCGGGCTGCGGAGGCGGAGGCGGCGGGCGCAGCGTGGCGACGAGGCGGAGAGGGCAGGGCGGGTCGTGAAGCGGACAGTGGGGAGTCGTGGTCGTGGTCGTGGTGGTGGTGGGTTTGGCGGTGCGCTCAGGCTCAGGCTGCTGCTGCCCGAGCAGGTGAGAGTGGCCTGACCTCGGTTACCCGGCTGTGGCTGGCGGCTATAAACCCTGAGATATAACCCTATTCCTTAGACCCTTAATTTCTATAAACCCTGTAAACCCTATGGGTTACACTACCGCCGCAGCTTGTACTGCCCCCCCTCCACCTCCAGCTTCTCCTCCGCCACCATCACCCCCAGAAACTCCCGCAGCTCGTCCATGCTCCGCGCATACCCCAGCTCCCGCGGAATCAGCATCTTCAGAAACGACTGGATCCGCTCGATCGGCAGCGACTGCAGGTTCGTGAGCATGCCCACGATGTACGACCAGTACACCCGCATCTCCTCCGTCGCCTTCTCCTCCGCCGTCTGCACAGCGCCCGTGCCTTCATCCTCCATCACCTTTTGATTCGTAGACGCCGCTTCGGCCCGCTCTAGTAGTATAAACGTGCCCGTCGGGTCTTCCTTGAGAACCCCATTCTTCACCCAGAACTGCGCTGCTCGCTGTGTCGTGCCTTCGTCCAGACCCAGACCTGTCTGCATCTCTGCAATTGTATAGCTCCCCATCGTCTCAAACAGGTAAATCAGCGCCGCTCGATCCGGCGTGACCTCCATCCGCACCGTCCGATCCTCCAGCTCAAGCGTCACGTCCACTTTCCCAAGCTGCCGCATCCACTTCAGTTTCCGACCCGACTTGAGAAACGAGAACCGCGCAGAGTACCGCGCCATCTGCTCCTCAATTGCCACCGGCAGCTTCAAATCCTCGTTCTTAAATGCTGGCCAGTAAAGCTGGGACAACACGCTCGCGTGAACTTCCACTGCAACGACCGGTGTGCGCGCAAGATCCACCATTCCAGCGTCGTGCACGTTCGCGTCCACACGTTTGCTTTCCGCGATATCCCGAACCATGACATCACACATCAACAGATCTCCTTCGCCAAACCGTAGCTTCAATCTTTCCAGATCCATCTTGACGTTCTCAAAGTCGTAGTTTGCAAGTTCTAGCAGCCTGTTTGCCAACACGACCACAATCTGATTCACAAACACCTCCCTATTTTCATACAGCGACAGAAACGCGCCCACAAAATCCGTCGTCCGCTGGCTTCTGAAATCAGGCGCAGCATCAACTGGGTCCGGCGCCCAGTTCATGTCAAAGTAATCATTGTCGTCTGCGGCACTAGCTGCCGCTCCATTCGGTGCTGTCTCCAGTTCTTCACCCAGCTCATGCAAACTGTTTCCTTCCGGATTGTCAACCTTCAACATCCCGCTCACCACGCACTTCACGGTATCTTCTCGCTCGCGTAGATATCGCCTAATTGGCCGCGACACCCGATCCAGCAGTACCCCACGCGGCTCCAGCAACCGGAACACTTTAATCATCGAGATATAGACCGACAATATGTCTACAGTATTGGCTCCGCAATGCAGCAATCTCTGCTGGCAAGACTCCTGAAATGAGCTCACTAGCTGTGCTCGGTGTTCCTGAGTCTTCATGCACGCCCGTAGATCTTCGAGCGCGGGAATGGAGTCCGGGAAATTCACAACAATGTCGAACATCTCGTCAATCCGTAACCGCGCTAGGCATTCCGTCGCCAACTCAAACATGCGCAGTTCGCCCATTCCATCCCGCCGCACAAGAGCACCTACACATCTCGCAATGGGTCCAAACACTAACTCTCGGAGCTCCACCAGCGCCGAAGGCTCGTCTTCCTCGCGATCTAGTCTTCCGGCATACTGTTCTCTTACGTATCGCTGAATGAAATTGTAATACACTTCGGCTACGATCCGCTCCATTTGACCATGAACGCCCAAAACATCTGTCCGCTGCCTTATCGCCGCAAGTAGTGCCAGTCGCTCCCCTTCGTCGGTCGATGAACTCCAGTCCTGCATACTAACGTCTTCATCGTCATCGCTTGCTGGTCGCTTGCCGCACTTTGATAATTGATAGTCAATCAGCATATGCGCGACTAACTGAAACTCATAATCAGACAATGCAATATCAATAACTGCGTTTAGTGCATTCCGAAATCGAGTCCACGCACGCCGCTGCAGTCGCTGTTGCACAGATACTTGATTACTCAATGCATCCGGTAGAATATATGCAAGTGGATGCATGTAATGCTTCATTGCATCACATAACGTTGTCAATATACTCTCCATCACTTTGATCAACGCATCCTGGTCCGACAAAGCCCCCATATATTCAGCCGGAATTTTCAGCGCCGGGACTGCATGCACAGCGAAATGCGCTCGCACAACATCTACCTGAATTAGCCTGCTTCATCTTCCAAAGTGCCTAGCAAAAAGACAACTTACCTGTGTACCAATCTAATAATTGATTAAGCCGGACCTGATCCATCATTATCCTCGCCGCAGCAGCAACCACCGGTTCTGTTGGCGCGTGTAGCAGCGCCTTTGGCGTCATCCATTCAGTCACAACCGCCCAGTCTGCGTCCATCGCCTGTGCTGCCTCCAGATTCACCGCATGCCGTTGTAAATCCAGACGACGGTCCGAGGCCAAAAACACTGTGTCATAATACAGAGCCTTGGATGCAAGGTACTTTACTTCAAATTCCGACATCGGTGGACTGCGTATGCCGTGGCTCGTTGATGTTGATGATTCTGTCGCGAGACTGGCGGATCCTGAACTGATGGAAAGCTTTCTGCTCACGTAAATCTAACCTTTCTCCAGAAATTGCAGTACTGAGATAGCTTGACCGTTGCCGCCTCATGCAGTTTAATCAGCTCCACGCGTGCCTTGACTCGGTCTTCGAAGCTGAAAAGATCGAGTACGGCTCTGTTTGTACGTTTCGCGTCTCGCAGCCATGTTGATTATATCACGTGATACCCACGTGATAGTAGAAGTGATTTAAACTGGCAAATATCTAAACCTTAACCGTGCGGCTTGCGGCTATTATGAGCGCGTGCCACGAAACCCGCGCGCTGACTCTCGAATTCAAGGCCCGCCTCCTTAAACAGCTAAACAAGCTCCCATCTCGCCTCCGACTCGTGCTCCACAACCAGACCCACAGGCTCGATTATACCGCCCATTAAGGGGTTTCCCTGGGAACACAACTTTGCTGTATTGACTTTTTATCGTGTGTACTACTCGTCATCACGTATTGCTGTCATTTTTGAAGAGCTAGGCTGGAGGAGCGCCTCGTCTCCCTGCCGTTCCCTCTTCTCTTTATCCGCCGTCCCACCCCTTCACCATCTCATAATCCAGCATGCATTCCACACATCCGCACCGCCCTGCGACGCAATCGGGGTTACCATCTGGCGAATCAGCTCCACCGCCGGGACCAACTAGGACCAATTCCAGTTCGAGTTCGATCTTCTCATCTAAGCGAAAGCCCGGCAAATCAAGCTCGAAGCGTCCCGTGATAAGTAATCCCAGCATTGTGGATCGTTCAGTCTCGACGTCTTCGACGCATTCGAATGCTAGCGTGACTCCTTATTACCATGATGGCGTATCGTCTAATCGTGCGAGTATAATTTACGGTGGTGCGGATTATTTCGATGAGCTCGGCTCGAATGGACCAAAATCGCCAACGATCACGCGGACGACAAGCAATCTGATGCACACACTCAGCACAACTTCACAACGATCAACGGGACTTGCTGCGACTGTGCGGAGTAGTTTTGACGCCGTATCGAGTAGTAGAGCTAGTGTGTACGATGACGATGATCTGCAGAGTTTAAATGGTTCGACTACTGGCACCATTCATTCGAGAACTCCGCGAGGATCGGGAAATACTGCTCGATATTCGACTGCGTCGATGGCGTCAAATATGTCGGATTTTGTGCTTGAGAAACCGAAAAATGATGCGTCGATTGATCGTATGTTCCAGGAACTTATGGTAAGCTGAATTTTGGTATTAAGAGACAAGAAAACTATCTGACATATACTGTAGAATAAGCGCGATTTCAAATCTCTACCGCAACAAGCACGGCAGCAAATGCTCAACTATCCGTCCGCCAAGAAGTGGATGCTAATTCACCAAGACGCTCTCACAGAATATCAAACACAGCGGCGACGGAATAGCACCAAGAAAGACGAAAGCATGCCGGAATGGTATGTGCGCAAGATCATGGATATGACAATCAACTCGAAGCAGCTGGGAAATCTCTGGGTTTGTCTTCGTACAGAGCCGATTGCATGGGTCAAAGCATTTTGTGCGGCACAGGGACAACTCGCACTTTGCACTGTCATCGCGCAGATAAATTCTCGATATTCACAGCAGACCGAGGAAATGATTGATCGTGAATATGACTTGGTCAAATGTCTCAAAGCAGTTTTGAATCTGGAAGATGCAGCGGATGAAGCTTTACGGTCGACAAAATGTGTGCCGGCACTTATTGGATCAATAGTATCACCTCGTCTCGCGACTCGCAAGCTGGTAACAGATATTCTCACATTTCTAGCGCATTGGGCTTGGCCGTTTGGACATACCCAAGTCATTAATGCGTTTGATCAGCTCAAAGCGCACTTGAATGAACAAGGCAGATTTGATGTATGGATGCAAACTGTTGAGTCTACTCTTACTGGACGTGGAAAGTGGGGATCACTTGTTGGCGCGAGCGAAGAGGTTCGATCAGCTGGTATTGGATCAGAGAGTCTGCTTATGGAGTATAGTGTTGCAACGCTGTTACTGGTCAATATTCTTGCCAAGGGCTCAGAGGATATCAAGATTCGAGTCCATATTCGTGCGCAACTTAAAGCAGCTGGGTTTCCTCGGACGACAAAATTGATGCACGAGTTCAATTATGACCTTATAAATGAGCAGATTCAGCAATATGAAGATCTGGCAGCCTTGGATTACGAAGATCTTATGGAGCAGCAGCAGGAAGATGAACTTCGCGATATCGATGATCCAGTTGAGATAGCTGAGGATATCTGGGCGAGAGTTAAAGGTACTGCTTCAGAGGATTTCTTTGTCTCCGCTATGCAGCATTTACTACTTGTCCGGGAAGGCCGCGCGGAAGACAATGCACACGTTTTCAAGCTCGTGGATGGGATCTTGTCCTATGTCGTTATGGATCGTGTTTTACCTGATCGTGATCTCCGGTCGACGTTACAGTACACTGTTCATGAGATTATGAATAAGATGTACTCAGACGAGCAAGCTCGGAAGGCGATTCTTGAAGCACTGGAAGCTAACAAGCGTGCTGATGCTGCTCTCATTGAACGTGATGAGATGAGGATTCAGGTAGATCTTGGCGCTGAGGGAATGGTTGCCAAGTTGAAAAAGGAAGTTGCTGAACAAGCCGAAATTATTGCTTTACAGCGACGGACTAATAACGCTCTGCGACGAGAACTTGAAGAGCTGTCAAGATCTCACATGAATCATTTACAACAGTCTGAAGTCGAGATTCGGGAGTTATATCTGCAACTCAAGGAAGCTGGGTTTTCGGGTCCTTTGGCGCCGGGCGCCGCTGCGGCTGCTCGTGGTCCTGATTATGGACCGATCACAGACGAAGCTAGACAGACAGTGATGCGGAAATTGGAAAACCAGATGGCATCCAAAGAATCTGAGTTTAAGAATGAGAGCAGAGCGTGGAACGTTCAAGCCGAGATATCACCAAAGTTACGCGAACTGCGCGAGCAGAACGCATCTGAGATTGATGGTGTCATGTCGCGAAGTAACAGCTCGGCGTCATCGCGGAGTCCGCGACGATTGGGGCCTCGCGCGATGCCGATTATTGGGACTCCAAATGGCCTGTTACATCAAGTTGCGCTTGCGGAAGCTGCGAAGAATGAGCGAGGTCCGCCAGCTTGGGCTGCGTCTTTGAATGACGCTCCAGTGGGTGATCAGAATGGCATCGAGGTTTATTCCGGTGAGGGTGGAGGTACGTATACAGGGCGCTGCTTACAGACATTGAAACCGACTAACATCTGTCAAGACACATCTGCTGGCAACAAAGGTCTCCGAAGAAAATCTGCAGTCATGCGACGTGCGCCTAGCGTTTCTTCAATCAGCTCAGCTCACTCAAATCGTTCTGCCGCCGGTACTGTGTTGACCTCAATTTCATCGTCCGGCACTGAACTTTCGGCAGGCGTTGCGCGGCACTCATCTAAGCTCAGCGGAGATCATACTATTGCTATGCCGGTGACACCTCACGAAAGTATGATTGGCGCACCGGGTGATTATGGATCGGACTCGCCTAGCTCAAGACTAAGCATGGCTCGTCCGCTATCGCCTCCAGCAACGGCCGAGATTGTTCAGTATCCAAATGCGGCTTCGGGACAGGTTCAATGGTCGTCTTCGCACACCCCACAGTCTTCACTTTCTGGTGCTACCCGGGGCTCGCCATTGGCTACTAATTCATCAGTGGCAGGTGCTGGTTTGACAGATTATGGCCTTGCTGGTGGTTTGTCGAACGGTGCAGGTACAACAGCTGGTTTATTATCTGGCGCTACACTTATTTCGACACCCACCGCTACCACAGCTGCCGCTGCTGGCCCTCCCCCTCCTCCCCCTCCTCCGATTCCCGAAAGCTTGCTATTTGCACCAATCGGTGCAACGCCTCCACCACCCCCACCACCTATTCCGGAAAACCTCACTTTTGGAAGCTCAGCAACATCTACTCCCCCACCGCCGCCCCCTCCACTTCCGGACAGTCTCGTGTTTAGCAATCCTGAGGCTACATCTGCTGCTCCTCCTCCTCCACCTCCTATGCCTGATAATCTCAATTTTGGACCGACCGCTGGTGGTCCTCCACCACCTCCACCTCCCCTTCCTGCCTCGCTTACTGGAGGCCCTCCGCCTCCACCTCCACCTCCTCCCCTTCCTGGATCACTTGCTGGTGGTCCTCCACCCCCGCCTCCTCCTCCCCCTCCTCCTGGAGGCATTCCAGGAGCACCACCACTTCCTCCTCCCTCTCTTGCCTCGTCTGCGCTTAAACTACCGTCTACGCCTAAAGCTTCAACTGTTTTACGCCCACGAAAGAAAATCAAGCCAATGCATTGGGAGAAGCTTGATGCTGTTGAATATACGCTGTGGGCAGTTGAGGGAGAGTCTGACGAGTCTGAGAGTGATCTTGCAGACGAAGATTCCATTACCAAGAAGAAAACCAACCGAAAGACCGCACGTGCTGGTATTTACGGAGTGTTACGCCAAAATGGTATTTTCGACGAAGTGGAGCGAATCTTCGCTGCAAAGGAGGCAAAGAAGCTGGGAGACTCGAAAAAGAAAGTTGAAGAGAAGAAGAGCTTTATTTCTCGCGACTTGGCTCAACAGTTTGAAATCAATTTGCACCCTTTCGCAAATTTGCCGATTGATGTGATGGTTCTGAAAATTTTGAGATGCGATAAGGATGTTCTGAGCAATATCAACGTTCTAGAGTTTTTAGCGAAGGACGATTTAGTTCGGATACCTGACTCGGTGGTAAGTTCTGTTGATCTCTGTTTCTTTTAATTCAATGACTAACAAGCCTAGTCTCGGAATCTTTTGCCGTACTCAACGACAGGATCCGGTGGTCGCAGACCTGAGAAAGATCCCTCAGAACTCTCACGAGCTGATCAAGTGTATTTGGAGCTTTGCTTCAATCTACAGCCTTATTGGAAGAGTCGCATGCGTGCGCTGCTAGTTACACAGAACTACGAGCATGATTACAACGAACTTGTCTCAAAACTGAAGATGATTGACGACGCAAGCGATGCCATTCGCAATTCTACAAATTTGCGAGATTTGCTGGAAATCATCCTGGCGGTGGGTAATTATATGAATGATCCGACCAAGCAGGCTACTGGCTTCAAAGTTGGCTCGCTGCAGCGATTGGCATTTACAAAGGATGAACAGAATACAATGACGTTTTTGCATTACGTGGAACGTATTGTGCGAACTTCGTTTGAGCATTTGGATGGGTTTATGGATGATCTGAAGGATGTCGTTGTGGCTGCTAAAGGTACGTTGTTGTTTTCTGAATTTTTTTGGCGCTCGTATTGACTTTTGACTAGTATCCGTGGAACAAGTTCAGGCAGATTGCCGACAGTTTATCCAGACTATCAAGAACGTGCAAGACTCGCTTGACTTTGGTAATCTATCAGATCGATCTATTCTTCATCCCGAAGATCGGGTGCTTAAGGTGGTTCTTCCGTTTTTGCCCGAGGCTCGTACTAAGAAGGAGTACCTTGACGAACACCTGCAGGACACCATGCGCACGTTTGACAGTGTACTAAAGTTCTTCGGCGAAGATCCTAAAGATGCCTCGTCTCGATCTGGATTCTTTGTCAAATTCGCGAATTTTGTGGCCGATTTCCAGAAAGCGCGGAAAGAGAATTTGGCTCGTGAAGAGGAGACTCGAATGTACGAGGCACGAAGACAGAATATGTTGGACGCGCAGAAGCGAGCAAACGAGCTAAGTGCGACCGTGAATGGCGATTCTGGCAGTCCTAGAAAGGATGATTCGGAAAACAGCGCTGTGATGGATAATCTGCTCGCGAAGCTGCGTGCAGCGGGACCGACTCCTGGTGATGCTCGTGCTGCTCGACGGCGTGCTGCCGCTAGGAAAGCACAGTCCACTCGCAGACAGCGAGAGGATAAGCCAGAGGAAAAAGAAGAAGACAAAGATGATTCACTCACAGCAAAGACAAAATCTACAGACGGCTCAGTCGCAGGATCGGTTTTTGGATCGGAATCGGATTTGACTACAGCCACTAGCTCGACGGATGCTCTGGCCAGCTTACGGGAAGCTCCTGTTGAGGTCGTCATAGAGTCTGCTCCGGAATCTGTACTTGAGGTGTCAGAGACAGCATCTGAAGCATCGCCAGACTCCACCATACTACAGGAGCAAGTAACTGTAGTTGAAGATGCTCCGACGAATAATGAATAAGCGCACAGGAAGTTTTGATGATTAGATAATGTGGTTAATGGGTAATTATTATATAAGGTTGCATATTATTTTTTAGGCTGGGTGTGGTATTTCTGTGGCGATGTTGACCATCGTCGGCGCCACCTAAGACCGCTTACAGGAGAACCGTTGCCAGACCTGAGCTGTGGCAGACCCATGGAGTTCTCATCCGGAGAGCATCGTCTAGGCAACCAGCCTTCCGACGCCCCTTTCCCCCTATGTTGACCACCAGGGGTCCCCTGCGTCCGTACCTCCTTTCTTTTCCCCGGCTGCCCGCCACTAAACGACCGGGAGCTTGACCCCTTTTTGTTGGCTTATAATAGTCGTAGTATATAATTAGACGGAGATCCACGCACGAGAACACAGCCTTCCACTCATCGCTCATTGTGGACTCTTCACTCCTCCCCTCCGCGACGGACGACCCGTCCCCGGCATCATACGCAGATGTTGCCGCCGCCGCGTACCCATCGCTACATGGTAGCGATGACGCGCGCAGTACTATACGACGAAGGACCTCATCGTTTTTCTTACCAACAACCTCCGCTGTCCCGCCGGTAGGGCGGTAAGAGTCCATATTTTCTGTGGCGGAAAACAATGAGGTCCTTCGTCGTGTAGTATTGAGCGCGTCATCGCTACCATGTAAAAACAACGACGAGGTCCTTCGCTGTATAGTACTGATTTCGATCTGCTGGTGTGGAAGAAAATAATCTATCGATCATAAAATCTGTTGCGGGTTTGTTGACGTCTATCCGTATTTGGAAAGTAGCAAAAACTTTTAGTAAAATTCGCGTACAACACAACCACGATATATTTATGGGAAAGCCATATTAAACTATAGAATGTTTATTCATATCCATTTAACTTACAAGATCCAAGTTATACAAAGCATAGCTAGCTCTACAAATAGCGCCTATAGTCACCAACAGCCCCCACTTCATTCGCAACCTTCACAAGCTATCAATCTCTCTCAACACAGTCTTGATATCCATCTCGTCGCACATCTGCTTCATAAGCCAACTAAAATCACTTTGTAATCCCAGCGCGACAAATTTCCCATCGTTTGTCGTTTCAAGAAGTTTCTTGACTTGCGACGTGTGCTCGTACTCTCTTGCAGCAACTTCGGCTTCGTCGACAATGCGTTTATCGATGCCGCACATTGACGCAACATGCTTTATGTTTGTTAGTCGAAAGTCCAAAATATTTGTACCACGAGTAAAACTCACCATTCCGAATGATCCGGGGGAAACACCGTTTTCTAGCTTGTACAGAAACGTAACTTTACGCTCATCTTCGTCAACTAGGATAGCCATTCTCTTGGGCTCGACTTCAGGATGTCCAACAAAGCTAGCTGACAAAGTACCGTAATGGCTATATAATGCGTTAGCATGAAAATCTTAGACAACAAGCAGTACAGCGGAAGTCCTTACGTAGCAAAAAATCCCAAGCTACCAATGTGTGTCGCTATCTGGTACAGCACCGATTCTGCAATAGCAAAGCCGTCTGAGCTGCTACCGCCACGGCCAAGTTCGTCGAGTACCAGAAGCGACCGATTAGTGGCTTGAGACAGCATCTTCTTGGTCTCTGAAAGTTCAACGTAAAATGTGCCTGCATTCTGATTAGCTTCAAGAGTGGTAAATCGTAGAGAAAGTACGTACTCTGTCCTGCAAAGATATTATCATTTGCGCCGAGACGCGTCATAATTCGATCAACAGGAGCCAGCCGAGCTGTCTCTGATGGGACATAACAGCCGATCTGTGCCATGATCACTGCCACGCAGGTCATTCTTAGAACTGTCGATTTTCCCGCTGCGTTTGCACCAGTGAGCAGCGTGACGTTTGGCGATGATCCTCCCAGAACCACGTCATTTGGAATAAAATCATGACTACACACAAGTTAGAGATGTGGTCACCACAAATTCGTCGAGATTGTCACGTACTCGCTAGAAAAACAAGGATGGCGTAGTTCATTGAACTCAATCACGCTCCTTTCGTCGGTAACAAACTCCGGACGGCAAGATGGTGTACCCAATGATGCTGACGTCTTTGCCATACTGAGAAGACAGTCTAGATTTGACACAAGCTGAGCCGATTTGAGCCTATGGCCTGTTAGTTATTGGGCGGAAATAAGGAGCAAATCCAAAATATTGGATAGCGTACCAGGTCTTGTAATGCTTGTCAAACTTGGAGTATAGTCTGCTCTGCATCTCACTGACAATCTGTTTGTGGGTCTCCCTCTGTTCAAGCATCTTCCTGACCAATGTGCGTACTTCAGGAGACCAGAATCTTTTAATTTTCTGTCCAGCTGTTAGTTCTTTCTTCTGAAATTGAACAATTGTCATAGATATCACGAACCTGAGTTCCACCAAGCTGCTGCCAGTCCTTTGGAATCGACGACGCAACTCGAGCAGGAACTTCAATCAAGAAAATTTCCTTTCCGCTGTCCTT
This sequence comes from Myxozyma monticola, assembly GCA_030568405.1. Classification (NCBI taxonomy): domain Eukaryota; kingdom Fungi; phylum Ascomycota; class Lipomycetes; order Lipomycetales; family Lipomycetaceae; genus Myxozyma; species Myxozyma monticola. The sequence continues at coordinate 227,293 of JAJLTV010000004.1, forward strand.
GTATGTGATCTCCATAGACTTGTACTGCTTTCGGTATCCTCGAAGCAGCGTCATGAGTTCTTCTTCAATATCCTTCATGATATCCTGAGAGTTATCGAAATCTTCTTCAACTCCTCGCTCTGGGATCAAGAGCCCCTCGGACTTTGCATTGTTCCGGTCGAAAGCTTCACGCCACGGTACTAGGCAATCTTCCATGTCCGGTGACGATTCGATCACCTTCCCGATAATACCCGTCAGCTCAAACTGAGTCTTCAGCGTCACTAACAACTCGTAGATTTGCTCGTATCCTTCAATGACGCGGACAAAGTCTTTCACCTTGCACTTTCCTGCGTGAATGCGAGACACAAGGCGTTCAAGATCCGGAAGCCCAGTAAGCCCCTTCTCTAACACGTCATGTAGCTCGTAGTTGGAATTTAGCAAGTCCACAGCGTCCAAACGAGCATTGATCATGTCAATGTCTTGCAATGGGTGACAAAGCCAGTTGCGCAGCTGACGTTTTCCAAACGGAGTAATGCATCGATTTAGCAGTCTGAATAGCGTTCCTTGATCTCCGCCATCAAACGAATTAGCAAAGATCTCCAGATTCTGGAGAGACTGGCCATCAAGCACAAGTGAAGTTGACCGACGAACTGGATCATAGCTCGAAAAGTTTCCAATTGACACAAGTTCTTTGTCGATTTTCAGCTGCTGAAGATACCACAGTAAACCTCCAAACGCAGAAAGCGCAACAGGCTGCTCGTCAATGGTTTTCAGGATCTCGGGCCATTGACTGCGATCATCCAAATTCTCTGCCGGAAAATACGCGCCTTGGCATAGAGCTTCGAGCGCTATGTCATCGTCCCAAAACTCGGAATGGGGCTTGATGTAGTTCCACAGAGTTCCCGGAGACGTGTTGTTTTTGATAATGCGAACTGCCAGCGGAGAAATTCCGCCCTTCTCAAGCACAAGCTCTTTGGGCCGCAACTGCGCAATGACAGTCTGAAACACATTGTAGTCCACGTCGTCTTCTAGCTGAGAAATACTAAATGCTCCTGTAGCGGTATCTACAAAGCTGATTCCAAAGACTGGAGTACCGTTTTCGGACGTTGATTCCTGAAACTGTTAGCTTGCTCAAAAATCAGGGGTGCTGTTAACTTACCTTGATAGCAACACAGTATGTCGACATTTCATCCATCAACATTGTCTCATCCACCAGAGTGCCTCCAGTAAGAACACAGCTCAACTCGCGCCGAATGATCTTGTCTTCCTTCTTGCCCTTTTCGCGCATTTCCTTACCAAGCATAGTCTCGGTCTGCACAACTTTAGCAACCTTATGGCCCTTGGCAATGAAGGCAGCCGCCCAGTGGTCGAAAGACATCTCCGGAACTGCGTATATCGTTAGACGGCTCCAATACTGTTACTATCATCGTACTAAAACTCACCTCCGGCAAGTCGCATATTGGCTCGACCGCCACCCGCAAGCTTCAAATCAAATTCTGAGTGCGCGATATCGGCATCCCGCTCATAGAGCTCATAAAACTTCCCCTTCTTGAAGAACACAACAGTATCGTACATTTTAGACTTGACCTCCTGTAGAAAAAGTTAGTGACTGTACCATAAGATACCGCAAAGCTACTCACCCAGTACTGCGTCTCGAACGCAGTGAACTTGGCCCATGCAGATTTGGGAATAAACAGAGTACGAGGGTCATATTCAGGATCGTCGACAGGATGGCCATCAGCATCCTTCAAGTTCACCAACCATGCGTACCGCTCTTCATTGTCCTTCTCGAATGATTTCTTGTTGATATCCTTTGACGGAGGCGAGGACTTAGATGTTGGCTTCCGCTTGCTAGTAGCCTCTGACGACGCAGCAAATCTCGATTTAAGAGCGGACACAGGTGCTGACTGCGGAGGTGACGAAGATGCCGAAGTTGACTTGGCCTTCTTCGATTTCTTGGCCTTGGGTATCTCCTCGGAGTCATCTATGAAGTCATCCATGTCGTCGTCATCGTCTATTGGAAACTCGTCCTCATCAATATCTGACAATTGCGTAAGTATCATGTCTCGCTGCCCATATTCCATTGAACGCTTACTTTCATGAGAGTCAGCTTTGCCGTCGTCTTGCGGAAGCACAAATTCGTCTTCGGAATTATCTGCACGCGCTACTCGGCGTCTCTTTGCCTCTAAAACACGCGTTAATTAGCCATGTTCCATTACAAATATCGCCAAAAGAAAACATACGCGTCTTAGGCTCAAAACCATCGTCCTCGTCGTCTGATTCTTCCGTGTATTGGACACGCGTCTTAGCCTAATACGCGTTAGTCGCGTATCCTCAATAAACGTTTCGCGCTGCAAGTTGTACGTACGCGTCGCGACGGAGTCGCAAGACTTCCATTCCCTGAATCTTGGCTGCTACTCTGGATGTTCTTGATACTCGATACCGTTGCAGGCGTGTTCGGTGATGGAAACGAGTCCTGCGCAGTAGCGAGCTTCCGCTTCACAGCAGCAGCTGGTGCCTCCGACTCGGTGTGCAGAACTGGATCGCTATCCAAACGAGAGCTAACAATTTCAGATTCCACAGATATCTTTGCTGTATTCTTTGGAACGGACGGAGACGACGCGGGAGCTGGCGCCTTGGTGAAGAAGCTCGCGAGCGTCCGCTGCTTCTTGCCCGACGAGGCGACAGGAGTGGTCGCGGCCGATCCCCGAGAGCTCTTCGGTGCCGGCATGGTTGTCAGATACCAGAAGGCACAAGAAGAATAGTTCAAGTGTTATGATCTTGATTGGTGTTGGTGAGAGTGGAATGAAAAAAGGCGGGAGAGAGGGTTGAAGCGGATTAAAGCGCGTTGGGAGGACGCGACGCGATATTGCGCACAGACGCCAGACGCGTCGGTGCGGCGTCGCTCAACGCGTCGCGCACGCGCGGAGTTCGACGCGGCCCGTATTAAAATACCACCAGCGCTCTACTTCCACGATCCTTTTCTCCTCGTCACCGTCCGGATCAGCCTGCTAGATCTGATCATCTCAATTCACCTCCTTACTCCTAGAATAACCAGGTTTTCTTTTCTGTCTATTTCTCTTGTCTATTGCTACTGCATCTCGACTTGTTGTCATTGCCTAAGTTCTCCAGATTGCTCGCAGCCATGACTGACTTCATGATCTCGAGCGAACCCGCCGTGGCTCACGTCGCCACTACCACCACGGCGCTTTCATATCCGGGTGCAACTCTTGCGCTGACTCATAGCGATCCATATGATTGCAAGGAGCTTCTACGTCGTCGCAATACCTACGGATTCGTCGGCAATGCGCCATCTGCACGTCCTGCGATCACTCGAGAGCAGCGCTTCTCGCCGGAATCTTATACCTCAAGCATGTCTCCTCATGCCTCATCTTCTGAATGTTCTTCTGTGGTGGATGCTGGCTCCTTGGCATTTGCTGCGACTCCTGGCGTCGGTGCTGCAAACGCAAACGGATTTCCTGCAACGCCTGTATCTTCGGTTAGTGGTGGCTTTGGAGATGTTTCGGAGCTGCTGAATCGCCGCAGAGAGCAAATTTCTGCTCAGAGCTGCCGGATGCCGACAGTCAGTCATGGTATTGCGCAGAATCAACGATTTACTCCGGCGTCTCCGTATCAATCGACGACCTCCGCCTCCATGGATGTCAATTCTCCGAAAGCGTCCCCTCCCTCTGGAGTGCCGCCAACTGACGTTTCTTTTGTGCATCGGCCCGCCAAAGACTTTGGAGATATCTCAGAGCTGATTAGTCGTCGCAGTGATCTCAGGGGTACTGGTCGTGATCATGGCAGCACTATTGTTATTACGCAGCCGATGCCTTCTGTTCCCGTAAACTCCCTTCCTCCAATGGCCCCACCTTCATCCGGAATGACCATTACTGGCGCAAACCGTTTAGGCCATGGAGTTGGATCTGCGCCTTTTCCCGCGTTTTCTGTTGCCAAGGACTTTGGAGATATCTCGGAGCTGATTAGTCGTCACAAAGACTCTGCATGCACACCCCGTGCGCGCGGTAGTGTCAATTTAATCACGCAACCAATGTCTTCTCTTCCCGTGGACACCGGTTCTTTTATGGCTCTTCTTCCTTCTGGATTAGCGCCGAATCATACAAGCAACGACCCTGGATCTGTTCCTTCTCGCGCATCTTTGGCTGTCAAGGACTTTGGAGATGTCTCAGAGTTGTTGAATCGTCGCCCCGAAGGCTCCGCTAGACAGGGACGCGCGGGTGCTAGTGTCAATATTATCACAACTGAGAGTCGATTTGCTTCTCGAGATGTAGCACCTGCACATGTCTCTCCTGTGAGTATGGAGTCTTCAGTTACTGCAGCACCTCCTGTCAGCACTGCTGCGACATCAAACAGCAAGTATATCCCTCAGATCTTGCCCGTTAGGAAGGAACTTGGATTACAACAGCCTGTCGGTGTCGTTTCTACTACGAAATCTTCGTCCTCAGTTGATGCTCTGTCGGAATTGTTGAGCGTGTATGGCCCTCGCGTTGCCGGAAGAAAGGGTCACCCACAGTCATCCACCAAAGTCATCACCTCTGAACAACGCATTTCACAGTTACCTCTTCAACAGCCGGCAGCCCAACGCGTACAGGGGCCGTACTCTCTTTATGCTACTTCTCCCATCGTGCCCACTGATAGCTGCGCTGTGGCTGCGAATGGCATGTATTGTCCTCCTATGTCACCCCTCGATAATGACCTTGGAGCACGGGAGCCCGTGGTGATCGTTGCCGCTACAGGTGTGGAGTCTTCAGTTGTGACTGCACCAACTAAGGGACATTTCAAGGATCAGACCGCGGTTTACCCTTTGATGGAACTTTTGAGTCTCCATGGCCCTCAAGTTTCTGGAAGAAAGGGTCGCACAGCGTCCTCCATCGATGTTGTGGCTGCTGATGACCACTTGGTACAGTTTCCTGCTCACCAGTCTGCGGCCCCGCGCGTAGAAGGGACAAGCTATTCTCACACTGCGTCTTCCGCCCCGCCTCCAGTTAACAAGGTCGTGTCAGTTAATAGCATGTACTACCCTCCGGTATCTCCCACAAAGAAGGATTTTGGAGTGCTACAGCCCGAGGAAATCATTTCTACTGCGAACGCGAAATTTTCAGCCATGACTGCGTCTATAAAGAGAGAAGTGGCAAACGATGCTCTGTCACAATTATTGAGCGAACATGGCGGACGAGCTTCGGAAAGAAAGGGTCGTGCGGCACCATCTACTGAGGTCATTACTGCTGAGGACTGTTTGTCACAGCTGCCGGCTTCGACAGTCGCCGGAAATCATCCTGTTAATATTCCCGTGGCAGATAATGGCAAGTATTATCCTCCAACATCGCCCACTGCGAAAGATGTTGGAATACAACCGCCCGTGAGTATTATTGCTGCTACGAACGCGGAGTTCTCTGTTGTGGAAGCACCCCCCGCTGCTAAGGATCATGCTGCAAACGACAATTCCTTGGAATTACTGAGCCAACAGGGGCTTCAAACTCCTGCAAGCAAGAGTCTCGATGTGCCACCCATGAAGACCACAACCGCTGAGGACCATGTTGCAAAGTTACCAGCAGATCAGCCCGTGGTACCCAGTATCGATGATTGTGCCCAGCCGAGCCATCCTCACGATAATGTTGTCATCGCGCCTCCTGCCAGCAGCGCCGTGGCTGGGAATTCCATGTATTGTCCCCGGACGGCTCCCATCGAGAAGGAACTTGGAGCACAGCGCCCTATGGATACCGTTCCTTCTACGAACGTCAAGTCTCTGGTTGTGACTGCCCCTTCAGCAGGTCATTCTAAAGAGCACGCTGTATACGACCCGTTAATGGAGTTATTGAGTCAGCATGGTCCTCAAGCTTCTGCAAGAACGGGCCACGGGCGACCCTCTATCAAGGTCATCACTTCTCAGGATCGTTTTTCTCATTCGCCTCACCAGGTAGCGGAACCCTGTTTTGAGAATAGTGTGAGCAAAGCCATTTCCGACAACACGGCCGGAAATAGCGCGCCCGCTGAGGTTTTCGTTGAAACTGCTGGTAAAGATGCTTCTACGGCTGGTCTTAATACTGTTAACTGCGATCAGCCACTTTCCGGCGAACCGTCACAGCCGCTGGCATCTTTGGCAAGTGCGACCAGAAAGAGACCTCAGAACTCCAAGTACACCCGTGTTGTGGTGAAGTTTGCTGGAGAAGACGAGGACTCGGCGCTCTCAAAGCCGGCTGATGTTGATGCTGAGAACATGAAGCCGCAGAGATCTCCAATTTCAGCAATGTCTCCGGTACTTTCCGTACCTGCCAAGCCCGTGGACCGTTCTATCGCGGAAAAAGTTGAAGTTGAAGGCACTGCCCTTCTGAAAGAAGCTACCCAGCCTTTGTCGATGGGAGTCATTGCGAGCCCAAAGTTTAGTGATGACCGCAGCTCTCACGGTGCGATGACATTAGCAATGCTTCTGATTATGACAATGCTTATGGCGGGCACGTTCATTACGAAGTATCTTCGAGCTAGGTCTGCGGTGCCATTTTTTAGATGATTTAATTGCTTTTGACTAATTATTTGGCAGGCTCGTTGAAGACGCTATAACAAAAGGTGTTGATGAGGTCTTCATCGTGGCAGGCATTCATGACTATTGGCAGATTTTGTACTATACCACGTTTGCGCAAGAGTATTTGAAGTACTACCGACGGTACAACATCGCCCAGAAAGTCGAGTCAGTTTTCCCCATTATGAAGAACGTTTCGCTTTAGCAATATGGTACTGCTTGCTAACTATCTCATTAGTTACTTAAAGAGCTCATTTTCAGAGAGTATAGATGGGTTCTCCGTTTCATTCGCGAAAGAATATTTAGAGAAATACTACGGACAACGCAGCATCGCTCAAGAAACCTTTAAGTTGGTTGCACTCTGTGGCTTGATTTAGTACTACTTGCTAACTTTCTCTATAGTTTCTCGAAAGACGCATTTTTGACGTGTATAAATGGAGCATTATCGGTTTCATTTGCGAGAGATTATTTGGAGAAGTATTATGGACGGTGCATCATGGTTCAGGAAATCTTAAAGTCAGCAATCCTCATTGTGCAATCTGCCATTTTAGCTATTCATAACCCTTTGCTAACACTGTTCTTAGTTTCGCGAAAGATGCAATCTCCAGGCGAATTAGTGAACTACCCTCGATATCGTTTATAGGAGAATCTTTGGTAATGTACTGTGGTCAGTACAACATCTTCCAGGAAAAACATGAATACCTTGCGGACTTCTTGCGCCATGACTGGCATTTGTTTTATACCGGTGCTGTCGGACTGCTAGTTGCGCTGTTAATTCGCAGGCGGCTTGTTTGAGGTTCATTTATACCGGTGTCTCGTGCGACGGATGAAGAAGAATAGAGCACTTCGAGCGAGCGAGAGGAGAAGATGACAAACTCGGGGGTTCTATTTGGGTGCTTGCAATAATGGCCATGACATGTCGTGATACCGGCCAGTGAGGGTGAGGTTTTTTTTTATTTTACTGCTACTGTACATTATGAGCTCTCTGAAGAACTTGTGCTGTGGACTGGACACCTATAGCTTCGCAGGTTGAAATATAAATTTTATACGATTTTACTGTAATCGACAGATATCTCATGATTTAGACTTGACATGATTAGATTGGATTAATTAGTAAATACAACTTACAGGCCTCATAAATCTAAATCTATATAAAGAAAACCATAGCAAGTCAGCAACAACTGAATCTATATACACAAACGTTGTAGGATCATCAACTGCTTCTATGATCTAACTTTACTCTAGGTGCACCAGCTGCACATCTGCCTTTCCAAGTCGGAGAGCTAGAAGCTTCCCGTCAATCAGCAGTTCGGAGTCAATTTTAGCTTGCACATCGGTAATACGAATCAGCTTTGGACCGGCATATAAGCCTCCACCGGTGACGAGCTGTTTGATGGATTCTAAGTTCTCGTTAGTATTAAACGCATTGCATCGGAATAGAAGACGAGACATACTGCTAGACCGCGTATCAACCTTCTTGATCACGTCAAGAATCCGCATGCCGAGAACCTCTGAAGTGGGCAGAGATTTCAACTGCGCGTCACCAGAAAATGCATCGATAATTTTATCTGCCGAGTACGCGATTCCTTCCGCCGGAGTCGCGTAAAGAATGCTCGACTGAATCCGACCGCGATCGCCAGATCCGACTCCGTGCACAAGATCAGTAACCTCTTTCGCCAATGCGTGCTGGCCAACCCGTTTCGCCTCGTCCTGTTTATGCAATTCTATTGTATCTGAAATCTCCTGAAGCGGCATTAATGTCAGAATTCGCATATATTTCTCAATATCTGCATCTGGCAATCGAACAAAATACTGATACAGCGCAAATGGGCTTGTCAAATTCGGGTCAAGCCAGACCGCATTTCCGGCTGATTTTCCAAACTTTTCGCCGCTGGATGTAGTCAATAATGGTGTTGTGACGCCGTATGTGGTCAGTTTTTCCATGCCGCGCGCATATTGTAAACGAGACGTTAGATCAATTCCGCATATGATATTGCCGTATTGGTCGCTCCCTCCAAACTATAGCAAAATATGTGTTAAATCGTACTCTTGAATTGTCAGAAAGGTCACTCATACTTGAACACGGCAGCCGTAGGTACTGTGAAGGTGAAAGAAGTCATATCCCTGAAGTGCTTGATATGTAAACTCATTAAACCCAATTCCCTGCTCGCTAGTAATCCTGCTTTGAACACTCTGGCGCTTCAGCATCTCTTGGACTCTCAAATGCCTTCCGGCAATATTCATAAATCCAAGGAACGACATCTCCTTCCACCAATCTGCATTATTGACCATAGTCAAGCTGCCAATGTTCTTAAACCCCTTTGACTGGGCGTATGCAATAGCATTGTTGAGTATTCCCTTCATCTGCGTCGAAATCATTGACTCGTTGTTAACTCGTATATCATCGTCAATTTTTGTGCGTTCGGTCGTACGTTCTGATGGATCTCCAACTTCGACAGTTGCTCCACCAATCTGGATCGTTAGCCAAAAAAATACTCTATTTCTTCATATGGGCTACATACCAAGCCAATCATTTTATGCCCGCGTATTCCAAAGTGTAACATGCCTATTAGAGGCACCAGGTTTCCGACATGAAGCGACTTGGCTGTCGGATCTGCTCCACAGTACACCGCCGTCTTCAGTCCCGCCTGCAATTCCGTCTCCAGATTCTTCCCACTAAAAGAAGTCAGCAAAAGCTATTCTCGTCGTAAATTCAGGTCTCAAGTGCTCACTCGGTAATCTGGTAGACTATTCCACGGTCTCCGAGATGCTCAATTAGATTTAACGATGGACTTGTCTCGATGTTCTCCGAGTAGGAAATTGGCGAGCACGACAGCCAGCGCTTCCCGGACACTGTAGCAGTCCTTCGGCAGGGAAGCGCTTGAGTTCTAAATCCGCATATACTCGGTGGAATTCGCATCCTGTGTTCTCATGCTCTATAACTGTGTCCTTAAGTCATAAATCTCGAATATATCCTGGGGGGACGTCGCGATATATCGAGCGTGCGGCTCAAAGTTTTTGTCCTCGAGACACACATGAGGGTGAGGGTTAGCAAGTCTTAGCTGTCGCGGTTTGTCCCCTCGATTTCAGTCGAACAACCCGAGTTTACAAAGATCCAGAAGAGACCTAGAACAACAATGCCAGCTCCTTCACCTCATCCTCAAGCGCCTACTCCGCCCTTCACGCTTTTCGAAGCCGACCTCACCACCCAACCCAAGCCCTTCCGCACATCTATCGCCAAACCACCGCCCCGTCGAATCAAGAACGCGAAACAGACAATCACAGACGAATCGAAGCGGCTGCAAGCACTTGCCGAATCTACAAGCAACGCAAAGGATCTGATTGACCGGCCGAATTATATAAACATTGAAGCGCCGCCGTCTGTGTTGCCGCGGAAATGGTGGTGCGATATTACGGGGCTGAAGGGGACGTACAGGATGCCGAGCAATGGGCTCAGGTATCATGACAAGGAGATTTATGACTTGATTAAGCATCTTCCGCCGGGCGTTGATCAACAGTATCTCCAGCTGCGGAATGCAAATGTTGTTCTCAAGTGATTGGATTGTTTAAGGGTTTCATGGTTAAGGCGTTTGGTTGATTGTTACCATGTTTATTAGTTTTAGATGTAGAGTGTCATGCAGTCACGATCAGTTACATTTGGAAGAATATAGCTTTTAAATCTTTGCCTGACGATCGAGAAATCGTCGATATCTACCTCTATGGCTATTTCTTCCAATCTCGACCTTTTAGTTCTCCCTCAAACAAGAACAACTTGATGTGCGCAAGTTACAACGCATTTTACAGTAAGAGCAGCTCGTCTTCGACAGTTATTCGATAATCTACAATCGATGATCGGTCAGACATCAGCATGTTAGTAATAATTCGCTACTTCGAAGTCGACAGCTCGGCTTTAAGAGCATGTAAATGTCATGCTTTATCCCAATGTGGAAAAGTAGCCGAAACTTAGTTGAATAATCGTCGATATACGCCGCGGAGGTTGCTCATCGTCCGTCGATCCGCACACATATATCCAGCGCAATTGCCTTCGACAGGAACACCGGCAAAGACAGATTAGAACGGACTCGATTTAAGACTTTGTCGCCGGTCGAGTTGTTGGTAGATCATGCCTGAGCTCGGAGAGGTAAGCGTTATATAAGGGGCAGTTTGCAATTAATCGCGTCGTTAACAATCCCAGGTCGCGCACGCTGCCAAACTTCTTACCAGGCACCTTACCGGGAAGACAATTTCCAAGGTCTGGACAGATTCCAAGGATCTTATAGTATTTCCTCAACTTTCTACTCCTGAGCGCGAAGCAGTGGAAGCGCGGTACGCGACGCAGGATGTGGTCGATGTTGGACGGCATGGGAAGTATTTCTGGGTCGTGTTGGGAGAGAATGGGACGAAGAAGGACACCAAAGAGGTGAAAAAGGTGTATGATGTTATGATGCTACATTTTGGAATGACGGGGTGGATTTCGATTCGTGGAGTCGACACGCATTTCTTTCCGATGGAGAGATCAAAAGAGGGCAAGAAGCCTGCTGGATACGACGACGAGAAAAAAGCCGAAGACTGGCCTCCACGGTTTCTCAAGCTTTTACTCACGACGACAGATGGCACGGAGATAGCATACACTGATCCGAGGCGTCTTGGCCGTATTCGGTTTTTACAAGTCTCAGCTACGGACGCGCCACGGTCGGTTGAAACTGCGCTTATGCAAGTGGAGCCGTTGTGTCGAAGTGGGACCGATTTCTCAAAGGTCGGGGAGAGACCTGATGTTGATGAGTTTTTGGAGAATACAGCGAAACGGAAGGTACCCGTGAAGAGTTTATTGCTGGATCAGAGCGCTTGTGCTGGAGTTGGGAACTGGATGGCGTATGTGATCTACAGACTTGATACGCTTATGTTTTTGATCTCTGACTGACATCCTGATTAGAGACGAGATCCTGTTCAATTCCCGGATCCAGTGAGTATTCTGACTTTATATGGATGTATAGCTGTGTTTTCTAACGTTTGTAGTCCTGAGCAATATTGGAATCTCCTTGATAAATCCAAGAAAGAAGAGCTCTACGAGAACCTCTGCAATGTTTCTGAAATAGCCGAGCAAACCGAAGGTGCGAGTTATCAAACCTGTACAAGAGTTTCCCAAAACTAACAGTCTTTCAAGGCAACATGGACCTGTTTCCGAAATCATGGCTAATGATACATCGATGGAGTAAAAAACAAAAGAAGGGAGAACGCCCGTTAACTGCCGATGGTTACGCAGTCGATTTTGTTACGGTTGGCGGGCGAACCAGCTGTTTCGTGCCAGAGTTACAGAAAATTGACAACACTGCAGTGAGCAGTAGTGACGCTGAAAGCGAAGAAGATGGTAAGGAAAAGAAGAAGAAATCTCCCGCTAAAAAGCGCAAGACCGTCAAAGAAGAGAAAGAAGAAGAGCCTACAGTCGTCGTAACGTCCACCAAGACAAAACGAACAAGAGTGGGCACAGTGACAGTGGAAGAAATCGCGATAGCGCCGCCGCCACAACCACCACCACGACGAACTCGACGGAAAGCAAGAAATGTATGAAGTCATGATTTTGAGAATGAATGAACGTGTTTTGCCTCAGATATTGATGTGAATTGTGAAATATTGTTCAACATATCGCTAGCCGAAACTAGCAATTATTCAGAATTGCAGGATTAGCAAGTTGATCATCACAGGCGTCATTCGTTCATTCGTTCAAGACTCGTGGAACTAGAGTGTCCAATTTGTATAATATTTGTATATACAACAAAGTTACAAAATAAAGTAAACACGGAACTACTGCTCCGCATTGTTACCGCCTCCGCCCATGAAGTTACGCGCACTAAAAAATCAGTTAGCATTCGGGTCATCCAACAACAGTATGAAGGGAGAAACTTACAGATCGGCAAGACTAGGATCATTCATCATATCCTGCATGCTGGGCATTCCGCCTCCACGGACCTGCTCGGCCATGTTTCTAAGAGCCGGGTTGCTCATAAGTCCCTGCAACGCGCCGGGATTCGACATAAACTGCTGCGCCATCTGCGCGACCTGCGGGTTGCTCATGAGCGACGCAATGTCCAGTCCACCCGCGCCACCCGCGCCGCCAAACATGCTACCTAGGCTCGATAGATCGGGGAAACCACCGGCACCGGCACCGGCACCGGCACCGGCGCCAGGAACGGACCGTTCGAGGTCAGAGTCGGCGGGAACAGCAGACTGGAGTTCTTCCTCGACACGAGCCTTCGCGGTCTCGTAGCCCTTACGCATAACATCCGAGCCGCCGTTACCCTCGACTTCCATGCCGGCGTGGTAGGCTTCCATTGCGCCCTCGGCGTCTCCGCTGGCGAACTTGGCCAGGCCGAGACGAGAATAGGCCTTTGCATAGTTGGGGTCGATTTCGAGCGCCTTCTCGGCGTCGAGGATCGCGAGCTCGTGTTCGCGGGAGGCGGAGTACGCGGCAGCGCGGTTGGAGTAGTAGATCTTGTTGGTCGGATCAAGCTCAATGGCCTGCGAGTAGGCGGCCACAGCTGAAGCGTAGTCGCGCTGGGCGACGAACTTGTTGCCCTCGAATTTCAGGGCCTCGGCCTTGGCCTTGGTCTCCTCTGAGATAGAACCGGAGGCAGGCGCAGCAGCAGCAGCCGGCGCGGCAGCGGCAGCGGCGGCAGCGGCTTTGGCGGCCTGCGCATCACGAACCTTCTCGTAGGCCTGGAAGACCGAGAGAAGGGTCTGCTTAGGAAAGACTTCCTGCTTCCGGTCGGTGTCGACATTGAAGATGTCGGTCAGACACTGAATCGAGACTTCAATGGAGTCCCGGTCTTCCTCGCCGACAGTGCCGTCCGCAATGGACGTGTTGAGGAAGTCAACTATTCCGAGAACGAGGTCTCGCTTTGAAGAGGCCATGGCGGAGATGTGGTGGGAATGTGGTGGGTTAGAGGGAGGGTGTGTATATGAAGGAAGGGAGGATACGTGGAGGTTCGAAAATTGGAAGCGTGTGGATGATTTCGTGCAACGCTGCTGCGCAGTTATGCTTAACGGGCCTGAGAAGTCTACTGAGCCGCGCGATGATCTGTCCGTCTGATCCTGTCTGTACTACAGAGATACAACTATACATAGATGCCAATTGAATGCATTTTAAAGCTTTTGAAATTCACTAGAAGAGAACTACATGATGGCCATAGCATTTGGCGGCGAGGAGACCGCGCCGACCGCGTTGAATGGCATGCTGGAGAAGAAGAATGAGTAGCGGTTCTGGGCTTTGCACAGAGCAGAGAGCGCCTCGAGGTCGAAGAGCTCGCCGAGGGGCACACCCCAGCCACAGAGCACATTCTGATGGACCGATAGCAGCTGAGTCGGGTTTGGGTAGAGTTCCCAGGCAATTGCGTCGCCAATCAGGGCCGTGAAGTGGTTGTCCCAGAGGAAGCGCAGGAGCTCTTCTGACTGGCGAACGCCGGCGTGGCTCGGCGGGTGATGCGCCTGGTAGTTCTTCTTCCAGGCCTCGTCCTTTGTGTTCCACTCGCGGATGACGCCAATGCGGACCGCGAGTATATCGCCGGGCTGGAAAGTCACGTTGAAGCGCTTGGCGACCTTGAGCAGGTCCGATAGCGGGATCGAATGATTGGAGAAGGTCGAGTACTCGATGCCTTGCTCCTCGGCCCAGGCCGCGTAGTCGAGTAGCACACCGCGGCCAGCGATTCCCTTCTCTGCCCAGTGGTGCAAACTGAGTCGGTCGTTCGCCGGGTCGAGCAGTTCGTGAGCGGACGCGCCGCCGTGCCAAACCGACGCCTCGTCCGGATCCGCGACGGTCTTGAACTGCTCGCGGTCTGCAATCGCCTGCACTGACTGTGAGTGATGGCGCAAACCGTCCCATTGCGATGACTGCTGCGGGTTCATCATGTACTCGTCGTCGAGCGCGTACGGGTAGTTGACCCACTTGACGTCGATCTGGAACGGCCGTCGCTTGAACGGCGGGAAGTCGAGCATGTGGAACTTCCAGCCGAGCCCGACGCGCTCGCCGGAGCGGATCTCTGAGGCGGCAGCTTTCGCGACCACGTCCGCGGTCAGCATGTTGAGCATGCCTCGGGCCTCCTCGGCCGACCCCGGCGGGCCCCAGACCCAGAACTTGCGCTTGTCGGGCAGATCGTCGTAGGCCGGGAAGTCCGCGAACGTGCGCGGGGCTTTGAATGGCGGCGCGTAAGTCTCGGCAGTGACGAAAGGCGGACTCATTGTGGGTTGTGGGTAGTGGGTTGTAGAGAGAGGGACGTGGGGCAGGAGAGGAGGGGATGCGAAGCCGTGAAGCTGCGGCGGGGGCGTAGTGCTCTTTATATCTGAGCGGGCTCAGCAATTGCCGCGTCCTTTTCTCGATTTAATTGGCAATTAAATGCAGCCGTGGACAAGGGCACAACTCCGCGGTCTGCGGTCGAATATCGCGGCGCATCTTCGCGCCGACCGCGAAAACTGTTCGAGCCCGCATCCCGCGACGCGCGAACACGCGGAAATGTCGGACGCGCACCCCTTATCCGGGCCGAGCGCGGATTAGTACCCGCAAGCGCGTCACGTGATGCATAGCCGAATGCGGGAATAGTAAACAACCATTCCATCTTTACTGAATTTGCAAGTTGTGGAGCGTAAACCAGAAAAACCAGGCTATATATAATATATTTAGGTACATATAATATGTTTATGCATACTCGATGTTTGGAGGATCATTAGCTACTAAAAGTGAATGAATCAAACCCATAAAACGGGTCTAGCTCAACTCCGCAGCTCATATCGCCGGCCCTATAGAGTGTCGCCGTGTATACAACAGTCTCTTGACGAATCGGAGTAGCCTAAGTCGAAGCATTAGCAAGCAAGAAAAAAAGACCTAATTACAGAAATTATCATACACCAAATCCAAAAGACACAGTATCATTTGAGGTCCCATCGACTCCGTCTGGCACTTTGATGCTGGGAACGACTGCAACGACGGTAGTATTGTGGAACGGAAACTGATTCATCGTGTTCACTTGTGGCACAGTGAGTTGAAACACAACAGTATTGTCCCAAGTAACTTCCATCCAAAATGCTGTGTAGCTCTGCGCAAATCAGTAGATTAGTCTGATGCTCTCCTTAATGTATATAAATTTGAATGAAATTACCTGATCGGAGTAGTAGTCGTCACCGATATTTAGCGAAAAAGAAACCCGAAGAGCATATTCAATCGCGGAATCCAGATAGACATACACTGAGAAGTCACCTATCGCAGACCCGTATTCATCATCCGAATTCGCACTCATCCCGACGCCTGCAGTAGATCCGTCATCCCAGGTCATCGCCTGAAAGCCAGAAGTTTCGTTATCACCATCTGAAAAATACCAAGTTCCGACGTCGTTAAGTGTAGCCACATACGAGCTAGGCACGCAGAAAGTATCGTTTATTGTCTCCCCTGACGAGATAGTCGATGCATCTTGTTGTTTGCTCGAGATGAATTGTGGCAGTGTGAAAATAGTCTGGGTATAAATGGGGACAGGAATCGTCATCTGCATCGGAAATCGTAACATCATACACGTATAAATTTTGGTTGTCCGTCACCGCCTAGATACGTTTAGCGATCACAACTTCATACTGCAAAGTGCTCTATAAAAGCAAGAAGAACCATACCGTTATTTTCAATTCTGCGTTGGGGCCGATATTATCGACATGTGACTTTGCTGTAGTGAGATTGGCCACAAAAGCGTCAGAACTGTCATTGTCGACAAGAGGCTCTGATGTAGTGAAGTTGGCTTCAAAAGTAATAGTAGTGCCATTTAGATTGTTTGACACAACATCGGCTTGAGTCATGCTATAATCAAGCGCATTATACCCGCCATCGTACATGATAATCGTAATAAAAAAGGCCATCATGTCCTGAAAACAGTTAGTTGTTTTAAAAAGGTCGCAGACGTAAGCAGCAAATCAGCTCACAGCATCGGCAGAGTAGGTACTCTGTTTATCAATAAAAATTGCAGCTTTAAGCGTGTATGTATGATTCAATTCCAGGACCATAAACTGTACAACAACTATCTCATCAGATGTGCTGTCAGCATACCAGGAAAACCCAGCTGGTGAGCCATCAGCCCACAACGAGAAAAAACAAGACTCCGAGGTGCCAGAATCAATAACCCCCCAGTCCCATTGGCCGGCGCCCGGATCATCACCGCTGCCGTAAGGGTCGAATACAACGTTTGTGTCAGAAACGCAGAAGTGTTCTGCAACTGTATGGCCATTTGCGGTCGCTTTAGCCAGAGATCCGGTCGATGTAGCGGTCGCGAGTTTGACACCTGCAGACGGAGCCACTGAATTTGATATAGAGTTCTGCGATGGTGTGGGCTCCGCGGCCGCAGCAGTCGAAGTCGAGTTCGGTGTAGATGAACCAGCAGATTTGTGCTTGCCCAAGCTCAAGCCCACACCCAGACCCACGCCTAGGCCGACAGCAGCAATCACAGCAACCACTATAAGCCAAAACACAAGAACAGAGAGCCCGAATATCTTTCGTCGTCGTGTGCCAGGCTGGACAGCGACATACGGCTGCTCCGGCTTGGACTTGGGCAAAAGCGTATTACTGAGCGCCGCCTCCTTGGCTGGCCTTCCGCCAGTAGGTGCGAGCTTGCCGATGTTCACTTCAGGTAGCGTGTAGTCAGGGTGATGGATAGCGCTGACGTCAAGCATTGGCGCCTCGGCCTCGTAGGCGTCTGGCTATGATGCTGTTAGCTAAGCCAAAATAAGCGTCAGGGAAGTTAAAACTCACGCTCGGCGTAGCATTATTGCCGGACATCTTGATATACCAAACAAACTCTTGGACAAGAACAGGAAGAGATATCAAAAACAGCTTGGGAATCTGGCGTCTTATGATCAATAGGATAGAGACCAGCGACCACCGCGTACGGTCACTGGGATAAATCTGCGTACGACCTTATGCTGATGAGCATGCATGTCAGAACCGGGCATGCGTACGTACGGACGAAGCCGACGAAACATGTCACGTAAACACCCATTTTGACTTCCAGATTGCAGATAAATAGAAAATAATAGACATAAGAATAATATCATAGGAAGTTGGGTATATTGATTGTCAAACTGGGCTTTCATCGGGGTCATTTCGATGAACTAGTCGAGCCTGATTTCCCCGAACCCGTTATAACTCTGTAAACCCTATAAACCCTGAAATATATCCACGACTTTAAGGCAGAATGTTGACAATCAACTTCGCCTGCTGTTCTATAGGTTTTAAAATCGGTCCGGATTAGTGACGGTGTCATGAGTTGAACGGAGGTGGCCTCTGACCTCCATTTATTGGAAGTTGAACAGAGTATTAGATTTTGTTCAAACACTGTCCACAATCTCGTACATATCCTCAAGCACCGCATATAGAGCTTTCGAGCGAACCGTCTCATCATGTGATCCGCCATCGATAACTCGCACGTCATGTTTCCATCCGGCTTTTGTCAAGATATCAGACATGATATCTGTCTGCCGCATACTCAGCAATTGATCCTGATTCGACTGCACAAGGACAATCTATATGGTTAGTATTACACTTAAAAGGCAGTAAAAAGAAAAACAGATCATACCTTTGTATCCGAGCTTTCTCGAAGTTGAGCCCATTGAAATGAACTAGGCGAAGCTTCCTGCCATTCCACTTCATCGTCTCCAAACGCTTGACTAACGAACCCTCGATAGTCAGGATACTCCTTCACAAGGTCCTCGAGATCGTAAATCCCTTCCACAGCCACTACCCCTCGAATCACGTCACACTCAGCTGGTAAAGTCGACTGTAGAGGCGCGGCGGCTTTAGTCGCGACCAGGGTCGCAAGGACTTGAAGCGCGATACACGCGCCAGCAGAGTGCCCCACAATCACGGCTTTCTTGATCCCGTAATCCGCCAATAACCGCCGTACGGCTAAGACCACGTCGTCCATATGTGTCGGATGCTGCACGATTGGTGAAAGTCGGTAGTCAATTGACGCGCCAGCCCAATGCGCCGGAAGACTCTGCGTCAGTAATGGGTATCCCATCGTCTTATCCTGTGACGTATCCCTCCAGGCGCCGCCGTGCAGGTATAATAACCATGGCGTTGATGGACTTGAGAGTGAGGGCGAGACGGGAAATATCGTGAATGATTGTTGAGGATGGGGCGGGGTTATGTCGGGTGTGTAGAAGGTGGTTGTTGGCGGGGGTCGCGATGATGACATCTTTGATTCAGTGAGCTCTTTGTCGAGCTTAGCGAGGTTTGAATCCTTGATGTAGGTCACCTCAATCGCTCGTATACCGGACAATGCATTACCAATGATAAATTTAAGCAATCAATAAATAGTGTTAGCAATTGACTGATGCTGATTGATGCAAATTGAGCGTAATTCGGTAAGAGAGCTGACGCGACATATGCGCGTCGATCTTGCTCAATTTATTATGCAAACTCCCATGATCTCCACGCGCGAACTAACTTCAACATCTCCATCTTCGATAGATTTATCCCAATTGCAGACAATAAAGTGCTGCGATTTACAAATTGTAAGATTAAAATTGCTTCGAGAGTTGTTTTAAAGAATTGTAACTATTCAAGTAAACAAAATGCAAAAAAGCAGGTCCTGCCCGGATTCGAACCGGGGTCGCCGGAATGTCCAACGATATCAGAATCCGAAGTGATGACCAACTACACTACAGAACCAATTCATGCCAAGAAGTTTGCGTAGTTTAACATACTCCCTCAAAACCTCTTACATAAGCGCGTACTAAGCAACGATTACATTTAGCGCTTAGCCAGTAGCCAGTTCAATCCAATTGATCTCCTGTAAGCTGCCACAGGAATTCCGTCTGAGATATCGGAGGAATCAAAGACCTTAGGTCTAATTTGCAAGGATCTCCAGAGATCTTTTAGGTTTATGCCGCGATCACAGAGGGCATTTGCTGCAACGGGCGTGCTAGCATTCCCCGGATTTGAGCACTTTAACTGTATTTGTGATTGCAAACTCAGTCATTTGCCAAGTGCCAGCCTTCACTAAGCCCTGAACTTGTTTGTGTGTCTGTTAGTGTAATCGTCTGAGTCTGAATCAAATGCAATGCACTGTTCATACGTGACAGGCCTTTCGAGACATAGCAGCTTGATCTCTTCGAACTAGTAGAAGTTGTTGAGTTAACAGAGTTTACGTCGTCGTGGATCAGAAATAGGATTCGAATTTTACTTTCCAGCTAAGAGGGAAAGTGAAAAGTGAAAACCTTCGAAGAACTGGACACGACGACGACGAAGCACGAGCGAGGACGAGAATGTTCGCCATATTTGGTCGGGGAAGTAAATAAGTCTGCGCCACGATTTGCAATTGACAGCGAGTTTACTGTTCAGTGAATTCACAAAACGGATTGTACTCTTCACTGAACGAAGGTATTGCTCATTACTCTACTCGTCATTGCAATATTCAAGGGTCAGCTGGCCGAGTGCAAATATTTTCGCTCGAGCGTCTTTCTCGATGGTGGAGAGCATTAGCGAGAGCCAGGAAAATGAAAAGTGGCTGAGCGCAGGAGCCAGGTCGTTCACGTCATAGTTTCCGCATTCGGCAGCGCAAGAGCAGCGTTTGCTGCTGCGTTCACCCTTCGTGGAGGGCGGCCACTGCGCGGAATTGGCGGTTGTGGAGAATTTTCTCGGGCACGTGCGGCGGCGCTTCGTCGGAGAGAACTTTGAGAACTTTGAGTAGCGGACGGTGAAAGCACGAAGAAGGCACGAGTCATACGCATCGCCGCTGTTGGCTGCTGGACGTCTCGATGTGGGGACGAGTCACCGTCACGGCCACGATGGCGTGCAATGGATGGCAATGGCAATAGCAATGACACCGGCAATTGCTGGATCCTGAATCGAGAACTAATTAACCACAACTAACAGCATTCTCGCGGATCACGGCGTGACGCCGACGAGAATCCAATCGATCATCGCGCCGATTGCTGCAGGTACCGCGACGATTCGACGCTTCGTGAAGCCTCATCTGGTGGAGCAAAGCACACGTGTGCGCGTATCGCGCTGCTGCCCTCCAGCGAAGATCTACTTACTTGTCTTTACACCTACTAGCTATAGTGGTTTCTACTACAATTTGCTGCAAACACTCGTGTCCTTCAAGTTTCAACAAACTGCAATGCCAATTAACACCAAGAATAAGACCAATCGCGCCATAGGAGTGGTACTGTTGAGGTTCTTGTAAAGTCTTGTAAGACAGAGAAAGTCTGCAGTTTAAGGTTTGGACGCCACCAAGTGAGACATGTGAGTTGTGAGTTGTGATCTATTATAGGGTTTACGTGAGAAGCCGTGTCACGCACAATTTTCTTTTAGTTGTGAGTGGATTTTTGATCTTAGCAAAAGCTATTCGTGGCCGAAAAGGACAGCTCGTGACCCCGGATCGTCCGGCGGTGGCGGGCAGGGCCAGCGGGCCGAGGAACTGGGAGGAGTCAGGCGGAGCAACTGCCGTGCTGCTATTCGAACAGCGGCGCAGCGCGGTTGCCGTTTCGGGCCAGCGCGCCGCGTTGGGCAGGTGTGATCGTGACCCGATCGGCAGCGTGACCCGCCGTGACCCGCTGCGCCCACGGGTCCCGTGGCGGTGCAGCCGCGCGCTCCCCGAAATAGACGCCGCCCGCGCCACGCACCACGCGATCTCCGCGTCTATATAACGACCGCCCGCCCCTGCTTCTCTGCTCTGCAAACACTCGTTCTTCGTCTATCCAGCTCGTTAGCTACTAGCTTCCACTTCTCTCCTCCTTCTCTCCTCCACCACCACCACACCACCTCACATCATGGACTCCTCCAGAATAAGTGATTTCTTCTCCAACGTCTACATCCCGGCCGCGAACGCCCCCAAGCGTGCCGGCGTGCCTGTCCAGCACCCGACGCTCATCATGAGCGACAACACCACGGACGCGTCGCATCGTCTCAAGTGTGGTTGCCCCGGCGACGCCTGCGTCTTTGAGCGCGTGGCCGAGAAGTCCAACGCCGAGTCCGCCCACGTCCGCGCCGTCGAGGAGCAGTACCATCTCCTGCCCGACCACTCCGGCTTCGAGGGCGGCGACGTGATTGCCGCCGGCACCAAGCGCGCCAACGCGCCTGTGCCGCGCAGCACCGTCGGCACGCGTGCCTTCTAGGATGAGGACGCCGTGGACACTTCGTCTCAGTCTACAACAAGCACCAAGGCGCCAGACCCCAAGTAGGGCTGGTCGTCAGGTGTCGGAAGTGTCTGCGGTCCCCTTGTTCTCTATTACTTTGCATAGAAAGCTACTGCTAAGCTAGTGCTTTCTCGGTTGGGCTTGTTTTTATGTTATCGTTATTACTGTTACGTATTTGCTATGGTTTGCTTTGTTGGGTGGGACAAGGCGTATTACCGCGGGTTGGCAGCGCGCTGCCTCATAATGCCTATTGGCCCTCCAGCGCTAGATGCGCTTTACCTAATGATATATAGTTCACTATTCTACTTTACTTTACTCTAACTACATGTTCCTTACAAAACTCCTTTGCTGTGCTGTGTTGGCACGATTGCCCTTCTGCTGTGTGACGACTACGACTGTGGCGGATTGCTCATCGCGCGGCGCTGCGCCATCGCATCGCGTCGCGTTGCCACTAAAGCAGCGTTTCCCACCACAAGACCTGCTCGTATAACTCTACCACGGTTAAGTTAACACTTAACTATAACTAGCTATAACATAGTTGTCTACCAACACGTTATTCAAGACATTATATGTGACAGCGAACACCTTTCCCTCCCCTTCGCGTCAATTGTGTTCGTCGTTGCTAGCAGCCGCCAGCAGCCGCAGCCGCAAGCTTCGCCACCCGGCTATGCGCGGCCGCCGAAACGGGAAGCGCGACAACACGCCGACACCGCCTCCCCAGTTCAGTTCACATGTTCACTACATGGGCGGCTACTGTTCGTCAGGCTGTTTCATTTAGTCCATACCGTGCATCAGATTTGTCTTAGTCCTGTGTATATTTATATTCAGTTCAAAACAGCAATTAGAGGCTCATAGCTATCCGGATACTGGTTGCCACTTGCCAGTTGCCACAGCAACAGCTCGATTCTTGGCCGTTGTTATCTGCCGCTTATCCACAGTTTGACATGTTCAGTTACTATCACTGCCCGCCCCTGCGCCCTGATTCTCCCACACGTCCTGGGCATGCAGAAAATAGTCTCACAGTCATGGCAATGCCAGCAACCGCTGCGCCTCAAAATCGCAAGCAATCGCAGACGCGTCAGGCGCGTCAGAGCTACGCCTCATATGAATGATATGATCCATATTTACACCGCAAGACAGCCAAGACGTCTCTATAAACTATCACGATACTCCTAGCAAAACGAGCCAAAAACCCCTCATGACCCTCACCTCCTGAACTTCAACGTTTTAGATACTCGCGTCGGCAAACAGTACACAGGATCCACCTCCTCGAGCCCCTCGAACCCCAGCAAACTCAGCCCCGCGATCCCAAACACGGTATGAAACACATCAACCTGATCTCCCTTCCTGTCCGCAATCCCCCCCTGTTCATCATCCTGCGCGTCCAGGATAAACTCTCGAAGCCGGTCCCGGTCAATCCAGTCCAGTCTGCCGAGAATCGCGAGCGACGACAGCACCCACCAGCTATAACACACATCCGGCAATTTCTCCGGCCGCCCATTCAACCCGCCAGACGCAAGCTGCCGCTCGCACAACCACCACGACAACAAATCCTTATCGACCAAGTCCAACCTGTCTGCGATCGCCAGCGCGCCCAGACACGTCCAGATCTGGCCCGCGTGGCTCTCGGCGCCGGGCACCATTCCATACCCGCCGTCGTAGTTCTTGCACGCGTCTATAAACGACACGGCGCCAGCAACGTCAAACTCGGGTAACCGGTCGAGAATGGCAAGAATCTGCAGCGCAATGTACACGAACCGCGTGTCCTCCTGGTCGCCCTGTAAATCTCCGCGCACGGCGCCCGTCGCGCGATCTTGCAACGAACACACGAATTTCGTGATTTGATCGGCGTCAACCTCGGCAATTGCGTCTTGCATTAACAACACCTGGACCGCTGAGAGAGTGTATAGAATGTGCGAGTCATGGCCTGGATTGGCGCCAAATCCACCTACATTGTATCGCATCAGTCTCCTTTTTCCCTTATCCAGCTCATCAAACTCCACGCTGCAAACAATTCCAAGAACGTAAAAAGGGAAAACGTACCGTCAGGATGTTGACAACTCTTCACAAACGCAATCATCTCGTCCCGTGGCAGCGCGTCGCGAGCGTCCATCAAATCCAGTGCCGTAAATCCCCAGTACACGCCGCCTATACTCTGCAATCAGCCAAAAATGATCCCAGCAATCACAATCATCGTCACATACTCAGCCGTAAATGTTCTGAAAACCAATACTCCAATTCATCTTGTTTCTGCGTAACAATCCGTCAGCAAAGGTTCCGTGGGAACCTTGCGCGACCCATTAGGTATCGCGCGGTGTTTGACTGACTGACCGTATTTAGCGATTGGATGTATTTGATGTGCTTTTCGCGCACAAATCCAGGTGCCATTGTTTCAGCAGACAATCTGATTCAACTCCCGAACCGGATCAATCGCGTGTTCGCTGTAATTTGGTGAGTGAAGTAAGTCTAAATAATCGACTTCACGACATTCTCGAAGCTCACGGCATTGGGAACGCACGTGCCACCTCGAGATGATCTCCAGCACCACTATCCTCAAAAAAATTGGTTGAAGTCGAACTACAAGAGGATTACATTATTACATTTCTGTATGTCAGTGCATGGACAAAACGAGTTTAACAGTTAGAGATAAATGTTTAGTTTGCCGCGTCTATATAGTGGGTATGTCGCAGTCTAGATAGACTCGTCCGACGCGAAGAACGAAGACGCAAAGATTGGTCTGCAGAACACTTAGATCGTCAAAGAACAAGCCACTGGGCACAAGTTCCAGATTCTTGATAATAAATGACACCATATAATATATTAACAAAGCTGAAACCGAAACCCTCAAAACACGTAGATCCAGCACAAGAGAGAGCAAGTCGTACGAAGTAACCACTGTCATCACCCCTTCTTACAAAAAGAGTACCCTCATCGGAATGAAAAGAAGGGCCCGATGAGCTTCTGTCATTGCGTACATCATTCCCAGACAAAAATCCCGGTAACTTGACTCTTGAAAGCTAAGCCAAATAAAATCCCTTTCTGAATCTGTCCTGTGTCGTGGTTTTTTCCCGCTGTTTATAATGTATTGTGTTTATGCAAGTAAAATCCCAGCCCTCTCCTATCCAACAGCATCCCACTAGCTCTATCAACGCGCCTATTTTGAAGGATCGTTGCGCTGGATAGCAGTGTATCCATGCAGCTTGTGCGTTGGCAGCATCTCCATATACCGCACTACACCAAGTTAGCCATTCCCATCCCTCACAAAACTAGCTCAAAACAGAAGGATAAAAGAAATCACATACGAGCAAGATCCTTGCAATCCTCAATCGCGTTCACGCCCCGAGTATCATAGCACAGCTGAAGCGCCTTCCGCACTGTCCGTAGCGCATACAACTTCACCCACTGATGCTGCATCTCACTGCGCTGCGCTGCGCGCAGCTGGGCCGGGTCGTTATAGTCAATATCATCAAACGAGACCTTTTTCCAGCGCGCAAACTGGGCCTCTATATATTCACATCATGTTAGCAAACTTGATCACCCAATAGTTCACAATGTCGCGTTCAATCGGCAACTTACCGCCTTCCTTCGGCTTATCGTTCAGCGTCAGCGGAAACGGCTGTGTGACTGGCATTTTTGTGTATGTATGAGATATAAATCCAAGCAGAATCCAAGAACCAGTCTTGCCGCGCTACTTGTACACCAAACGATAGGGGAATGCTTCCTATATACAATCACGGAAAGCTGAATTTACCAAAACCCTGCGACGGAGATCTCGTCAGTGGTTTCGTGGTCGCCCTGATTGGCTGGAACCTAGCTGTTTTAAATAAGGGGCTTAAACTGATCACGTGATGTGCACTGGTTGCCATGGTAACGCGATTTGGGAGGTTGCACGAAAACGTTGTTGTGGTCAGTCAACAAAACTCCCAACGGCAACGAGTTTCTTTCACTTCTCGATCCAACTCCGTCGACTTAAATCGAGCCCCCCTTCTATATCCCGGCCCCTCTTTTTGAGCTTCAATTCTGCAAGTTGCTGAATAGAATATCTCATTATGGCTCAAGTTCAGCTCTACAAAGACTTCCTGGCCGCTCCCAAGGCGTCCCAGCTCGCCCCCGCAGCACGTCTTGCGTACGTGACGTCTTGCAAGACATTCGACGGTGCCGATGCGATTGTGTCGCACTTGCTGCTCTCTGCGCGACAGCTGAAGAAGACCGAGAAGATCATGTCTACGCATGTTGGCGGCGATTCCATCGTGCTTGAGACTGTGTCGACGATTGAGTTTGTTAATGGCACTGGCGCGTATGTGCAGGGTTTGGACAAGAACTTTGTTGTTGACAACACTGTTGTTGTGCCAATTGTATGAATTTCTTATTTGCTCTATGACATGGCAAGGTAACTGACCTGGTGTAGATCCACTCGGTCGTATTTGAAGACGGATTGATCAAGGATGTTCGTTTCTTTTGGGATCAGGCGTCCATCTTGAAGCAGCTCAACATTATTGGACAGCGCGGTAACGTCTGGCCCATTTTCTTGGGCGCAGACCAGGAAAAGATTATGGCTTCTGGATGTACGTTCTCTTTTGCTTTTTTCCGTGAAACTATGAAACTAACTGATATATCAGCCGTTCCTACTGCCGCTGCCGCATCGACGACACAGACTCGCAAGCACTTTTCCTTTGCTGATCTCGAGCCTGAAGATGAAGAGCATGTCCCGCGCCCGGCTGTAATTGCACCAGCTGCTTCTGCTAAGCCCAAGCCCCGTAACCTTCAAGACATCATGGACGACAACACTCCCGCCCCGCCTTCGCCGTTCCGTCTCGGCACAGCGCGCGAGACTTACGATATCTTTTCCGAGTCCAACAACGCTTCTATCCCCGCGCGCCAAATGAAGGGACCCGGTCCTGCGGCTGCGGCGAATGCCGCCATGAACAGAGGTCCCAGACGTGACGGCAATTCGCGTACCCATGAGCAGCAGCATTTCGAGTTTGGTACCCCGAAGAAGCCCGAGCCTCCTTACTCGCTGACCCGTGCAAACATGCACCCGCAGCCTGGTGACTTGAAGTGGGACTACGATTCTGCTAAGGGTGTTGACGAACACCCGGCTGCGCAGGGTAATGGTCGCAAGGAAATGGAGTATTCTTACGAGATTGTGGATAACTCGCCGATGCCGAGACAGGGCGGGATCAAGATTGCCGGCAACGGGATGGGCAGCAACAGTTCCAAGCCGCAGTGGTCGTTGTCGTCTATGGCTGCCGAAGAAGAAGTTGAAGCGCCGCGCCAGTTGCCTCGTCATCTGGTCTCGACTCTTGATTTTGGCAATGATGAGCGCGAGCAGGAGTTTCAGCGCCAGCAGGCCGGCCAGAAGACGGGTGGAATTAAGATTGCTGGTAACGGAATGGGCAGTAGCAGCGCGAAGGCTCAGTGGAGTATTGGCATGATGGGTGACGAGGAAGAAGAGCTGCAGCAGAAGCCTCTCTCTGCTCGGCGCCCGAGCCAGACAAATGCTGAACGTCCCGCAAAGCCCGTTGCCGAGGTCGTCAAGAAATCCGTTGCCTACGAGCAGCCAATTGAAGAGGAAGAAGTTGCGAGCCGGTTCCAGGGTATCAAGATTGCCGGCAATGGAATGGGTAGCCGGTCAAACAAGCCTCAGTGGACCTGGGGGGGTGACAGCGACGAGGTGGAGGAGCCGGTCAAGCCTGTCAAGCAGGAGTTTGTGCACGCGAAGCAGCCTGCTGCTGCACCTGTGCGCTCACACCAGGCTGAGAAGTATCAGCCTCGTATGACTTCTAGACGCCAGTTTACCTCGTCTTGGAGCTTCGGTGCTGATGAGGAGGATAAGGAGAACTAAAGTAGGGGGAGTTTTGATGTATCGCCAAGTGGTTTTCTATATACCCAATCGTGAATTGGTTTGTTGAGTGAGATGTCTAGGACAGTTATTTTGCTGATGTTTTTGAGACGTTTTCGAGTATTGTTAATTTATTGAGGCACTTGCCTACCCTATAGCAACTCCTAGTGAGTCCTATGGCAGATCCACATATGCGACGCATTCATATCCGCCTCCATCTTTCTCTTCCCGTGCGCCCATTCGGCACAATTCGAGTCGCGGCAATCTAGTTTGGCCCATAAACACATGGTTCTGATATTTGTCTAGTAATTTCGTCGCATCGAATGTTGCTCGCGTATACTTTGGTTTCTTTGAGTCGCCATCTGTGGTTTTCACTTGACCGGTCTTAAGCACAGTAGCATGTAACACGACGCCATCCTCATCATCAGCAACCAGCCCACGCTCAATGAAATACCTCTTCACAGAATCCGCAAACTCTTGTACCGGCTTGTTATCCAAATCATCCTCAACCACGCCCGCAAACACAACCATCGCACGCGTCTTCGACACGCGTTTCCGCTTGCCGTCATTCTTAAAAATCTCAAGCCCACGTAATGAGACAGAAAGTGGATTTACGGGCCATCCATTCCGCAACGCGCCAGGCCCGCTTCGCGAGGTTGGTAATGCTGTCAACGCTGTGCGTGCGCGCGCGAGATCGGACGCGGTAGGAAGTGAGAGAACGCCAATTGTGAGGTGCAGGGTTGATGGTGGGCGCGGAGCGTCGGCTGGGATGTCGGGATATGAGGTCTGGATGTCTGTGTAGAGGTCTTGGAGTGTTGATGCTAGGGTTGGTGAGGTTGGAGAGGGGGTGAGGGTGGATTTGGGGAATGAGAGGGATAGGAAGTGGGTTAGTTGTGGACGCTTGGGGGCGTGCGAGCGAGGACGAGACATTGTGATTGAGGCGACAAACCAGTCTAAAGCAGGAGCTTAGCACGCTGTACTCTACTCCTGTTCATCAATTGCAGCAGGATATCCAAAACAGCTACAAAACTACGTTCCGATATATCGACTTGCTCGATCGAGGTAACTTTTAGAAGGTCTGTGGGTTAGGTGCAAAACAAGCTTTTCACTCCCCGGGGAGCAAATTGAATTATTATTTCAATCAAAAGGTGCAACTTAACAGTCCTGTCTTCTATATTCAACGATGGGCAGGGCAAAAAAGAGACGTGGAGCTCTCGAGAACGCGAATTCAGATGCACAGCAGAAACCTGGGGCAACAGAGCACCTCAATAACGAGCCAAATCGTAGCGCGAAGCGCGTGAAGACGGACAAAATGCACCAAGACGGCGCTGTTGAAGATCGGGAAGACACCGAAGGCGCAGCAGGCGACGGTGATATTTTTGCTAGAGCGGTAGTAGCAGCGGCGGCGGAGAGGGCTGCTGCGACAAGTCAAAAGAAGGGCGCTGCGGACGCGGAGGAAGATGACGGGTTTGAGACGCCGAAGGGAGAATTGAGACGGAAAAAACGCAAGGAGAAGCGGAAGTCACGGTTGTTTCCTTCATTTGATGTGGCCCCGGATTCCGCGAAAGATAAAATAAGCGTGGCGGTAAGGAGCTCTTGTTGAAGAGACGTTTTGAACTATTCTAACAGACGCAGGATCTTCGCGATATGGTTCTTTGGATTTTGGCAGATGGTGTAGCTCCCAAGTGGCTTAGTATTCATGTACGTACGGTGCCTTTTATTTATTGGACAACTGTGCTCACATACATTAGAACAAATCAGCTATATCACATGTGGTAGCAGTTTTGGTTCCTGGGCTGACTCCGGAAATGTTTGGCCTGAATCATGTCGCGACAACTCCCCAGCCCATACTCGGTTTACAGAACCTGCGGCCAGAATTGAAGTTTTTTGAAACCGCGTTTCCAGCTGTATGGCCGACGCGGGCACCGGGTGATCGCTCGAAGTTGTTCAGTCCAATGTCTGCGTTCATGAACGTGCCGTTGACAAAAAGTGATAAGAAGAGCGAGCAATTCCAGGCGCTGGTAGCCAAGCACGGAGCCGCGAAGAGTGAGATTAAATCCGGAGGTGCCAATCTGCCTATCAATACTTTGCTTCTGACAGCTGAGGACTTTGTGACTTGCGAATACCCTCTACATTCGTCGACGGTTCTTCCACCGAACTCTGAAGAGAGTAGCAAAAGCAAAAATGAGAGTACGGAAGGATGGGTGGAGACCACGCCCCGGGAAGAGACCGAGAAGTTAGATCCGGCCGGATTAGTGCAAGACAAATATCGCGTGTTTGGACTTGATTGCGAGATGTGTATTACGACACATGGATCAGAACTCACACGCGTTACTCTAGTAGATTGGGATTGCAAGATCGTGATGGACGAGCTAGTGGTTCCCGAACACACTATTACAAACTATCTTACCCAGTACGTAATTTGCTGACCCGTGTGAGGTTATCTTCTAACGATTAATAGATATTCTGGTATTACTGCGAAAATGCTACAAGGTGTGACGACTACTCTCAGTGATGTACAGCAGCGACTGCTGAAATTAGTGCGCACGCAAGACATACTAATCGGGCACTCCCTCGAAAACGATTTTCGTGCTCTGAAACTGCGACATCCGACAGTAGTCGACACTTCAGTAGTATACGACCACTCGCGCGGATTTCCTAGCAAGCCGTCGCTCAAGTATCTTGCACAGAAGTTCATGAACAAGGCGATTCAGGCTCAATCTGGAAAGACTGGCCACGACTCTGCTGAGGACGCACGCACTTGTATCGAACTTGTGCGAAAGAAGATCGATCATGGCGAGGAATTTGGCAAAAGCGTGCCGAGTACGGAGCCGTTACTTAGGCGGCTGAAGCGAGCTGCTGATGCTGCACACGCCGGTGCAGTTGGTGCGGAACGGGGATCTAGGACTGGTAGTGGGGCGGTAGTAGACTACGGACATCCGGCCCAGTGGCATGGCACTGATGCGAGCTTGATTGTTGGATGCACAAACGATGACGAGGTGGTTAGTGGCATCAAAGATGCGGTTGGCCGCAATGATTTTGTGTGGGCTCGCATGCGAGAGCTCGAGTTCTGCCAGGGATGGGTTAAGACTCCCAACCCCGATGAACCAGCTCCTACACTTACAGAAGAGGAGGCAAAGGCCAAACACGAGGAGGCATTATCAGTCGCAATGACGAATTTCAATGACCGATTGGCCAAGATCTGGGACTCCCTCCCGCCGACCACGGCGCTTATTGTCCTATCTGGGTCCGGCGATCCTCGAGAGTTGTCACGCTTGGCTGCGATGAAGTCGCAGTACAATGAGGAGTTCAAAACCAAGAAATGGGATGAGTTATCCGTGCGATGGACTGACACGGAAGACCAAATGCAGTTACATGCCGCAAAAGTAGCACGGTCGGGGGTCAGTTTTTTTAGCATCAAGCCGGCTCGGGACAGCGGAGACGACGAGTCAGTTGAATAGATGGTTTGGATTGTATGTATATGTACAGTATAGTGTAGAGAATTCTAAGCCGCATTCTTCTGGGTGCGCCCTCTTTTGCCTCATTCATAGACTTCTATCGACGTGAGCTCCTAACTCTATCATCATCAATTCTCTCAAACGCGACGAGCCTTCTCCATCTAAAGGCCTGAATCTGGAAGTATACTTCGTGGACACAAAGCCAGAGTAAAGACCCAAATGAAGATGATGGCCGCAAAAGCTCCTTTCAGATACAGCTTAAATAGCGAAACTGCGCTGCCGGGCTAGTTTGCTTCAGCATCAGCCGTAATCAAAACCAGAGGTTTGCTCCTGCTCCTGCTGGCCGGAACGGAACTATCTCACTGGCTGAAAAAATGCATCAAAGTCATATAACTGGGCTCGCTAATGCTTCTTGTGATGGCTCTTTGTACTAGACTGGCGAGAAGGTGGTTTTGGCAAAGATCTGTGGCCGTCTTCACTATTTGACTCGTTGGGAATATCGTCGTAAATGTCAATCAGGGGAGGTTGCGGTCTCAGAGCATTGAGGTCAGACTTGAGCGACTCGATTTCGTCGTGCATGGCCATAATGACGGTTTCCATCTGCGCCCGTTAGTAGAATTCCCAAGTAAACTCTAGAAAAGACCCCTACAATTGCAAGCCGCTGTGCCACAGCATTTGGTTCGGGTGATAATATTGCAAGGTCTGAGTCGCTAGGTAGAGGCCCCCGGACCGGGTTATCTGAGCCGACCTGATAGTTCTTGAGCGCCGCAGCATCGAACGTGAGGTAGTCGCGCAGGTCGTCAAGATGGCGTGGCGTCGTGCGGTACACGCGACCAAGCAGACTGTTGCACGAAACACAGGAAAACGACGCGTAGGTGCTTCCCAGATCATGGCCATTGTGGGACGTGGACAGCGCGTCGGCCAGCGCGAGCGTGTCGGGCGGCGTGGACGCGAGCGTGAACGTGCGAAGCTCCGGCGTCGCGCGGACCCAGGCCGACGAGTCCGCAACGATCTGGAGACAATTTGCGCATTGGAAAACAACTGGCGCCGGTGAAGAGTCTGTGGGCGGTGGAGAGGCTGCCATTTGTCGGGAACGCGTCGGGAACGCGTCGACAGTTATAATCAATCGAGGCTCGACGAGAACGCGTCGCAAAGAAATTCAGGCGGCTCGGCGTCACGTGCGTGCCGCAGCACGTGCGGCTGAGTCAGAACTTTATTTGTCACGGCTTCGCCTCCAGATCTGCCCGGTGCGTTGGACTCCAGAATAACCGCGAGCTTGGTCCCGGTGCCAACTTATCTCCCGGCGCAAATCGCCTTCGCCGTCGTCAATTCCACCCTTTCATACTTCTCCACCACATTCGTCCTCCCCCAGCGAGGCATTACCTGCGATTGAGGCACTTGGCGCTATGGAGCCACTTGCGGCTTCCGCAGCTGCTTCAGCGCCTGTCACGGCTGCTGAAAATGGCCGGCCACGAGCGGCCACGAGCTCGTCTATACCGAATCTACCTCACAGTCCTTCGGCCACGCCGCCGATTGTCGCTTTGTTTTTGGTTAGATTTGATGTGCGAAAGGGGTGAGTGTGTGTTGATGGCTATTCAAGAAACCAGAGTGCTGATAGCGGTCTAGCTACGTTTTGGACTGGTCTCGGACTTCTTCTCCGGCCGTTCCCTTGGACATGATCGAATTCAAAACTTTCCCATCCGGTCTTCACCACTCTAAGAGCGACGTTATATACTTCATGCAGGGCGAATATTACTCTGGAGTTAGCGTGTTTTTGCAATGCCCCACAGACAACGCGGCAGAGCGCTTCACTAGGATGTACTCTTTGGGAATTCTGGTTCCCAGCGGGCTTGTCCGACGTGGCCGATCTACTGCCGGCGCTGGGCGGTTAGGCCGGAGCTGGGGTCATGTTGACGGTCTTAAACGAATGATTGAGTAAGTTCTTCCGTCAGATAACGTATTGGTTGCTTGAAAGCTAACTCGAGGTAGCGACTACTCCCGGAATCCCGGCTACTTTGAGGCATTTGAGACCTATTTCAGTCTATACGGACTTTCTGCTGGCGCATGTGGATCGCCCTCCGCTTCGAGCTCATCCGTACCTGAATCGGCAATCTACAACCCTCCTCGGCGTCCGTTCGAACTAAACACATCAAAGCTGAAGGTCTCTCCGCCGCAGCCGTTATCTTCGGACAATGACGATGAAGATTCATTTTCAGCCTCGGTCAGTGGCGCGTCGCCGCCGTCAATCCTACCCGAATCTCATCCTGCACACTCACTCCCGTCGTTTCTCGACACTTTTGGACCTCTAATTTTCAAAGTGTGGAAAGCTGCTTTGGCACGCGAACGGATACTAATTGTCGGCGATATACCTATTGAGCAAGGATGTAATTTTGTATACGACATTGCTATTCTGGCCAATATTCCGCATGCGATTTCTGAGTTACTTCCTATCCCAGCGTATCGAATCAGACCATTATTTTCTGTTGGGTTATATGACCTAGACTATCTGCGATCGCTTTCACCACTACCACCAGCTGAAGAGGCACGGCAGAAACGACCGAGCCCATTTTATGGATGGATAGCATATACAACGGACAAAATGCTTCAAGAGAAGGAGAATTTGTTTGACGTCATCATTAAGCTTCCGCCTCTGGAAGCATCGATTTCCGCTGCTGCTACTGCTGCGTTGTCCAACTCTTCCCGACCATCATCACCGCTTTCAACAAGTGGACATTCTGCGTTGTATTACCCCGTGAGTGAGAACTCGGGACGGATATTGTACCCGGTTATATATTATGCAACGCACCCGAAAAATCATCTCAGAGCGTCGATCAGGGACATGCGAAGGTTTCAGTCGCTGGAAGCCCAGATTGGGTATTCTATTGATCCGCGGTACCGGTGGTATAAGAAGTACATTCACAACGTGGAGTTGGACGAAGAAGGTGCGGAGTTGGAGCGCAGAATTTCATCCAACTCGGGAAGTAGTAGCGGATTCTCTTCTGTTCAGCGGTATCGTCGGCAAGTGCCCCCGTCGAACGAGGCAATGGCTTTACTAGCTGCATCAGATGATTTCACAACAGCTGCAACAGAAGACGTTATCTACAATGACGACCCTGAACTGTTCTTTTCCACGAAGACAGACTTACGTACGGAGCAGCCGTCCTGGAAGCAACTTACGTGGCTTGGATTTTTATGGTGGGCGTCAGCTGGCGAAGAGGCCCGAATTGACGAAGAAGAAGTTTCCGCATCGGTTGCTCACGGTATCACAAATAACGAAACTACCACGTCTCTCAATCACGTAGTTGAAATTGAGCGTGGAACTCGTCCGTTATTGTTAGACGACTCTATATCAAGGTCGTCATCGGTCGCAACTACGCCCATGGCGATGAACAACGAAGAGAGCTTCACATATATTTCACCATTTCAAGATATTTCTGAGCTCGATCAGGCGCTCCTACGACGACGGCAAGCGGAAGCGAGACGGCGTCGAATGTTTTCAGACGGCGATGACTCGGAAGATGACGAGATGGCTTCGGCTCTGGTTAACGCAGCGGCAGAGTCTTCCAAGCAAGTTGCAATCATTGCATTTTTCCATCGCTTTACCGCGCGAGTGTTTACAGAACTTTCGCGACTGGTTCAAGAGCAAAATCTGATTATCCAGAAAATTGAGCCGGCGAGGCGCCGAAGGCGCGAAAATCCGGATCTGAATCTAGGACCAAGACAGACATTGTGGGTGTCTAAAGTTGATATGATGGCAATGGGCCTTGATCCATGGAGCGACAGTGACTCCCATTTTGTGTCCCGTATCGTGGAACGGTGGTGGGGCGGTCAGATTGAAGCAAGAAGAGACAATGAGTTTTTGAACTCGGTCACGATTTGCTGCTGATATTAGTTTTGAGCTTTCTTTTTTTTGGCAGTGTTCTAGGAGTTGAGTATTTTGTGGTAAAAAAATGTCGTTTTATTTTGTTCCATTTTTGGGTGTTTCATTTTTGGAGGTTTCTCATGGCAGTGCATTTACATCTAATTGGATAATTGCCTGGATTACTTTTGTATACTCGTTCAGATGTACTTACTACTTCGTGTACTGAAAAATGTTTGAATAACGTATTTAAAAGTACACGTCTAAAAATCACTAACTATATAACCGTACAGATTCGTTCATACACACTCATTTCTATCTACAACTCGTCATGCTCCTGCGCAGTCTCTTCCTCTGCTTCCGCCGTCTCGGTGAAACTAGTCGTCTCGGTGTTTGGCATCACAGTCGTCGACGCAGGTTGCGCATCGGTATCGATCGGCAAAATCGTGAACGCGTCTTCCTCTTCCTCGTCAACAGGAAGGATAGTAAACAACTGCTCATCAGCATCATCCACCGGTGTCGCCTCGGGAGTGACTTCTGAAGTACTGCTTGCTCTCAGTAAACTCGCAATCTTCTCCTTTTCACGAGAAATCACCGTTTCCTCAAACGCCTTCAGCTCTGCCAATTTCTCCCTCAGCTTTTCAATCACCATACTCTCACCCTCTTCATACAACCATTCCAACGCATCCCGTGCCTTCTGCAGCGCAGTCTCTCGCTCATCCTCGCTCGAATGTTCCAAAAATCGCACGTTTTCATATTCAATCCATTCACGTATCCGGTATGAATACGCCTCAAGAGTATTCCGTGCGGTTTCACGTGCATGTCTATCGCTATCCAGCCGATCAAATGCGCGTAACCGAGTCTGCGAGCTGGTCTTTGAAGCTCGGCCGAAATTCCGAGGACCGTTGTAGATAGCCTTGTGCTTAATTGCTTGCTTAACGTAACGAGGCTTTGGAGGAGCGGTGGATTTGGGAATCTTGGAAGTCGTGGTGGATGTGGTCGACTCACTGGCGGACTCAGTCGCGTCGGAAGGTTCTGTTGTGGTAGTTGAGGTAGCTTCTTCCGACGTCTCGTCCTCCGAAGTCGAGCTCTTGCCCTTAAAAAAGTCAAAAATCTTGTGCTTCAAGTCATCAGTATCGACGTCCTCGGTAACCGCAGGCAAAGTAACATTGCAAGTAAATCCAGCCCCCTTGACTTCCAGAATCCGGCTAATAGATAGTTCCACCTCCATAGTAGCAACTAATTGCGAGCAGTTATTTGCAGCCAGAATTTTCGTCTTGGCGTCCTGAATACCGTTCAGGTTGTACGTAAATAAGCTGCGATCGCCCTCAAAGAAATCAATCTCGGCGCTGTCGATATCAGTCGGCAACGAAACTGACTGCTGGTTTGCTCTCAAGATTGAATCTTTCGGGAAAATGGTCTGAGTATACGCTGATCCAGATGACGGCTTCACAGAAATAGTATAATCCAAAAACGCAGGCTCCAGAACGTTGATATTCTTGGTTTTGAACTGCTTCGAGACCGCAACTCCGCGAAATGTGGCACCCATAACCGCAGCCTCGTCAGCGTTCACATTTTTAGAGACCTTGGACGCATCTCCCTTGAGCACATCCTGTACCAGAACTTGCTGAAAGGCCGGAACACGAGTAGATCCACCAGCCAGAATAACAGATGAAATATCAAGCACATCCAATCCAGCAGCCTTAAGAGCGGTTTCAAACGGTTGACTGAGACGAGGTAACAGATCTTGAATGCTGGCTTCAAATTCAGCGCGAGTGATGACTGTTCGGAAATCAATGTCATCGTAAAGACTCTCGATAGAAGTGCGCACTTCCGTGTTTGCACTTAAGATAGTCTTTGCACGCTCAGCTTCCTTGTGCAGTCTAATCAGCGAGCGCGGGTTGCTTTCGATACCTGATCCATGCTTCTCGGTGAATCGCGACAAAAGAATATCGAAAACACGGTCGTCCAACAAGTCACCGCCGAGCGTAGTATCGTAACCAACACCTTCAACAGTGATGTTCAGCGCGGTCTTGCCAAACATCGAATTACCCTCTTTGGAATCCTGAAACGAAACCAGAGTTGCTGAGGTGGATCCAGCTCCAATATCAAGGATGAAGTGATACTGCTTGTCAGGACCGAACGTGCGAGAAGATCCATAATTGATCGCCGTCGCGACACCGTCCGAAACCAACGCCACAACTCTCAATCCAGCAATTTCTGCCGCGTCAATAATCGCATTACGCTGAACGGAATCGAAAAACGGCGGCACAGTGACTGCAATGTCGCGCACATGATTCGTGGCACTGTCCTTCGGCAGCATTTCCTCGGCGAGAACTTTGAGATGTGACAGTGACATGGCGAGTAGTTCCTCAACTGGAAACGAGGAGTCGGGGGTCTTGAATGAAATTGTAGAGCGATTGCCTGCGGGGACGAGGGTGGTGCCCGGGTGCCGCTCGAGATAGAGCGCTGCTTCGTCGGAGTCGACTGATTTTCCCAGCAAGCTCTTGAAGTTCAAAAACGACGTGGCTGGTGATCGCGGAGCCTATTGCACTAATGTAAGTAAAAGTCATCTCACATAAACCCTCTACACAGATACTCACAATCACGGCAGCAGGGCTTCCGTACAACCGTTCGTCTCCCTTGAACGCCAATCCAGACACATCTTTCCGCTTCGAATCACGAGAAAGCACAATCTCAAAAGGAACTCCAGGTGAAACAAGGGCGGCTTTTGTAGTCGATTGGCCAAAATCAATGCCCAAAATAGCGGCAATGGCGGGCGCTGGCGCGAGAATGAACGCCAGCGCAAGGCATAGTAATATCGAGCGCGCGCGGATCATCGTTACTTGCCCTTCAATGCCGTGTGACGCGAAATGTCGAAATAGAAAGCCGTACGATAGTGCAACGTAAATAGCAGTTCAATATATGTAGGCCGAATGACCGGAGACGATGACTTGGAAGTGCGGTGATGGCAAGCGCGACGACTTCATACGTGGCGGGAACAGTAGCTGGGAACGAAAGAATCGTCGAGATGTGCGCGCAACCAAATTCGAGCCGCGTTCGGCTACGTGTACAGAACGCGTTGAGCCCCTGAAAACCGAAAGCTCGACGTACTTCGATTCCTTGTAAATTTAACTCAGTTCATACCAACTTGCCAGCTTCCATTTTACTCGTTTCTGCGCATTTCTCAGATAATTCGCTATTGCTACGAACTAGTGAATTCGGAAGTCAGAATTAGTGAATTACATAACATACAGAGTCCTTGTGCGCGGCGCCGATCTTGTTTGATTGCTGTAGATGTCCGTTTCTGATATGTTTCCGGTCCTGATTGCTGTTGCTGATACTGCTGCGCAGGCTTTGTTGATTGGCGAATTGGCGCGACGGCGCAGAGTGGGATCCAGAGGCGGACGAGGATTGGTGTGGCTGACTTCGCGGCCTACCAATAGGTCGCAGATTTCGGGGCGTAATCCGTTTCGAAACGCATAGATTTTGGACGATTCATCCCAATCGAGGGTTGCCATAATTCTTGTAACCCTTGCGTATAGTACTAAATATTCGTTTTACAAGAATCATGGCAACCCTCGATTGGGATGAATCGTCAAAGATTTACGCTTTTCGCAACGGATTACGCCCCGAACTTCGCGGCCTACCCGAAGAAGTATGCGAAGTTTGTTCTATTTTGTAGTTATTCAATTGGATAACGACTGGAACGCGCGCCAACAAGAACGCCGCTACGAGGATCAGGCTCTTCTCTCGTCCTCTGATTGTACAAATAAATGTATTTCGGAAGTATATCGAAACCGGCAGACAACAGCAAATTACAATCCTCCCCTTCCCAACGATAAAAGACCTACAAAACTCCACGAGCCAAAACACAGTTAACTATGCCATAAACCACCAAAACTATTAACCACGTCACAATATAAATTGTACAAAACTACCCTGAGCTTTTCTCGAGATCTTCGAAAATCGGCTCGACAAGCGTTCCAAGTCGCAAATGCAACGACTTGTAATAATCCGGATTATCCAGCGCCTTCTCGCCCTTTGCTGGATCGAAGAATGCTGAAAACACAAACGGCGCACGCTTGTAAATGACAACGTATAGTTTCTCCAGAGGCTGATGCGCGCTGCTGGCAGTCGTGTTGAGCGTTGAAGTCGACTCGGATAGACCCTTGGTGGTAGTTGTCGACGGGACTGCTGCGACCGGCTCAATGGGTTCTTCTCCTATAATCGTCGCAATCGAAACCATTGTCGCTTCGCCAATCGTAGTATCACCCTCATCGACGCCAGCCGACGTGGCGTCAGCCGCCACTGGAGTGATTTCGGGCTCTTCATCAACCTGTTGCTGCGGCAGTGCCGGAGGTGCTGGCCGGCTGCTTCCTTGAGCTTGTTGTACGACAGCTGCCATCTTGTCCTTGTTTTTCTTTCGTTTCCGAAGAACGTAGACTTCACGCGCCGTGATCTCCAACGTGCGACGAGCATGCTCATCGTCCTCATCCTCATCATCTTCCTCAAACATGCCATCCATATCTAGTTCTCCTTGCAACCCGACCAGGAACTTGGCATCAGACAAATCATCCTTGACCTCTCTAACCCTCTCCGGTGAAACAGTAGCAGTAGTCGTCGTTGATCCCGAAGTCACCTTATTCAACAGCGCAAGGGACGAGTCTATTGCGCTCTTGGGGGACAGAAATTCACTGAGATGCTTCGCCGCCGCTCCGTTTGTGTCGTTTTTCAGGCTCGAGTTTGACACTATGTCGGATCCTGTAAAGCTCGTAAAACTATTCCGCTTGTTCTTCCGCTTCTTGATCTTCGGTGGTATCGGGCGCTTGTAACCTTGCTTGAAACTGAACATGAGCGCCGCAAACGGCCACATCGGATCCTCCCGATTCGAGTATAAGCTCCACTTGACACCTTCAACAGACGTCGGTGACGGGAAAATATGATTGTCAATAATCCATCTCGAATACTCCGCAATCGATGTCCGTGAGATATACCCAGCACCTTGAAACACACAGCCATTTCGCATTTCCTCTTCCAGCGCCATTTCCTCATCCATCATCGACGCCATAATAGCATCTTCTGTATCTGACCCGTACTCGGACGCCGCGACAGACTCTGTCGGTGGCGGTTTATCGAAAAATCGCGATCGCCGTGAGCGGGATGACATTATTGATGCAGCATCATCCTTCGTCGAGTATAACGATTCAGTATCTGCCCGGTCGCCGTTGATTGATGCTACGTCGTTGAAGTTGTTGTTGTTATTGGTTCCAGGTGCACGAATGATACTGCCTCCAGGCGCAGTGACTGAGAATGTGTTCATGCGAGTTATAACAAGGTCGACCATGCCATTCCTCTCCTCACGCTTCACGATCGCACGAATAGTCTCATTCGTCAAATCGGACATCCGTCCAGGTCCTCCGATTTTGATACCATTCGCGTAATCCATAAACGAGAAACTTAGTGTCGGAACAGATCCCAACACCAATCCGTTGGCAAGAAAACTGTTATTCAACGTCCCACCCCAGGTCGCGCTGCTAAACATGTATAATTCCCATTTATGCAGCCACCAACTCCAGAATTTGCGTAAATCCATTCGAAACCAGGCTAATTCATCCAACGCGGCTTCTTCGGCGATTAATTGCTCGGGAGTATAGCCCGACCCGGACCCATTAGTGTTATCCTCAAACGTGTCCCGGCTTTCTTCAGCTTCTTCCTCGTCCTCGGGAGAGTTCTCCGCACGCGCCTGTTCTTCTCGTCTCTTTGCTCGCTCTCGACGTTCCTTGGCAGCCGCTTCCGCAGCTTCGTTTCTGACATATGACGCCGGATATCGACCGTACATCAATTTCCACTGATTATACCCACGAATCAGCTGTGAATGCAAAACATTACACCCTGGAACCTCCTTTCTCGAATAATCCGTCCGCATTTCGACTTTCTTCCTCCTCCGAAACGAAGCTAGAGCGGATACTCGTCCCTCTGCGGATCCATTTGCTGGCGGCGTTGCGCCTGTTGATTTGGTCGAGGACTTTGAGTTTGACGTTCCGTTGGATGAGGATTTCCCGTTACTGGACGACGACGAGACCGGAGACTGGACACGCGTGAAGTTGATGCAGAGCGCCATCCACCAGTTTGGTTCAATTTCAACGATGACAGTACGAGTCTTCCTGGTATCTATTATTTCCACCGGTCTCCTATTTGAGAAGTCGCTAGAAGAAAATTGTTAATCAATGATCCTAAAAAGCAATTACAGCAACAACAAAAGAGGACCGACTAACCTAGCAAATGAAAGGATACCCTGGATCAGTCCGACTTTCCGAAGCTGTTCGTCCGCCGAAACAGACTCTGTTCGGGAAGTGAAAAAGAAAATCTGGTCATTGAGAGTCTCGTCGCTGTAGCAGAATGTGGGGTTGAAAATGCAGAAATAGGATAGCGATGGTGGGGTGACTGTCGTCATAATTGCTGTTTGCTGATGCTGGTGCAGCTGCGGTGCAAAGCGCACAGGCTTTGATTGGAAGCTATATGCTTCCCGCGTGCAAGAAGGAACTGAACAAAAGACGGAGATCAGATGATTTAGTATATCAACAAATAGCGCGCACTGTGAGTAAATATAAGCCGAATCAAAGTGCACGTATAACCGAACTATCGTAATTAAAGGCACCAAGCCGAAATGTGTTCCTGAACCGGTCGATGATACGGCAAACAACCTTTCTCTCTTCTCGTGCGTTATGCCAATTTCCCAAGTACGTAACCAGAAAAAGACTGTCGCCTTGACAGAGTGTAGTGCAAACCAGCTCCTGCTAGATCCTGTGAACGCGGTTAAGTGGAAGACGATGTTGGATAATGAAGGCTGGTCTGAGCTGCGAAGCGCGGTGCGCGAGCCGTATCCGGAATGCCAAAAAGTTGTGCACGTGACCGGTCTTCACGTGATGCAATTTAAGGTCCCAAAACGCGTTTACATATACGTCGAAGTCGTATATCTGCAGTTGTTCGTGAAGCAGGAGTGCCTTAATTCGAATTTAATTTATAGCAGGATTTACGACTAGAGAAGAGTACAAAAATGTCTCGAATTCGGAGGCAATGGCGGAGACGATTCCAGGATCTGGACGTCTCAGAGGATCAGATCAACGAGGACGACGTGGTTTACCTCGACGAGCAGCGTATGTCTAACGATTCCCAG
This sequence comes from Myxozyma monticola, assembly GCA_030568405.1. Taxonomy (NCBI): domain Eukaryota; kingdom Fungi; phylum Ascomycota; class Lipomycetes; order Lipomycetales; family Lipomycetaceae; genus Myxozyma; species Myxozyma monticola. The sequence goes on from JAJLTV010000004.1 coordinate 269,314, forward strand.
TTATAGCCTTGGTATATATACCACAGTGAAACTGACAGATTTTCAGAACAGGATGATTTAATATCTTCTCTACGCGAGGAAAACGACAGTATAAATCAACGATATAAAGTACGCGTCTAGCTTTTGACAGATAGTCAAACACCAACCAAGTCGATCACTCTCAGCTTACATGATCTCTTTAGTTCGCATTCACATCCATTACACTCGTCCAAACCCCGCTGTTTATACTCCACCCGGCTCTCTATTACGAAGGCGCGCAAGGCGGCCATCTCCTCACAATCCTCACGCTCTCCTCGCTTCTCGTGTCTGCGTACGTGATGCACACGACACCAACCTCGACATCTGAACTATCAGCTGCATTTGAAGCCGAAGACGCAGCGCGTGAACAAGCTCGGCTGCTTGGTTCCGAGTCTCGGCTTAGCCAGTTGTTAGCCCGGAAATGGGCTAAACAGGAACTGATTATCTTGCTTAATTTTATGCTGGCTTTCGTTATCGCGCTTACGGCATGGATCAGGTTTACGCCGTTGATGGGGATCGATTATTTATGGTTTAGTCCGTTGTCTTCGTTGGCGATTATCCTGCTGGTGCGGAGATGGATGCAGGAAGGAGATGTGGGTAGCTTAGAGAAATTCCGGTATAAATATAAAGGCGCGTGAAGGCGTTCTATTTGTATCATGTATATAGTTATGTATAGGTTGATTATAGTACAAACGACGCGTCAATGATACAAAAAAAATGAGGACCGACGCGTATTAGACTGGCATGACAACAAAAAAAAAATAAGCAATTTCTGCATAAAACAACTCGTCCGAGCATATGAACAAAACAAAACAAACGACTCAAAACGATACATGCGCGTGCTAACTTCCTAAAATGTCTGTAGGAACGAACACAACTAGCTCCCTCCCAAAAAAAAGACTAACTCCCAAAAAAAGAGCAAACCCACCCAGCCAAAAATCAAAATTAAGAGAAGCGATTTAAACAGCAAACGCGCTCTCGCCCATGCGTAGCGAGATCAGAGTTCGTACATCGGTAACGTAGCGCATTCCATTGAGAAACGGGACCAAATGCAACAGATCTAGATCAGACGGATCATTAATCCAACCCTCGATCGCAATCGCATTATCTTCCTGCAGCGCATAGCTTATCGGCGAATTATCGATAATCATGACTTTTGACAGATCCGGCTCGACGATTGAAACATCTTTAACGTATCCACCGCTTCGGAACGTGCAATGCTGTCGGTAATATCGTGCTTTGAAGAACTTCCTGTTCTGTTCCAGCCAGTCAATGACGGGATCCGCGTACTCTTGCACGGACGCCGTGAAAATCACGACGTTATACCACGCCGAGACCTTTTCCAAAAACTCATCACAGAAAGGCCGTTTGTGAACATAATAAAGAATCGCGTGCTGCTTGTCGAGCTTGACCTCGACCATGTGACCGGCTGACATGCTGCTGCCTTTCGACATTGAATGGATAAGCGTCTCGTCGAGATCGAGAATCAGTGTTTTTGGCGCCGCATGCCGCGGGATAAGCGGTCGGGGCGGCGGTAATGCGTGAGGATATTTGGTCGCCCTGGCGTGTGGCGAAGTAGGCGACTTCATCGACCGAGCAATGACGCCGGAACTCGATGCGGACCCAGAAGCCGTAGACTCGGAGTTTGAACCTTCGTCCGACGACGAAGACGAGGCAACGGTTGGTGATGCTTTTGACTTTCGCGCAAGCCGGATTCGAACTGAGCGGTTCGGACGCGTGCCGCCGGACGGAGCGGTGGAATGGGACGGTCGGTATATCGACGGCGGAATATCTTCGTCGTCGCCGCCTGTATGTTGAAGCTGTTGCGGTGACGCGAACCGTAGCTGAGGAGTTCGTCTGGGAACTTCAACGTCTTCGGGTTCGTCTTCTTCTAAAATGCGTGGCGTGGCAGGGCGCAAGTCGCGAGACACAAGCGGGTCACGAAGATCGGCTCGAGTCCAGCCCGAGTCCGATAACGTCGTATTTCCAGACGCAATATCCATTGCGGCAGAAGCGGCAGCCATGCCTTTCTCTTCGTCGTACGACCCGAGAGTAGATCCCAGGACCGTGTAGAGATAGGTCACCAATCTGACAATCAGAGAGATTGGGAGAATCCACCAGTACCACCATGGCCGACGCCGTCGCTGGTGATGGGAGTGGACTAGTGAGTCGGGAGATATGTTGACTGATACGGCTGCTGCTGCTGTTGCTGCCGTGGCGGTAGATGCAAAGTGGGGCGGCTGCTGCTGCTGCGAGGAGGCTGATTCGGAAGCGGGCGAGACGGCAGCCGGGTCGTCATCACGAGAGGCATCGGCAGAGAACGAGTACGCACCCGCAGCCTTCTTCGAGTCAGATACAGGCAGCGCAGCAGCAGCCAGATCCAGCCCGGTGGCGCCTAGAATCCGCGGGTCGTGTTGCCCGAGACTTGATTCCTGTGGCGACCGTAAACTGTCCGGATCCAACGGACTCACGGTCGTCGTCGTTGTCGGCGACGGCGACGAGTCTGCGCCGACGACGGCGTCCTGTTGGACGCCGCTGATGACGCGCTCGACGGTGGAGGACAGGAATTGGATTGAGTTCATCGCGAACAGGCCGGCATGGCGGAGGCAGAGAGGGTTCGACGGGCGCGAGGAGGGAAAGGGGAGGGGAGATGATGGTCGGGAAGCAGGACGAGTAGGATGAGCGGGTTTGTGCGGGAAGGAAAGCTCGGGGACGTGAACGGTGAATTACGGGTAGAGGACAAGAAGAGGAAGAGAACCAATTTGGCGGGTCAAGACGGTGTGGATTGTATTTTGGCGCGTTGGGCTGATTCCGGCTGCGGCGGCTTTTGGCCTCGACGACTCACGCGGCCAGCCAGAACGCGCGGAGCGAGCACGTTACCTGGACTGAACTGAACTGAACACTACGCTGCTTTCTGCGCTTCACGGCGAAATTGGCAATTGCTGCTCTCTACGACCCTGACCGTCTCTCAAGTCTCGTCTCTACTGACTATGTCGTCTGATACTCGCTAACTCGACTGAACTCGGCTGTGGCTGCTGACCTGGCTTGGACTGACAGTCAGCCTTTGCGCTTAACGCGCCTAACCTGGCCGAGTCCTTGCTCAACTTTAACTGTATTTACTCAACAATCCAGAGATCACGATGGAGTTGTCTCCACAACCCGACCACTACAGCTTGGAAGTCAGATGCAAGCCGCCGTCCAGAGGAATAACGGCCCCGTTCAAGTAGGCCGACGGCTTGCTACACAAAAACACAACCATGCCCTCGATATCCTCCGGCAGGCCCAGCCGGCCTTTCGGGTTGACCTCGCTCAGCGCGTTTCCGCCGATCGCGTCAATCAGCCCGTTCGCCATCTTCGTCCTGAAAAACCCCGGCGCAAGCGCGTTCACGTTGATATTCCGCGGACCGAGTTCCACGGCCAACAGTTTTGCGAGCTGGTGCACGGCCGACTTGGACGTAGAGTAGCCGTACGTGCCGCCGCCGCCTGCGCCGGCAACCATTAAACCCGTCACGCTGCCTAGAACAATAGCACGAGCGGGATCTTCGGGCGTGCCTGCTTTCTCAAGTAACGGAGCAGCTTGTTGGATTGTCAGGAAGACTCCCTTTACATTCAGATTGTACACGCGATCGAACGCCTCTGGTGGGTGTGTATCGAACGGAGCGCCCCACGTAGCACCAGCATTCGCAAGCACGATGTCGAGTTTCCCGTCGCATTCAGACGAGATCTGAGAAACCACACGCTTGATGTCTGTGATATTGCTGAAGTCGCCTGGCACAGAGACCGCTTTACCAGCACAGCCTAGCGCGTTCAGCTGCTTCGCGGCCGCGTCACAGGCCGGCGCTGAGCGGGAGGCAATGTAGACCTTTGCAGCGCCGTTTTCCAAAAGAGCTTTTGCAGCAGAAAGGCCGAGACCACGACTTCCTGGACAGGTGTTAGTGACAGTCAGAGTCGCCGGATCGGATCAACCTACCGCCGGTCACGAGTGCCGTTTTGTTCTTGACGGAGAAATCAATCATGGCGAGTAGTAACTATAGTACGAACTGTAGACTGTCTGACTGCAGAATCCTGTCGATAGAAGTATATACAGTATATACTATAATTATATAAGTTACATGGAGCTATTCAGAGGCTAGCAAGCTCCAATCCTGATTATAAAAGATCGCAGATCCGGCATCGCGTTGTGGGGAAGTCTGCCGAGGCCCAGGAAGAGTCACGTGACCGGACGCGCGTTATGGAGCCTTTAGTATACAGAGGATTTCCAGTTCATAAAGCGATTTTAACGAGTGAAAAAGTAGCCTAAAGGTGACTTGGGAAAGCCCTGGAGACAATTGAGTGGTAAAAAGATGATATTAGGGAGGCGCTGTAGCTGCCATGATGCATGTACAATTCAAAAAACGGGCCAATTGCCAACAAACGTAACAAACATATAGATCAGTCATTTCAAAACGTCGTGTCCGTCATAATTCGTGAGGGAAATGCAATATGCACGTGAAAACCAAAAACCAAACGCAGGTTGCGTTGCCATGCCAAATGCGAACTCGTTCCGTCGGACTTGTGAGTTGTATACCAAAATAGATAGAACGCAAGTGTCATAGGTCGAGCCGCGAGAGAGAGTACTGCAGAATGTACATGTCCGCCTCGCATTCCGACGCAAACCGGAGAAAGTGCGAGGGAGTCCCGGCGTGCGCGGCCATGGCTGCCAGCGCGGCCAGACGGGAGTGCACGACGACGCAGCTGGAGCCGACGACGACGACGAAGACGGAGAAGGATAAAGCAGCCAAAGCCGCTGGTTTGCTCGAGTTGGTCCCGTCGCCAAAGCCAGACTCGGCAGAGTGAGCAAGCGGACCGGGAAGGGCCATGCGGCCGCGCGTTGCAAGTTCGGTCGGCTTGGTCGGTCGGTCGTCTTGATAACAGAAGCGAAGCATCCGAGACGGACTGAAGTCTGGAATCGCCGTAATTAATTTTATTAATTTTAATTTAATCGCGAAGGTTTAGATTATTTTTAGAGTTCAGCCCCTGAATTTCTGCCACGTGCACATCACGTGACTTTTGTGGCACAAACGTCGCGCGGCGCCGCGCTTCTGCACGCTTCGTCACGCCGGAAAATGCTGACGAGCGCGGCTTCGCGGCCGGCAGCGCGCGAAGTTAGGACTTGGCCCGCGAGTGTGCTGGAGGAGCAATAGCTGACAAGCCGGGTATAGACTGCAGTAGTGCAGTAGAGCAGCCCGCCAATTGCCTGCTCGGCCGCGCTGCCGCCAAGCGCGCTGATTCAGCGGGAGGCTGGCTACCCCGGCAACCCTAACCGCGCCGGGCCGGCAGCGCGCAGCCGCCGAGCGCTGCACCGCCTCCTGCGGCAGCTCACGGCTTTTGTCTCGTCCCTCACCGCCCTCCCGTCCCGTCCCTCCACCACCACACCCCCCCTCCTCCCCCCAATCCCGCCCCCCAAGCCCCCCTGTCCGGCGACTCCGCTCCCGTCAATGGACTCTCCTACGCCCGGGAAGGGCCCGGTGGTCTTCGACGAGCCGGACGGCTTCCTCTCCGGCCCGCCAGACACGCCCGCCGACGACGACTCGCACAAACCGCGGCGCCTGCGCTGGGCCTCCCAGCGGCATCCCCACGGCAGACCCAAACGCTACTCAGCGAAACTCAAGCGTCTCTCGCTCGGCCACCACCACTCGCGCTCCAAGAGCTCCATCTCCCAGATCGTCTCCGAGGGCGAGAACAAGGGTGATGACGGCGAGGTGCCCGTCGCGTCCCTTCCGCACCGCCGGGTCTACATCAACATCCCCCTCCCCGCCGCGGATCTGGACGAGGACGGCTCGCCTCTTGTTCAGTACCCGCGCAACAAGACCCGGTCTGCAAAGTACACCCCGCTCTCCTTTGTACCCAAAAATCTGTATCTGCAGTTCCACAACATCGCAAACATCTATTTCGCCTTCACCGTCATCCTCTCCATCTTCTCCATCTTCGGAGCCTCCAATCCTGGCCTCGGAGCAGTTCCCATCATCGTCATCGTCACTATCACGGCTATCAAGGACGCCATTGAAGACTACCGCCGTACAGTTCTCGACCTCGAGCTCAACAACTCGCCCACCCAGATCCTCCTGCACTGGCCGAACGCGAACGTGTCTGATGACAACATCTCGCTCTGGCGCCGCATCAAAAAGGCGTCTACCCGCATCTCGATTTCCGTCCTGCACGTCATCAAGCGCGCGCTGAGCTCCAGAAAGGGTCGTGCCAAGCTCGACGCCGCGCGCAAGAGCCGCAAGGACGCCATGCACGACGATGATGAAGACGCGCTCTCGGACACGGACCTTGGTCGCTCGACGACCATTCAGTCAATCTACACCGATCACCGCATCTCCGAGTCGTACCAGATGCATGAGATCCGCCGGCCGTCGCACGACTACGCCAGCGCAAACCCCTTCGAGCAGCCAATCATCGAGGACGAGGTCCCTGCGTACCAGCGCCCGTCGATCGATCTCGCGCACGGCAGCGTCCTTGATCGTTCCCGCCAGACGGCCGGGACGGCCAGATTCAAGCGCAGTTTCTGGAAGAACGTGCGTGTGGGCGATATCGTCCGCATCCGCAACGACGACGAAATTCCCGCCGATGTTATCGTGCTGTCTACATCTGACAATGATGGCGCGTGCTACGTCGAGACGAAGAACTTGGACGGCGAGACCAATTTGAAGGTCCGCCAGTCTGTGCGCTGCGGAAGCGGCATCAAGCATTCGCGCGACTGCGAGCAGATGCAGTTCATCATCGAGTCTGAGGCTCCCCATCCTAACTTGTACTCGTACTCTGGTGTTCTGCGTTGGACTCAGGCGAACAAGCTCGATCCTGGTGCGCATGCACAGGAAATGGCTGAGCCTCTGAATATCAACAACATGCTCTTGCGTGGATGCACATTGCGCAACACTGATTGGGTCATTGGAGTCGTTATGTTTACCGGTGTGGAGACGAAGATTATGTTGAACGCGGGTGAGACGCCTACGAAGCGGTCGCGCATTGCTCGGGAACTTAACTGGAACGTACGTTTTATATTTTCTTTTGCCCTAAAAAAATTTCGTATACTGACGCTAGTGCACAGGTCATTTTCAATTTCTTGCTTTTGTTTGTTTTCTGTTTCGTTTCCGGTGTGATTGAGGGCATTCGGTGGAGTAAGTCCGGTAACACGATCGAATGGTTCGAATTCGGCTCCATTGGTGGCTCGGCTGCGGTCGACGGTCTCGTCACTTTCTGGACCGGTGTCATTCTGTTCCAGGGTTTGGTGCCGATTTCGCTCTACATCTCTATTGAAATTATCAAGACCATCCAGGCTTTCTTCATCTACTCTGATACGTATATGTACTACGAGCCGATTGACTATCCGTGCACGCCCAAGTCGTGGAATATTTCAGATGACTTGGGTCAGATTGAGTATGTGTTTTCCGACAAGACCGGCACGCTCACTCAAAACGTCATGGAGCTGAAGAAAGTTACCGTCAACGGTGTCTCGTATGGTGAGGCGTACACAGAGGCTATGGCGGGTGTTCAAAAGCGCCAGGGTATGGATGTTGAAGCTGAGAGCGCACGAGCGACAAAGTCAATTGCAATTGCACGTGAGAAGATGCTTAAGGATATGAAGTCGATTGATGACAACCCATATCTTAACCCTGACAACCTTACTTTCATTGCACCTCAGTATATTGCTGATCTGAAGGGCGAATCTGGTGAGGAGCAGGCTGAAGCTACAGATTACTTTATGATGGCGCTCGCTCTGTGCCATTCCGTGCTTGCGGACCGTGTTTCGGAGGATCCGCCAGTTATCGAGTTTAAGGCACAGTCACCGGATGAGGCTGCGTTGGTTGCAACCGCTCGTGATGTCGGTTACTCGTTTATCGACCGCACGCAGCGTGGTGTCGTGTTGAACGTCCAGGGCGAAGTGAAGGAGTATCCCGTCCTGACAACGCTCGAATTCAACTCTACTCGAAAGCGTATGAGTGCGATTATCCGCATGCCGGATACGAACGAGATTGTGCTGTTCTGCAAGGGCGCTGACTCGATGATTTACTCGCGTCTGCGAGAAGGTGGCCAGGATGAGTTGAAGGAGGCTACTGCGGATGATTTGGAGATCTTTGCGAACGAAGGTCTTCGTACGCTGTGTATCGCTCACCGCATCTTGTCTGAGGAGGAGTACAAGCTTTGGAGTGTGGAATACGATGAGGCAGCAGCAGCGTTGGTTGACCGTGAAGAAAAGATGGAGATTGCGGCCGACCGGATCGAGCGCGAGCTCATCCTTCTGGGCGGAACGGCGATTGAGGATAGATTGCAGAACGGTGTTCCGGACGCAATCTCGTTGCTGGCGGAGGCTGGAGTGAAACTTTGGGTTCTTACCGGAGATCGTGTCGAGACTGCCATCAACATTGGATTTTCGTGCAACATCCTTGGTACGGACATGAACCTCATGGTTTTCCAGGTGTCACCTAACGGAGGCTTGGAAGAGGCCGAACGGAAGCTGGCAGAGTTTTCGGAGAAGGAGTTTGGAATTCACGGCACAGTCGAGGAGTTAGAAGCAGCGAAGAAGGATCACTCGCCTCCTGCACCGACGCATGCGCTTGTTATTGACGGTGATGCGCTCAAGCTTGTTCTGGACGAGTCGCTTAAGATGCGTTTCTTGCTCCTGTGTAAGCGCTGCCGGTCGGTGCTTTGTTGCCGTGTGTCACCCGCTCAAAAGGCGGCGGTCGTGAAGATGGTGAAGAATGGTCTTGATGTTATGACCCTTGCGATCGGTGACGGTGCCAATGACGTTGCCATGATCCAGGCTGCTGATATCGGCGTTGGTATTGCTGGCGAGGAAGGTCGACAGGCTGTCATGTCGTCTGATTATGCTATTGGCCAATTCCGCTTCTTGACGCGGTTGTTGCTCGTGCATGGTCGCTGGTCATACCGTCGTGTGGCTGAGATGATTGCGAATTTCTTCTACAAGAACATCGTGTTCACGTTCACGCTTTTCTGGTACCAGATCTACAACGACTTTGACGGTTCGTACCTCTTTGATTACACGTACATTATGTTGTATAACTTGGCTTTCACTTCGCTGCCGGTTATTTTAATGGGTGTTTTGGACCAGGACGTCGATGACAGGATCTCGCTTGCCGTACCGCAGTTGTATCAGCGCGGTATCCTGCGACTCGAATGGACGCAAAAGAAGTTTTGGCTGTACATGCTTGACGGTGTCGTGCAGTCTGTGATTTGTTTCTTCTTCATGTACCTCAACTTCTACACCGGTGGATTCGCGACTATGAACGGACTTGGAATCAACCAGCGCGAGTCTATGGGTGTTTTCGCGGCTACATCTACTGTGTTTGTGGCAAACATCTACATGCTCAGTAATATGTACAGATGGGACTGGTTTTTCCTCATTGTTCTTGTGATCTCTTCCATGCTTATCTTTGTGTGGACCGGGATCTACACGTGCTTCTTGTACTCGGCTGCGTTCTATGGCGCAGGAGCTCAGGTTTATGGGACGCTTTCGTTCTGGGTCAATATTCTCGTCACCACCGTGGGCTGCCTTGTTCCGCACATGTTGCGCAAGTCCGCTCAGAAGATGTACTATCCTATGGACATTGATCTTATTCGTGAACAGATCAGAGCTGGCGAGTTTGATTACCTGAACGGAGTCGATCCCGAGAAAGTCGCCAACGCGGCACTGCACCATGGTTCCGGAAGGACCGAAAAGGCGTTCAAGTCAGACGACAGCGGCGATGTTTTCGGAGACGGAGCGGCAGTGACTACCACGTCTCGAGGTGGTATCGCGAGCGGATCAACCGGATCGGGGTCGTCGGGATCAGATAGTGTGACGGCTAACTCGGAAGGCGTTATTAATAATGGCAAGCATGCACTTTTTGATTTTTCTAAATGATGCTTCCTCCCTGTTTTTTTTGTTTTTCTTTTATGTATGTGTTTCTTTGATGTTTTTGTTTTTGCTTTGCGCATATGAAGTGGCACGTCGCTTGGTGTTACAAGGCTGGTCCTACCTTTTTTCGCAAAAATATTCGAGAGCCAACAAAAGGAGTTCTCCCGGGACCGAAGAAAAGGTACTTCTTTTTTTTCAGCGACATGAGGCATATACTGCATCAGCAGCTTGCATGTGCCAATAATTTTCACTAAAAGTTGTCGCAATGAACAGCTAGTCTGCTCTGTATGTGCCGCCGCTCTTTGTTTCAGTCACGCATTGCGCTTTATTTTGTTTTTTTGTTCGATGGTTGTGTTTGAGCGTTATTTTGTACTTTTGTCTTTTTTGTGGAAGCATCAAGCAGTTTTTCGCTATTAGTAGCAGACTTACTAACCTTTCTGTTATAGATCGTCGAAAATTCTCCTTCCAAATGGAAGACGACCGGATCCCGATTACATCTCCCGAACCGGACAATGACTCGCACTCGCTCTCGTCTCTCGCGTCATCAAAGGACTACGCGAACGGGGACTCGGAAACGTTTGTCGCGAATTCGCCGGTCGTGCAGGAGCGGAATATGGTGTGATTGAAAGAATGAAGGTCGAAAAAAAGTTGTTCCGCGTTTCCCGCCGTCTTTGCTTTTCTATCTTTGGTTTTGTGTTGGTACGTCGTTATCATCGAAAAGAGAGAAAAGGATGAAAAAGGCTTTGTGAAGCGTTTGATCCCCGTATTTTATGTGACATAGATTTTTGTGTGTTTGTGTACTTATTGTGTTTGTGTTCTCTCTTTCTCCAGTGCTTTTCGCAAATTTGAAAAAAGTGCTGATAGAAATCTGTACCTCGCTGCGAGCGGAGGTACCGTGTACTTTGAATTTGTGTTTTCTCCTTTTTTGTTTAGCAACCGGCGTACTTTTACTCAATGTGTTTATTGTGTTTTCTTTTCTATGTGTTCATCATGCGTATTGAAGGCTTCGGCTTATAAGTTTTATGACTTGCATGCTCTGCTTGTATGATATATATAGTTTATACTACTCACTCTCAAAAACTTTGGGGTTTCCGTGTAAAACGCTGGAGTAAGAACACGTAATAGTTTAACATACAGTACAGAACACATAAATAGCTATACATAGATCATCTCCGGTACCGTCGCGGCGGAGTTGATCCCCTCGACGACGGCCTTGAAGACACCTCTGATTCCACATCACTCTCGCGATCATCCCTCTCGCGCTCTTTCTCCTTCCTCGCCCTCTCCCTCTCAGCCAACTCAGCCGCCTTTTCAACCGCACGTTGAAGAAACTCCCGCAAGTCCTCGGTAATCGCGCCAAGTCCGATCGCGGTGAAGAAATTAATCGCGAACCGGGTATCTGACGGATTTTCGCGAGGGAAAAGACCCTCGATCGCTTGTCGCAAGTACGGATCTTTGAAGTGCTCGGTGAGACTCTTGAGACCCATTTCTTCAACCATATCTTGAAACAGGATTTTGATAAAGATACGAGAAGACGCTGTAGTTTCGTTCTCGTTGAGATGGATGCAGGAGAAGAGATCCCAACGCAGCGCGTCAGACGAGAAACAATGCGCGAATAGTTTGGCGATGTTGCGGATCTTGTTGGTTTCATAACGATGAATGGTGTCGTAGTAGGTCTGGAACGCTTCGCCAAAGGCAGACGACCAGAACCGACCTTTGCGGCAGAATCGTTCAGCGACGAGACCGTAGAATTTAGAGTAGATCTTTTCCTGGGAACAGCATTCCACAACCATATTGACCAACTCGATCTGCAGAGGGAACTATTAGTAAACTGACTTTTAAGTAATCGAGTCGTGGGGGGATACATACTTCTTGACCAGGTCCGAGTGAGATTCGCATAAGTTTGTGACAGCATTCTTCAAAGTCCATGCTAGACCGGATCGTGAGATAAATAGTTCGTCGCAAGTTAACCAGATCCTTGTTGGTCATGTCGTGAATGAGCGTCTGCTTATCTTCCGCTGTCTGCGGCTCGTCTGGTTCTCCCTCGGAGCTTGCATCAGAATCATCTTCTTCCTCTTCTTCGTCGTCGCTACCACCCAGAATCTCGTCACGGATAATCTTATACTTTGCCTCGTTCTCTTCATACTCCTCGTCAACCTTAAACAGATTCAAAGTATCCTCGCCATTCAACTCGTCATCCAAACCAATCATATGCGTAATCTGGTCGTCTTCCTCAACAAGATCAAGGTCAGGCTGAATCGCCGGATTCTCAGCATACCCATTCTTTCGCACGAGAAACAAAACTTCAATCATGTACTGCGTCCGCTTGTCAAGCTGTCCTTCATGCAAAATCGCACGGAATCTCTCAAACACTCCGTTATTCGCCGGCGTACTGGCTTCTTCCAAGAAAGCGCCAACCTCGCGCAGAAAACCGACCGCAATCTCGACAGAATCATCGGTCGGTCGTTCGAGCAACAAATGCAAGATCTGCAGAATCACGATTTCATGCGCAACCTGATAGTTGCATAAATGCGCCAGAAATCTCGTGCTGCTTAGACAGACCGTCTTGTCATTCCGTCTGAACGCCTTTCGGAACTGAATAATCAGCCGTGTCACCAGCAGCTCTCCAATCTGAGGAAGTTTGGTGTTTACAATCGCAGCCAGTGCCGCGTAGACAGGCGTAAACGGCAAACTAGCAGCTTGAGCGCGCATCATACTCCGTACAAACAGACCGCGGCCACGGACTAAATTCTTTCCAAAAATGTCCTGAGCAATCTCACGGATGTTTGCCTTGTTGACCTTGTTGATCAATCCGTTGATCCCCTTCTTTAAATCCTCCCAAGCAAGTCGCTGGTACTCCTTTGAGTCCTTATTTGTGAACTGTGCTTGAAGGGCCCGTAGCCGCGCCGGCGGGACGTAAGTGCCACCAGAGCGCAATCCGAGCAAACGTTCGTACTCTGCTTTCGCGTCAAATTCTTTGACTTCTTTGACTTCCGTGTTCTCTGCTGCCTGTCGAGCACGCTCCGCTGCACGGGCCCGGTCAACATCAGGAAGCGCCTGTAGTCTTCTAGGAGGCGGCGGCGACGCAGCACGCGCAGGCAGTGCAGCGCGTGCAGGGCGTGGCGACGCCTCGGGTTCTGTGCGCTGTCGCTTGCTTGGCCGCGGTGAGGGCGACCTACTACGTCGCGGCGACGGCGACCGCGACACGGAAGCTGAGTATGATCCAGATCTTGTAGACCGAGAATATGAGCGTGACCGCGATCCCGACGGCGACCGTGAGTAGGAAACACTGCGGCCGCGGCCTCGGGACGAACGGCGCCGAGGAGATGGCGACCGCGACCCAGACGGAGAGCGAGATCCAGAGTACGATCGCGAGCGAGAACGCGAGTCCGAATACGATCCAGACCGTGATCGCGAGTATGATCTCGAAGACGGCGTCCGCGAAATAGATCTTCCTCTCGCAACAGGCGACCTGGAGTCTCGCCGCGGCGGCACGTATCGATCCACTCCGCGTTCTGCCGCGCGCGGAGGCGACCGTCTGCGATCATCAGAACGAGCAGCAGCAGCAGCAGACCGCGGTGGCGGAGAAGCGCGCCGGCTCGGGGCTCGCGTGTCTGAAGCTTCGCCCCATGCCGATGGGCGTTTCGCGGCGCGAGCTGGACCTGAGGTCGACGCTGGAATCGCGGCGGACGCCTGACGACGCGGCGGCGGAGGCGGAAGCGCGTCGGGCAGCGGCGACCGAGGACGCGGACGACGAGTTTCTGCCATAGAATTCCAGAGATTTGTGAATACGCCCTTGAGTTGGAGTGTATGGCAAAGTCGACTGCTTATAACAATTGGATTCGAGATGATTTGCTTGAAATGTAAACTTGTAGTTGTGCAACAATTATGTCGAGAAAAACCTTCACACTTATGCCGGTCAAGCCCTAACCTCATACAAAAGCCGCCTGATCTGCGGCGTACGCGCGCTCCTCCTCGAGTCTACTACGTTGGGATATTATACATATATATTTCGAGCCGGCCATCAGCACGCTGCACAGGTTTCTCAAACTACCGCATTTCATCTCGCATGAAATGTCGCTCAAGCACAGACTGTCGCCCGCGACCATCCCCAGCATACATATACGACAGTCTGAGCTCGCAAGCCTGGATAGCTTCCTTCGCCTCTGTGCGATCAGGGAATCGCGCGTGCGGATCAAAGATCTTCTTGTAAAGCGCCTGCAGGAATTCCGTTATCCGAGTGATCTTGGCGTGATCTTTGTCGATTCGGATGAACGTCATTAGAGAGTAGTTCAGAAAGATGATGCGGTGACAAAGAAGTGTGTAGTCGACCTTCAAAGCATTATCTTCGTCGTCGTCTTCGTCGTCGTCATCTTCGTCGTCATCTGAAGAACGTATCGACCCATCACCATTGTCAATTTTGTTGTCATCATCGTTTGAAGCAAACGATGGCGAATCTGTCGGTGGTATTGACCCTTCTAGCCTCCGCCGTTTCTCCGGTGTCCCCACGGCATCACTTTCAAAATGTTCATCTTCAGGAGTAGATAAATGTGAACTATCTCGCTTCACTCCATCTTCAGCAGTAGTATCCATCTTAACTTCCACTTTTAACTGGTAAAGCAGGTTATTATATAATTCCGGTAGTATACGCTTCGCGATCGGTAACCGCTCGTCAGTGATCGCATTGGCAATCGCTTCCGCGTCATCCAGGAAAAACGCCTGTGCAAGCTTCGTCCGAAGCATCATTGCGCGTTTGCCGGCATCAATTGGCCATCGATACAGCAACTGCACGCGTAAATGAGAGTCTTGCACTGTTGCAAACAAAGTACGCAAGATAAAGCTCGCTTCCCTGTACCACACAGGTAGTGGGATCCGCCGTATGACTGTTGAAAAAAGAGAAGATGCGAGAGGAACGGCGGGTGATTTGATTAGATTAGTGTCGAGAAGAGCACGTAGTGAGAAAATTATAGCGTCACGGAAGGAGGTTTCGGAATATGAGCGTCGTGAAAAGATGTGTATAAGAAGATCTAGCGTAGCTTGTATGTTGCCGAACGAGAAATTAGATGAGTGTACTCCGCCAGGGCGGGGACGAGAAAGCGTGAGTGTACTGTCTGGCGCCAACAACTCGGTCTTGACAGAAAGGCTGCGATATAGTTGTGTAATCTCATCATCTTCGATATCGCATATGGTGTCAGAGCTCTGCATTATACCCCATTAGTAAAGTTCTAGAATGAAGTCCAAGCCAAGACATGCGTACCTTCAAAGTCTGCAGATATGATTGTACTAAAAACTCGTCCGGTTCCCGAGCAGTTTCCAATGCCATCCAGCGCACCAGCGAGTCTGGTAACGATACGCCCAACAGAGCCGTGTCCCGGACAAAACCCGACAGGAACGTATCTCTCCGCATTTCAGGATCTGCGTGGTCAGTGGTCATTCCAAAAATTACTCAGGAAACAACTTACCAGAAAGTAGATCAGACTTCAAAGCCCCCAAATCAGTCGGAAATTCTTCTTGCTCGATAGGCTCTTGCAAGCGATCAAAATAGTAAAATACCGGCTTAGCTGCTTCTACCTCTGACTCTGCGGCCATAGCCTGCACCTGAGTGGCCACCGAATCTCCAACCGCACTTCTCCACACTTCACTTGCAAACACATTCTGCGCACCACTCACACCCGAAGGTGAACTGCTGTCAAATTCACTTCCCAGCGCTGAGTGCGCTCTTTCCGCCTCGGCACGCTTCACGCTCTGCATATGTAGCTCATTAACTTCCGCGGCTAGATCAATACGTTCCCGCGTTTCGTTGGATTTCTTCATCATTTGCAGCATAAAGTCCGAAATACCAGAATCTTTTCCTGGCTTTTTCCGGCGTGCTGTGGAAGGTGCTGCATTGATGGAGGCAAGAAAGTTCTTGAGTGCAGAGTTCGGCTCCCTGCGAGATGCTGGTCGAACTTCTGGGGCTGGTGTTGCGCGGGGAGGAGATGACGGAAGCAAGGCCGCAGTTGGTGAAGCTGGAGTTGACATCTTTTGGATGGCCGGGGACGGCATGGCTTCTTTCTCGCTCTGAATCTCGTCATTCGTCAACTCCGGAGTTAAGAAAATCGTTGAATCTGTAGCTGGCTTGACCACGTTATGCGACAATGGCGTAGCGTAAATCGTGGGCTCCTTCTCTGCCACTATCCCTGACTTTGACTCGGAATTTGAGATGTCTTGCCGTGATTCTGCGGGTTCGAGAGATACCGCACTCTCTTCTGGCTCTGGTGCGAGATCTGGAACCTCCGCCTCGAGATTTTCCGGGGTATTTTCGGGTTCTGAGGACATAAATACAGTCGCTTCAGAATCTGATATTTCCGGTTGCTCGACGTCCATCTCCTTTTCAATGGCATCCGAATCTGCCTGCTCTGATGGAGCAGCCACCGACGAAAGCTGCATGTTCTGTCTTTCAGCTTTCTTCAAATCCTCCATCTCAGATTCAGCCTTTGCTCGAGCTTGTTCTGCCGCTCGTTCCGCCTCCAATTCTGCCGCTTCCTCAGCGTCTGCCATATCTGAAAATAGAGCCAACTCTTCTAGCTCCTCCTGGCTGATTATTGAAGACCCTCGTACTGCAGGCACGGGAGTAGCGGGCACTGGAGCCGGGACAATTACCACTGTAGTCGGAACAGGAGTTGATTGCGCTTTCATAGCAAAACGAGTAGGTAGTGATTGATCTATCTGCTTTGACGGCTGCCGCGGTGTCTGTTGATGCTCAATCGGCTTCTCTGGTTTGCTCTTGATAGGTACCGCATCTCTTGCCTTGGGCTTCGATGAATTCACACGAGCTGATCCCAAAACCGCGCTCTTCTCAATCGGCTCAGCAGATTTCTCAGACCGCACATCTTTGACAGGCGGCCGAACAATGAACTTATTAACTGTAGCCACTGCCTTCGTCAGTTTATCGCTTGACGCGCCGCTTTTCACCAGATCCCTTTCGAACCCCCGAAATGGTACCGACTCGTGCAAATCAACCTCATTGGGCCGGCGCACAACAATTGTCGATCGCACCCCATCTTTCAGCGGTGACGGGACCAAAGTCGCCTGAACAGGTGACGAGGTCAACGATTTTTCTGGTGATACTAGTTTCCGAGACTTCAGAGGAGTTGTGCCTCGCAATGGACGACGTGTAGCAGCAGCGGAATTGGTAGTCTTAGTCGTCGTAGGCTTGTCGCTCTTGACCGGACTCTTCGTTGGTCTTGTACGACGTCCCTTGCTCACAGCTGTGGGCGTAGGATGAGCAGGTCCCGTTGGCGTTCGGCCAGCGAGCGCAAAGAGCGTCGACTGCACTTTACGCGGCTGCGACGACGAACTCATTCTCCGCCCTGTGACAGACCCGGTCCAGACCGGAAATAGGCAAAATCAACAATGTAGCACAGGATTGACGGCTCGACAGCTCGCGAACTGCTAACGCGCAGTGAAACGCGTCGAAACGCGTCGTGAATTTCCAGCTGGAGTTGCCCGGCTTCCAGCTTTACGCGTAGAGATGGCATTACCCGGATTCACCCGGCTTTTAGGCTGGGTCTTCGCCAAATATAATTGCTTCATGAGCTGCTGGAACTCTTCAAGAAAGGACTCCGTATTTATATTGTGGCAGCTACAGATTTCCGGATTGGACTTTAAAGTCTGAATTTTGAAGTTTTCTATAGATGCGCCTTGGGGGACTGTTCAGCCTGGCTGGTCATGCGTTGTACGCGTCAGTGAAGGTGCTGTGAAGCGCGTCGCCGTCAACATCCTTACATCTTCCTTATCCTTTTTACAGCCTTTGAGCCGATTTTACAGCATTCGCAGTCATGACCGTCCCGTCACGACTGGCTCTCCAGAACTTACGCCGCTTGTGCGCGGACGTATTACTCCCATCTTCCGCCATTTTCCTGCCACCTCTCCGTTCATCATGTTCATACCGCTCCTCTTCATCGTCACTTCCGTCTTTGTTTCCCCGCCAGAGTTTCCACGTTTCTGCTCGAGCTCGTAAGCTCGGATCGACCGGATCACAATTTTCCCGGTTCTTTCCGTCGTTCTCTGTAAACGCAGCTGAAAGTCCACGCCGTCGGTTGAAGCCTGATAAAGGTCCGGGATCCACAGCTTCTGCCACGGCTATAGCAGACCCGCCCGAGCCAAATGCGCCGCCTCATACATACGGGCCAAATGATGCGCCGACATCAGAAGAGAATATTGGGCCAGTAGTTGAGGATATTGGCGGATTGACTGCTCACGAGCTACGGGCGTTACTGCTAAGCCGTCGTCGACAGTTTCTTGATCACGAGCCGATCCCTGCTACTGATCCCACGCAACCTCGATCGGCGCTACCAAGTCCCGCCGAGTCTGACTTTGTTCCGCAGTCAGGAGACGATCTTCTCTTCAAAGTTGGGCAGAACGCTACTGCGTCAGCTGCTGCCGACGCTGCATCTTCTTCCGCCTCTGCTTCTGCGAGGGGAAAGGCTTCCGATTTTGCAAAGCGTAAGACGTGGAGTCAGTCTGCTATCTCGGACTTACTCCATGAACGGTCGATTATGCAGAAAACTGCTGCCGCGGGGAATAATGTGAGGTGTACAGTATTTGATCTGCAAGGCAACGTGAGAGTTGCTAGCGGAGAATTCCGAAAGTCTGAATTACTTTCAAAGGTATGGCTAACATTCATTTATCATTTTCTATCTCTGTCGTTTTGCAATGCTAATCACCTGTTAGCATGGTCTTTTGCCTCGAGATTTGCGTAAGCTTGACACTGGATCTTACTCTACGATGCCGTCAATTTTAGTCCGGGATAACTCGATCCTGGTCAACCTATTACATATCCGGGCGCTCGTGAAAGCAGATCTGGTCCTTCTTTTTGACGCATACGGATCGACAGACTCGTTAACACAATCAGTGTTTATGTACGATCTCGAAGGCAAGCTGCGTCAAGGATCTAAAGCCATGGGCGGTCTTCCGTACGAAATGCGCGCGCTAGAATCAATCATGATTTCAGTCGTCACTGCGCTTGATTCAGAGATGAAGATCCACACGACAATAGTTACTGGGATTCTTGCTGATCTCGAGAATGATATTGATCGCGAGAAATTGCGCCATCTGCTGGTTCAGAGCAAAGGTCTTTCAGCATTCTTACAAAAAGCTACGCTTGTGCGTGACGCTATCAACGAAGTCCTAGAACAAGACGACGATCTTGTAGGCATGTATCTCACAGAAAAACTCCAAGGAATCGCACGACCGGATGAAGATCATTCGGAAGTGGAGATGCTGCTAGAGTCATACTACAAGCACTGCGATGAAATCGTGCAGGCCGCGAATATTACAATGTCAAACGTCCGCACGACGGAAGAGATTGTGAATATCATTCTTGACGCGAATCGGAATTCTTTGATGCTGCTGGAACTTAAATTCTCAGTTGGCGCGTTGGGGCTTGGAGGTGGAGCACTTGTGGGCGCACTTTATGGCATGAATTTGAAGAATTTCATGGAAGATTCACCATATGGTTTCCCAGTTGTCTCGATCTTTGTGTCTACAGTGGTAATCGCGATCGTCGCGATGGGTCTCCGGAATCTCCGGAAAGTTCAACGCGTGACGATGATGTGGGAACACTCTTCTGCCGGTGTATCATCCAAATCCCCTGCGCTTGTGAATAAACCGGTCGCAAATACGGTTGCATCATCGGCAAACGGAGCGCAGTCGCAACAGGGACCGATTTGGATGCGACCGGTTGTTGTCGTGAAGGATCCGACTCGTAAGACAAATTGGTGGCGCCGAGCGATGCCGACATGGAGATCGCGCTCTCGACGGTGATTCTGTTTTCGACACACTTCAACACTTGTATATATTTAAGTGTGATCGGAAGAGGATATTTAGGCATTTAGAGCAGTATGGCGTTGTTATGGAATAACTTATTCAAAATCAAGATATGTATAATACAGCTTCTATACAAAACTAGATTATCCCGAGCTAAATACAACCCAACATATCTATCTATACTATACTCCGAGCAAAAAAAAATCAGCAAGACATACAACCAATAAACCCCTATCCGTGCAAATCGTACAAACAATTCCCAAAAAAAGCATCACCGTCCCACATAATTGGAACTCGCCACTATACCAACTTCACGTAGTAAAGGCCTCGGATTGTGCGGCTGCTGCAGGCGACGTACCAGACATCGTCGGCGTTGGCGGCGGAGTACATTCGCGGTCACTGTCAAGCACGCCATGTACAGCATACTCATACGGCACGTTAGCGGCGCCAGCAAGTGCGTAATCCGTGCCCCCGGGACCGAGCAGCACATGGTGATATCCGCCCATTGAAACAAATTCCTCCTCGGCATTCCGTGAATATACTGGGACCCAATCTGCTTCCTCTGCGCTTTCGTTTCCGTCCCGATCTGTGGTGGTTGGTTCTACCGCTGAGGCCAGAGTTGGTGGAAAGGCAGCAGAGTCCGCGGGGGAATCGTCCGAGTCGACGTAGCCGTCAACTGCGTATCGTGATGGTGCTGTGGCAGAGTACTCTGGAGCCGCGTCGCCAGTGAGCGGTGCAGCCTCTGTAGACGGCGCTCCTGCCAAGCTCAACAGCCGCACCCTCTCCTGCTCTAATTTATCAACCTCACGCTCATCTGTCGCTGTGCCAGACAACCTCGACGACGACGATTCAGCTATTGGATCCACCGATGCTGATTCGAGTGCATCCAAAGATGGTACAGCAGGCTCCTGTAACGGACGCGGCAGAGATGGCGGTTCTGAGGGAAGTAGAGCAGCCTCCATGAGTGCCATCCGTTCCTTTTCTGAGATCTCACCATTCACTGGTTGCTGTAAACCAGGATATGGCGGTTCCGGTGACGTGTATTCAGGAACTTCTAGTGGCGAAGGTTGAGGTGTAGACGGGGATAGCTGAGGAGTAGATGGAGATGATGATGCGGAGGCGGAGGCGGTAGATGCAGAATTGGTGGCTGAACTAGGATCAGACGAGGTGTCGGTCTGAGTCGTGATTATTGGCAAAGCACGTAAAGAGCGGCTCTGGGCAGTTGCGGGTTTGCTGTTCGGCTTGAGTCGTATACGCTCAGTGCGCTCAGTGCCCACGACAATCTCGGTCCATAGACTGACGACGCCCTTCATCCGTTTTAGTAATTCCGTATCAACGTACGGTCGAGACGCAAGCGCGAGCTGTGGATTCATGCCAGCCGGAACTTCAGCCGTTCCGGCACCCTGCGCAATCGGCAGTTCAGCCTTGCCAGAAAGATCAAGCACGACTTCGAGGCAATACTTGAAAGCCACGAGCGGATATTCGTCGATTGTGGGAAATATGTCGGTCGGGATGCGGATGTTCGCGGTGACTGTTGTAGTGAGCGATCGGGAGTCGATGTATAGCGGGGCGACTGTCTGTACGAGGTCTTTGCGGAAGGAGAGAGGTTCGAGGTCAGACGCGCACACGCGAGAGATGCGAAGAAAAGTAATGACGACGCCGGTGACACTGCGGACTTCGCGGACATGCCGAACCGTGATCTTGACGGGCAGCATGTCGCCGCGTAAACAGCCGACGGACGGGGTTTCGACGATCGCAGTTGCGGTTCCGGCGTCGCGGGACTTGCTCTTCTTCTTGATCTCGACAGAGAGCATCGACGGTTTCGGCGGTGGCAGATCCGCGATGTCGAGCGGGCATTGTAATTGAATCAGTTTGTGCGCAACAACTGGTGGAAACGGACCGGGACGGTGGTGAGAGGCGGTGAGAGTGTAGACGATGGAGCCTTTCTCAAACTCGAGCGATGTCATCAGGCCTTTCGTTGGCAGCTCAAACATGAACGCGAAAGTGTGCTCGCCCCGCGGAAGTCGACGGGCCGGCGCATTCAATGAATCAGAATCCGCAACTTCTCGTTCTTGCGCCGGACTGGCCGCGGGGTCTGCGGTCGCATCGTCGACGGCATCCCAGAGCACGATCTCCTCGTGGCAGAGCACGTGGCGGAAAGACGAGCCCTTGACGAGCGGATTGCGAACGGTGAGCTGGCCGAGAAGACTAAGACGGAGCTGAGCTGTGCGGACGGGCTTGGGCAAATCAAGCACGACAGCGCCGGAAAGCGTGTTGCCGGGTGTGAAGACGCGGTGGGGTTCGTCGAGGAGGATGTAGAAGTCGTCGAGGCCGGAGAGCGGAGCCGCGAGCGCGGAGAGGCCCGGTCGCAGGCGCGCGAGGGCCTTTTTCATTGCGCGCCGGACGACGGGGGGTGGGTGGTTGTGTAGAGGAGATTGTCGGGAGCGAGCAGGGTTGGGTAGTGTCGGGGTCGGGGCCGGTGGGGACACTGCTGTATCGAGCAGGCGGTGTCGAAGCGGTCGCGATGGCGAAGTGTTACCCGGCGCGCCGGTTGCTATACATAACTCGGAAGCGCGACTTCCCAGCCTCCGAGATCTGAGAGGATTGTATGTGAGTGTTCTGAGTATCCAAAAGATCTGCTCATAGTATTCAGGTGCTTTCTAAGTTCTACAGAAAAGTATTGTCTATTGCTTCTAGTTGAAATTTCCAGCGTCTTTTCTCTTTTGTATGCCATGTATGCTGGAGACTTTGGAGTTCATGTAATCTCTGGGTGTCGTATCACTCGTATGGCCTCGTCGGCTTCGAGAGACCTGGAAGGAAAAGATTGAGCACATTATTTTTTAAATTGCGCAAGACTGTTGACTGGCGATAGCAGGTGTACAGATTAACAGATAGATAGGATTAGTTATTATCATGGCATAAATGGTACATATACATATACATCATATACAGCGGCCTACTCCAGCACGCCGCGCTTCACGACGAAGCCCTCGAGCGCGGCCAGCATGGCGTAGAGCCGGTTCTCGGCCTCGTCGAACACGAGCGAGCGCTCAGAGTAGAAGACCTCGTCCGTGACCTCTTCCGGTTTCCGCGGCAGGCAGTGCATAAACTTCCAGCCGCTGTTGGCACCGCCTTGCTCGGCCATCTGGGACGAGACCTGGAACCCGGCAAACTGCTCGAGTCGCAGCTGCTTCTCTGCCTCCTGGCCCATCGAGACCCAGGTGTCGGTCACGATGACGTCGGCGTCCCGGACCGCGACGAGCGGGTCGTGGCCGATCGAGAGTTCGGCGCCAGACTGCACCGCGGCGGCCTTCACGCCGTCAAACACGGCCGCGTCGACGTTGTAGGCTTCGGGTGTCGCGACCGAGACGCTGATGCCGCTCTTTGCGCAAGCCATGGCGAGATCGTTCAGCACGTTGTTCGCATCGCCGACCCAAGCGAGCTTGAGCCCGGGTAACCGGCCGTAGGCCTCCTTGATGGTGAGGATGTCCGCGATGGCCTGCAGCGGGTGGTAGCGGTCGCAGAGCGCGTTGATGACGGGGACGGACGAGGCCGCGGCGAGGCCGGCGATGTCGGAGTGCGGGCCGACGCGCGCGACCATGCACGAGACCATTGACGAGATCACGCGGGAGGTGTCGTACAGGCTCTCGTTGACGCCGAGCTGGATGTCGTCCTTGCCGAGGAACATCGGGTGGCCGCCGAGGTAGGAGACCGCGGCCTCGGAGGAGACGCGCGTGCGCGTGCTGCGCTTCGAGAACATGAGCGCGACGGTGTGGCCGACCAGAGGCTGGCGCTCGACGGCGGTGCAGACGGACTCGCTCTGTATCAGACTGCGGAAGCGGGCGGCCGTGTCGACGAGGTAGCCCAGCTCGGCCGGCGTGAGGTCGCCGATCGAGAGCAGATGCCGTGGCGGCTGTTTCCGCGCGGAACTGGACGCGAAGCGCGCGGCGGACGACGCGGTCAGTGTCCGCAGCGCGGTCTTGAGGGAGGTTGTGTTTGCCATGGCCTCGTCGTCGGGCGTCATAAAGCGGGAGGAGAGGCGGGAAAGGTGAAGAAGGAAGGCTTCCGGGCAGAAGAGCAGGAAGGCGAGTATTTGGGCTGTTGATTTCTCTTTTCAATTGCTCTTCAACCTCTTCAATTGCTCAACTGATTTTTTTTGCTAATGACAACAACTCTCAGTTGCTCGCAATAGCAGCCGGCGGATTGGTCAGTCACTCAAGGTCTTGTGCTCTTGTTCTCGGCCTCAAAGTTCTGTCTTGCGGCTTTGACATTTTCTCGGTGAGTCACGGCGGACCTAGATGTGAGCAGTCGCTCACAGTAAATCACAGACTGCCACGTGACAACACCACGTGACTTAAGCGGCATCACGTGCGCATAACCGCGCAACCACGTGCCGCCGCAGCGCTGCGTCTGGCCAGCATATCGACAAACGTCATTCTCCTCCTCTCCCCAGTGTCTCTCACATCTCCACCTCACCTCCTCCACCCCCTCACCCTCCTCTCTCCTCTCCGTCTGCTGCGATGCCGAAGGTCTCGTTTGCTGGAATGGACGACGACGGGCCCAGCTCCGGCCGCCGTCCGCCTCATCTGACGATCGAAATCCCCTCAAGTTCGCCTCCTTCCTATGCAAATCTCTCCCCCAAGGCCGGCGACACGGCCGCTCTTCTCGTTCACACTCCCTATTCGCCGGGCTACTACGACGATGACTATGACGAGTCCTACTTTGAGCCGCGTAATGTTCGCAAGCCCGGTCTTTTCCTGCGGGCTATGCGTCTGCTGAAGTGGCCTGTCGTTATTGTGCTCCTCGTCACCGCCTGCCTTTCTCTCACAGTCTGCGCATCTCATGCGGTAGCCATCAACGCGCCTGCTACGTACGCCAAGCAGGCGCTGAACCTGACGATCTCCTCCGTCGACGTGGTCGACTTATCAAGCACGGGGCTCAAGACACATGTGGTGGCGCAGGTCTCGTTCAACTCGTCCCGCGTCGAGGACCGGACCACGCGAATTTTGGGCCGTTTCGCGACGTCGATCATGCAAAAGGCCGAAGTCATGGATACGTCTTTATACATCTCGCGCGTGGACGAGAACGGCAAACTGATCATCTTTGGCCGCGCGTCAGTGCCGAATATTGTGGTCGACCTGCGTGATAACCATGTTACCGATGTTGAGTTTATTAGCAATGTGCAGGACATGGCTGCCGTGTCTGATATTGCGGGACTTGTCGAGCAGTATCTGCATGGCGACTTGTCTGAGGTCGTGTTCCGTGGCGACTCGGATCTGCCACTGCGGTCTGGCATCTTGCCGCTCGGAACGCATCATGTCACGCACGACGTGAAATTGAAATGTAAGTTGGCTGCGGTTTTGTTTTTACATGCAATCTAAGTCCTAATGCTAATTTTATGTAGCGGCTATGGGTGGTTCCATCCCGTTCTCCGTGTCAGAGTTCAAGTTTCGGGAGAGCACTGGCGGCCAGGGAATTCAGGTTCTAGTCGCCGCGAGCGCGAAGAACCCGTATCCCATCAACATCAACCTGCCAGCGCTGGACTGGGTAGTCGAAGCGCCGGCGTGTCAGCCGCGTCAGATTCTCGGTCTGGCGGTTGCACATTCTGAGGCTCTCGCTGTGCGTCCCAAGGGCGATGTGGAACTCAAGGTGGTCTCTACCGTCGACAACCTGCCCAGACCGTTTACTCAGACGTGCCCTGGCACGGATCCTGCGAGCTCGGCCATGGACAGATATCTGCGCCAGTACCTTTCCGGCGAGAAGATCACGATTTACGTGCGCGGCCGTGCTGCGCAGGATATTCCTGATTTCCCGCACTGGGTCTCGGATTTGCTTTCCGTTGTGTCGATTCCGGTGCCTGTACCCGGCCGCAAGAGTAGCGGCGGAGACGGTGGAATGGATAAGATGGTCAAGTCGTATGGTCTATCGAAAGTCAAGGTCACGCTGCCGCCGCGGAGCGGACTGCCTGGCGGTGGCGGCAGCGGCGACGCGTTGCCTCGTATTTCGGCGCTTGTGAATGCTGTGATTGAGCTACCCAAGGAGCTTGATTTCTCGATTGCTATTAGCAAGCTGCGGGGATTGTCGGATATGTTTTATCAGGGCGACAAGTTTGGCGTGCTTGAGATTATAGACTGGGCCGATGCGCAGAGTTATTACACGCCGGAAGGGTATATCCAGGTTGTTGCCGAGATCACGGATCTGCCGATCGAGATCACGAACCAGGCTGTGTTCCGGACGATTGTGCAGAAGATGTTTTACGCCGGAGAAGTTAATGTCGATGTGGACGGCACGATTGACGTCGCGCTTGATACGCCGATCGGCGAGTTTGTCGTGTCGCATATTCCTGCCAAGGGCAGTGTAGGCCTGCGTGCTTTGGCTCCTGGGCTTATTGACGTGAGGCAAGAGATGCCGGTCAAGCAGGTGAAGCAGGTTGGTAACGGCAATCCGTGGTTGGCGCTGGTGTCGAATGCGAAGAAAGAAGTTGTGGAAGAAGAACAAGAGCCGGAGCAAAACGGCGAGATTGTCTCGACGTACCTGCAGACTGCAATCATGCGGGCTGTGGCTGAGCTTGAAGCCTACGATGACTTGGATACCGCGCGCGAAGTGATTGTGCCCATGCTTGAGCTGGATGTGGTTGACCGTGATCGGGACAACCGAGTGGTCGGACACGTTGCGCTGCATGAAGTGAACGTTCGGATCGCGCAGGACGAGGAACGGAATCTGTTTGTCGAGCTGACGCAGTTCGCGTGGACTGCGGTCGACATTGACGAAGACGACGAGGCAGCCGAGGTGGTCATGGACTGGATCACGAGCCCGAACGATAGCAACATGCAGGAGCAGGCTAACCTCGCCGTGTCCAAGAGCGTGCGACAGAATCCTGAGCTCATGAGGCTTTTGGATGGATTATGGGCGGTTGTGCCGCGGGAGGAGTAAGCAAAGCAAAGTGAGGCGGAGCATGTTGGGATTTGCGCGGAATATACAGTTACTATGGCGTTTTTCTTTTTCTTTCATCTTTCGTGTTCGTTAACTTGTCTTTTTATTTGTGTTTTCTGGAGAGGGTCCTGGGTTTTTATTTACGGTTTATTTTTCTATTACGTTATTAGTATACTGCTGGATGCAGCGATTGACGCAATATATTACGTTGTTTGATGTCCCATGAACACAGTCGCACGAGTTGTGATGAGTGAATAATAATTATGTATCGCGGTGTCAGATCGAGGTGGAGAGCTACCCCGCTCGCCAGCTGCGATCACGATCGATTATAAACATAAATACCCCTGCTGTCCCCCGATCGTGCTTGTTTTCTGCTACATCTTCGAGCTACAGACCTATAGACACTTCCTCCTGTGAACAGTTGCAGCTACTTCAAAAAAAAGCCCAGAATGCGCATCTCGTCCGCCCTCCGCAACGTCGTCGCCGCCGCGGCAACCCACGCGCCGGCACAACAATCCGTGCTCCCGCGCACCATCGTCGTTCCGCGTCCCAAATTCGATCGGTCCAAGTCTCCCGGGTTTGAGGTTTTCAAAGCGGTCGGGTACTGGACTGCTGGGATGGGACTTATGACTGTGTGGCCTGGTCTTTGGAAATAGTGCGTATTTTAGTTTTTGCTGGTGTGAGTTGGGGATGAGAGGAGAGTGATGCTGATTTTTGATAGTGCGTCGTTGAAGAACGCGGGTGTGGATGTTAAGCTGTGGTAGGCTTCCGCCAGGTCTGGATAACTTGCGCTGCTGGCCCTCCTTCTAGAGTGACGGGGGGTATCATGGTCGTGCAGCAAGGTAGAGGGGTAGTAGAGGCTGGGTAGCTTGTCTTTGAGGTTGTCGACAGCGGCGTCTGTCGTAGTTCGGACTCGGGGCGTATGGGACTGCTATTATCATTTTCAACTTAAAACTTTCGTATCATACATTATGATTGTAACATCGGTTCATCAATCATCGCGTCGTCATGATAATTCATGATCATGGTCTTCCCATAGTACTAGGACGGGGATTATAACAAGAACAACGGCCGGGTAAATTACTCAAACTCAAAAGTCTAGTGGCGCGCCGCACAAAGAGCCGCAAATTAAACCCTAAACACAAATCTGGCCAATCAGCGGCCGCGATGGCCGATGACGTCGCGCATCACTCCACCGCGTTGGGAGTTTGAACTTTCTAGCATCGCGTGTCGCGTCTCCTGATCGTTCACTCCACAACGCACACCACAACACACCATCGCATGTGGCCGACGTGCCGTGATCTTCTGGATACCAGTTTTACCAGGATTTATATAATACCCTGCTTCTGCTGCTGCTGCTTCTTCTTCTTCTCATCACACACAACCATCTCTCTACAGTCTCAAGACTTCCTCATAAGTCTCTTCGCTGCACACCGCTTCCTCTCATCTTCCACCCTACCTCCTCTCCACTCACACACACACTTCACAATGCGTTTCACCTCCACCCTCCGCAACGTCGCCATCCACGCCTCGCACGCCGCGCCTTCGTCGGCTACCATCACCGCGGGCCGCAAAGTCGCCTTCGAGCGTCCTCTGATGTTCACGGACCCTGCACACTCACCGTTCCTGCGTACCGCTAAGGCGCTCGGTCTGTGGACTGGTGCCATGAGTATTTTTTTTGGATGGACTCTGGCTACTAGAGAGTATGTTTCTTCCTTTTTGGATTACATTTTTTTGTGACGAGGTGCTAACGAGAATAGAATCGCGCAGTACCGTGTTCGGAAGCCGCTGCCTTCGGCTTAAGCGTTAGAGCTGAACTTTGAACTTTTGTCATAATCGGAGTTTCTGGATCCGCTTGGGTTGCTTTGTATATTTACGCATACTTGTTTTAATGAATGATTTCTATCAAATTTATCTACGTCCTGTGAGACTGAAGTACTCATCAGTCCGGTGTATCAAGTTTACTTATAACTTATTCCATCCCAGCTGTTTAGTCTCTAGTCGTGATTGTAATGTTTTGAGATCATGACATGTAAGTGGTAGACGAGCAGAAGAAACCGGGCCGGGAGATTAGTATACCGTACCTTTGGCGCGGACGGATTGCAACTTGTAAGGGACCGATCACAGATTTGAACAAAGCGACTGAGCTGCGGTCCCCATAGCTCCACAACTCAATTACAAGCCAGCTTATTATATTTATAAATTATAGATACTAAGTCTGTCCAGTGAGTAGTGGCCGTCAGACGGAGCGAGGGTGGTGTGGTGTGTCGCAAACTAAAGTGGTGAAGTTGGTGTCGCCATGGAGAGATCAGGCAGGACTGTCCACTACAGTCTACACCACCTGCCCCGGTTCTGGCACTCGCTCTCCGCCACACTGGCGTCTACTAAGATCTAAGTACTGACTACTACCCTACAACTAGAACAGTAAAACAGACTGCGTAACAACTTGCAAGCCAATTGCCACCTGCGACTGCAAATTTGTGCTCGCACGTGTGCCGGTTTGTGCTAATTAGGCTCGCCACGTGACGCGCACAATGGCCTAGCAGAAGCGCCAAACGCGGGTGCCTGGCCCTGGCCGGAACAGCCACGAGCGGTGGCAAGCGCGGCCGCGTTCGAGAGCGAGGAGGGAGAGCTGCGATGCTCAGTAGACAAGCAAGTAAAACAACTAAACAAGCCGGTAAACAACAAGTAAACAAACAAGTAAACAAGAACGTAAACAAACACCCGGCCCGCCGGCGCGGTGACGTCAACCGTCAACAGCGCAGCCCGAGGCGGCGGTACTATTCCTGGAACTCAGCCTCGGGCGCGTCCGCACTCCGCCTCAGCGACCTACCGAACCTCGTACGGAGCCCGGCTTCCTGCTCCCGTCCCCCCTTTCTGACTTCTCAGGCCCGCTGCTTCTTCCCTTCTTTCTGCTCTTTGTTTTCTGTTTCTGCTTTTTTGTTTGTTGTTTCTCGTTGTCCGCCGTGATCTGCTCGCCGCGCCCGCCGCAATGGCTACCTTTGGCAACTCGTCCATTGGTGCGTATTCTGTTTTCTGTCGTACAAACAACTCCAGTTACTGACCACCACCCAGTCTCGACCGTCTCGTCGTCGTCCGCTGAATCCTCGGACGGCGCGCTGACCGTCGTCACGACCTCCCTCGCGACAACCACCGTCGACTTCTTCACCTCGACCTCCTCCTCGTCCTCCTCATCCTCCTCATCCACCACCCTCTCCTCGTCCTTCACCACCACCACCTCCGCCCCCTCCTCCTCCTCCGGTCAGCTCTCTACAATCACATCCGGCAACCTCGTCGCCACAGTCACAGTCTTCCAAACGTCAGACATCAATGGCGCCTCGTCAGACCCGGCGACCTCGTCGACCTCTTCAGCAACGCCCGTCGTCGCTACCGACGTCTCCCACGCCGACTCCACTTCCTCGCTCTCCACCGGCGGCAAAATCGGCATCGGTGTCGGCGTCCCTATCGGTGTTCTCTTCCTTGCGTTTTTAGTTTTATTTTTCCTCTGGCGGCGGCGGAAAGAGAAAAAACTCTCCCAGCTCGCACGGAATCAGGAAGTCGACGACTACGGATTCAACATCAACGATCCCTCGAACGGCGGCGGCGGCGGCGGCGGCGGCGCAAGCAACGGTGCTGCCCACGATATGAGCGAGACCGGCTACAGAGGCTGGGGTCCCTCCTCGCCCACCCCTCTCGCGCCCTCAGCCGGCACCAGCACGCGTCTTCCGCCAGTCACGTCCCTCGCCGCATCCGCCTCGGCAGCCTCGCCGTCCCCGCCGCTCCCGCTGCTCTCTGATCCAAGCCCGGCAAGCTCTCAGACCTCCGCCGCTGACATGCCGCCGCCAATCCCACCAATCTCCTCCCGTCGCCCGCTCTCACGTGCCTTCGCGGCCGACGAACCTGGCTTCTCGCCAAATCCAAATAGCAATAATAACAACACGCACGCGCGCTCGCAGTCCTTCCCGATTCTCAAAACCACGCCTAGCGCGGGAAGCGGCAACGGGCTTTCGTCGGGCATGCGGCACGTCAATGGCAACGGCGGCAGCGGCAGCAGCAGCGGTGCCGAGTACGAGCCCGCTCTGCCGCCGCCGCGGTCGCCGGTCATGAGAAGCGTTCCCGGCCGACGGTCGATGAAGATAGAAAACGGAGGAGGGCATGGCGCTTCTGCCAGCGCGTCTGGGATTTCGGCTAATTTTTGATTTTTTCTAAAAGAGACAAATCTGGTTGAAATTTTGTTGCATTTTGTATAGTATTTTTGTATATCACGAGCTTGTGTATAGATTGATCTGCATATTTACATCTCTTGTCTGGTCTACAGCGTAAGACCTTTCTAATCTTGCTACTATTTAATCCTACTGCTTGATCTTATCAACTAGAGCATATCTGACCTCAAACTGCAACAGCTACACGTCAGCTGTTGGGTGTTGAGTGTAGAGACGGCCGATGCCCATCGCATCGAGTCAGCCGTTTTCGCCGATCACCGCTTCGGGAATCCCCAACGACGCCGGGAAATATTGGGTGGATTCCCGTAAGCTTTAGACTCAAATTTCAACTTCTGCTTCAAGAAAATTTCCAGGGTTAGGGTTGGCCAAATCCGGTTTGAAGCGGATTTGAAGCTGAAGATGAAGTCTAGTGCAGGCTCCGGAGCCTGCACTAGACTCAACTCTGGCTTCAGAAGCCGCTTCAAGTGGTTTCAGTCCCATTTTTGGATTTTTCAAAAACCCTAACCCTTGAAGCAAAAAGTTGAAATTGAAGTTGATGCTTACGGGAATCCACCCATTATATCTACATCTTGAACCGGTCACACGTAATGGTCAATTAACTCTTTCTGAGAGATAAAGGCAGTGCCAGGAGTGGACGGCGGTTGCAAGCGGTGCACCGTCGCTCGAGAAATTGATTTGATTGAAGGACTCGAGACATGCCGGTATATAAACGATTCATTCCTCCAAGTGTACCCACGTTACACCTACATTTGAAACTCAGTTGTATACTCGGTACTCGTTGGCTAATCGAATTCATAAACCATATCGAGGACCGCAATGTTCTGGTGTCTGATGTCTCTCTCCATCTGGGACTGGCGGCAGGTGCCGATGAGTTCAAACATTTGTCAATTAGCGATCTATCGTAAAGCAATAACCCTCCAAAACTCCGTAAAATGCGCCTGCGACCCCCGGCTCACATGAATATGACAATAAACAGTAATATAAACAGCACGACGATTAACACCCCGATGCACCAATTCGACGCAGCCTCTTCGTTCTTCTTCAACACCCACCGTATGCGCTTCATTCCCAAGTCAAGCTTGCTCTGCGTCCGCTCCACGCGCTCGTCAAGATCTTGTAATAACTCAACATGCTCCTCCAGCTCATCTCCCATAACAGCTGCCTGCTCGCGCAGATTGCTGACGGTGTGTAACACTGAATCCAACTGCTCGTCCTGGTCATGGATCAACAGCGCCTGCTGCTCCCGCTCCATTTCAACCCCGTAGTCACCTCGGCCTGAACTTGAACCCCGAAACTCGCTCGTACTCCGGCTATCATCGTCATTTATCCGAACACTCGTGAATTCAGGCCGCGGTTTCCGGCCTCTCGTCGCAGCTTCAATCTCAGTCCGGATCCGCGCAATCTCATTTTCCCGAGCCGACACGAACTTTTCCCGATCATTGACCTGATCACGCGTAAGCCCAAACTGTTCCGGCGAGCTTTCGACCACGTCAACTGAGTCGCGCAAGTCGCTTAACGATAGATCAATGTCGTCTAGCGTCGAAAGAAGCTGTTCTAGTGTCGGCGTGGCCGGAGTCGGGCCGGCCGAGGGAGACGGAGAGGTCATCGAAAGCACGTATGATTGCGATTGCGGCCGTAAAGAAGAGAGCTGCGTGTCGACTTCGCGAGCGATGTCGTCGTACGGATCTGACTGCATTGCGGTAGTCTCTATATCTAGGGAGTGATTATCGAGCTTCGATATATGCTGGAGAGACTGGTGCTTTTGGTGAAGCTTAGCGACCTCGGCGGAGTAGGTTGAAACCTTAATTCGGTCAACTGGAATCATCGATCGCGCACGCGTTAAGCGGTCTCATCATCAGCTCTCTACGTTCCTTCTCCATCAACTAGATCACAGTCAATTTGATTTGCCGCATAGGATCTTGACCGTATAGTTGTTGATCTTGTTTTACAAGATCTAATTTTTGTTGTGCTTTCCCTCCTGTGACGAACTGCGTCGGTCGTCATTTCACATACCACACATACAAACAGGTCATTTCACGACAAGATGGTTCTGGAAGCGACAATGATTGTGTACGTACTTTGATTCTATTTCGACATTTAATATAGTTGGGAATGATGATACTAACTTCGTTGAAGCATCGACAACTCGGAGTTTATGAGAAACGGAGACTTCACCCCGTCTCGATACGAAGCCCAGTCAGATGCAGTCAATCTCATATTCACTGCCAAAACACAGTCAAATCCCGAGAGCACTGTCGGGCTTATGACGATGGCTGGCCGAGCGTATGTGTTCTATTTTTTTTTTTTGGCTTTTACTTGTCTATGATGCAAAGCGTCGGATCAGAGAACAACGCTGATTGAAATGTTAGGCCGGAGGTTCTGGTTACTTTGACTACCGATTTTGGAAAGATCTTGTCGTCCATGGTGCGTACTAAGGTACACGATGCCGCACATTTGACGACTGCGATACAGGTCGCTGCTGTAAGTCTTCTTTTAATTCCCAATTTCACGTCTATCCAAAGCAGAGCTAACGCAATGTGAATCACAGCTCGCGCTCAAGCATCGCCAGAACAAAGTACAACGTCAACGTATCATCGTCTTTGTCGGAAGTCCAGTTCTCGAGGACGAGAAGGAGTTAGTCAAGCTTGCAAAGAAGATGAAGAAAAACAATATCGCGGTTGATTTTATTAATTTCGGCGAGGAAGCTGAGAACGTGGATAAACTTGAGAAGTTTGTCACAAACGTCAAATCTGGCGACAACAGGTGAGTTTGTCTTTCTCTACGTTTATTTTCAGTTTCTGGTTTCTCCAGTTCAGTTACGGTAGAATAGGAGGATCTTGTGCTGACGTTGATATATAGCCACCTTGTCAATATCCCACCCGGCCCGCTGCTTTTGTCAGACGTGATCTTGACCTCCCAGATCCTCACCGACGAAGACGGTGTTCCACAAGTCAGCGGCGCAGGTGCCGGTGCCGGCGGCAACGACTCATTTGAATTCGGCGTTGACGCAAACTTGGATCCCGAACTCGCGCTTGCCCTGCGCATGTCGCTCGAAGAAGAGCGTGCGCGGCAGGAGAAGGAGAAGGTGGAGCTGGAAGCCAAGGAAAGTGCAAAGAAAGCGGCTGAGGCTGGCACGATACCAGAGGAAGGCGAGAGCTCGGCGCTTTTGGGCGCGACGACGGCTGAGGAGACGGGTGAGGACGGAAAGGTGGAGGAAGAGGAAGAGGAGGTGGCGAAGGAGGATGGAAAGATGGATACAGATTAAATATTTGTTTTATTTGTTTTTGTGCCAGTGCGGATAATTGGCTGATGTACAAATGTTAATACTATTACGTATAAGTTGACCAAGTTAACTCGTTAACAAGCTCGATATAAAGGAGAGCAGAGAGAATTTCCTATTGAGTTTTTAAACAAGAGACCACGCCAATCAAAAATGCCAAACACCATAACAACTAGCACGAACACAAACAAAATGAATGAAGATCCATCGTCACAATCCATCACCTAATAAATTAAAACCGCTCTTCCCGATTCCCGTAATCCAGCGACCGCGAACGCACGCTTTCAATGCCCCACGTACTCACAATCCCCAGCGCACCAACGCGCCATCCACGCCATAATCCTTCGATTCCAGAACTTCCGTTATCCTCTTTCCGCAGGATGTCCCACATTGTTCCAAGCACGCCGTTATATTCTCCGATATCCACGACGGCGCGTCGAACACCGACGTATGCGAGCTGACCTCGGCGAAGGACGGTTTCGAGAGGTAGTCTGACAAAGAGTTCGACTGCTGAGGAGGCAAGGGTGAGAATGTTGAAAGCCTTTGGAGAAGAGAATTGTTCGATTCCCCAGCGGGATCGGAGAAAGTATGGAGTTCCGCGTGTGATGAATTTCGGAATGGCGGCGAGTAATGCGGTTGGGAGGATGAGATGTTCCGGGCAGTAATTCGACGGAAGGCATTGTAAAGAGGCAATTATCGACCGCGGCTGCGCGTCTGGTGGTGTAAGTATTAACTTTGTTCGCACAATATCGAGAGGTGCGAGTGCGAGGGTCGCGAGAGTTGTAGCTGCGACAGAGGTGAAGAGGGATAAGAGTGGAGATGCGCTGTCGATGACGTCAATTGCGGATGGGTCGGAAATCCCAATGACGGCAGAAAAAAAACCAGAAAGCCAGGAATCAAATGTTTTCAGCATCAGGTTTTCGATAAATGTGATGTTTGTGCCTGAGTAATGGTTAGATTCAGCAGCTTGCGGAAAGTAAGAAGCAGCAAATCAAGTAACAAACCTCTCCAGACACCCCAGGGACCGTCTCTCGTCCACAGTGCACCCATAGCTCCCAAAATATACGGCCGATGACTTCCAATCTGGTACGCTTCCGGCTCCGGACTGGATGCCTTTCTCGCGCTCATGCTCGCTCGTCCATGAACATGTCGTTTATGCGTAGTACTTCCGGGACTAGCCACCGCCGACGACGATCCATCCGAAGAACCCGAACTCGACATACTGTCCACCCGCGTACTTTTCCGACCGGACGCACGCGAAATCTCGCCCGGCGCTGAGAAGTAATCGATTTCCTCGTCATCGTCCGCGGGTTCGGCTTCAAGATCGATTTCGAACGTGTCGATATCATCTATCCGTCCCCGTCGACCTCGCTTCACAGACTTTCCAGCCTTTCGTCGCACGGATGGATCAACAGAGCCACTCGCACCCGCGCTTAAATACTGTCCACATTGTAAAACCAGCTTAGCCACTTCAAAGGGTTGCGCGAGGAAAGTAGACGAATAGCGCAACAGCGCGGCGTTCGTGACGCGTTTCAAAACCTCAGAGGTATTCGGAAACTCGAGGTAATCGGCATAATCAAGATCAGCCAAGATTGCATCTGCGCGTGATGATGTAGAGCCGGAAAAGGAATAGGATGACGAGGTCGAGTTTCCGGCTTTGGTTATGGCGAGATCTGGAACGCCGTCGTGGAAAACGAGTTCCGGCCGGTGATAGTAGGGACGCAGCGGGTTCGTGTGAGGGTCTGCCGCCATTGTTAGACTGTCGAGTATCTTGTTAGTAGCCCAGTGCAATTAGTTTTGGTGAGAACGGGATAGATTTGGATTGAAAATTGGTTGGAGATTGTGGTCGCGTGTTTGTGCTGACGGCTCGAGACGAATTGATCATCGGTTTAACATTCGATTTTCCCAAACTCCCAACGGAGCTCGAGAAACTTTTTTAATTCTAAATACAAATTGCAGACCACCACATTTTTTATTTGAAATTCTGTAGAATTCTGTACATTTACGAACTATCGATCACGATGCCGAGTACTTCAAACGGAAACAAGAAGCGGAAAGCGGTGGACTCTGGAAAAGCAAAGGGGTCAGTGAAGCTTAGTGTCTCGAGTTCTTCCAAAGCTGCGAAGAAGAGCAACGAGTCGAAAGCGAGCTATACCAACAAGAAGCGGAGGGTGGTAGAGAGCGAAAGCGAGGATGATTCGGGTATGATTCTTTTTGCATGTGCTAATAAGGACAAAGTAGACTGACTGTTTGGTGTAGAAAGCGAAGCCGAGCTTGAAGAAGACGTTGACGACGAGGAATCGAGTGACGAAATTGATATCGACGAGTTGTCTAGCAGCGACGAGCTTTTGAAGATGCCAGAGGCTGCTGCCGAGGCTAGCGACGACGACGAAGAGGAAGAGGAAGAGAAGGACGAGAGCGATTCCGGTAGTGCTATCTCGGACGGCGATGACGAGGGCGATGTGGAAGGTGATTCTGAGAACGATGAGGAGATTGAAAATATCAACAGCGCAGCTCACGATAGACCGCAGAAGAGTACGTATATTATGCACTTACTATTCCTACCGTAAAAGGTATCTAACGATGGTATAGAGAAGAGAAACCTCGATCCGGAAGTGTTCTCGACTGCCATGACCGCCATTCTCTCGTCGCATCTCAAGGCTCACGATCGCAAGGACCCGGTTCTGGTTAGATCGAAAAAGACGGCGAAAGCAATTGACGACGCGAAGCTTGAAGCGAAGGCAAAGCGAGAATTACGTTTAGAGAAGAAGAGTCTGTTGGACAAGGAACGAGTCAAGGACGTTATCAGCGGTCTGCGTGCAGATGAAGTCGGCGAATTGGATGCGGCGCAGAAGAATACTGCGCTTGAAAAGCGTCTGAAGAAGACGGCGAAGCGCGGTGTGGTCAAGCTGTTCAACACGGTGATTGAGGCGCAGAAGAAAGCTGCTGCGTCATTGCTGTCTAAAGATCTTTGAATATTTAATGGGCGTTTGGCTGCAAAAATAAAAGTTTGAGAATCGGACAACTGTTACATAGAGGTTTTATGTTAATCTTCTTTCTGTTCATTCACAATCCATCATTTTAGATGCTATTTACAAAATAGGGTGGTTTCCGCAAGATCTACTCTCCAGTATCCGGAACACAAAGATATCCATCCCGCACTAAATCACTCAAAACATCGACTTTAAAATAATTTGATCCAAATAATTACATGCTATTATATGTATGTGTGCAGTGTGATGTGACAGGTCATAATTTTGAAAGGAGTCTGTAGCTTTGCCAGCGAAACTTCGTCACTGGCGCTGTTCAATGCAGTTCTCATCGCTTCTCGAAATCTCTCGCCTGCAGATTCCGAGTCATCTGAGGCAGTGCTACCCGCAGGCCCTCGAGGTCCTTTGACATGCATACTTGGCATCCCAGACGAGATCTGAAATTGTTAGAATTGCTCGTATATGCTATTTCCGAGTGCACCGGACTTACGTCTCTGTGAGGCCAAAAGCCAGGTCCAACATGTCGTTCTCGTCGTCATCCGGCTCGGGTATGAGATCGTAGAATTTCGGGTCGACGATAATGTGGCAAGTCGAGCAAGCACATGAGCCTCCGCAGGCACCTGAACAAGGGCTAAGTTAGTCACCGGGCTTTGTCTGGATTTCCACGAAAACGGGTGAGCAAACCTTCCATATCGAGATCGTACGCCTGTGCAATATCCAACAAATTGTCTCCCTCCGCGGCCGCAATCTCGACCTGCTCTCCCTCCCGAGTCACGAACGTGACGCGGATTCTATCGCGAGTGTTAGCTTCTGCTTCCAATTCCAGCCCACCCGCCCGTCACGGCCTGGTCACTTCGTCAGAACGTACTCTTCGCCCGGCGCCGGCGTGTGAATGTGGCCATGTCGCCGCGAGGATGTGGTAGTAAAGTTCCGGCCTCGAGAAAACGCAGCTGAAGACGCCAGACAGGGTGAAGCGGCGGTCAGCATGTGGTCGATGGCCGTGTTCCTGGCCGTCTGGGCAGGCGCGAACTGCGCGAAAGCAGCGAGTCGGCGCGCTGCCGGACGCAACACGCCAAACAAAGCTCTGCAAGCCATTATTATGAGTTCCGCGCAAGCGCCTCTTTCCGGGCTATACGAAGGACAATTGGCAAGTTGTACAGTGAAGTGTGGGAAGTTACGGGAGTCAAGTCAAGTCAGTCAGATACGGCCTTGAATTTTTGAATTTTTCGACGGAGTAGCGCTGACATTTCGCGGGTTTCGTGGTGCACCGATTCCCGACGTAACACCGCTATTTCCGACCCGCTTTCCGACGCGTCGTGAACGCGAACGCGTCAGTTGTCTTTTGTTTGCTTTCACCTGTTTGTTGTCATTTGTCAGTCCACTTGCACGCGTCAAGTCTAGAAATGACTACCGAGTCTCGACCGACGCGCGGTCTGCTGATCCTGCTGGAAGGTCTCGACCGCGCCGGCAAGACCACGCAGTGCCAGTTGCTGCACGACAAACTCGCCGCCAGGGACGGAGCCGCTTCCGTTCGCGTTCAGAAAGTGCCTGGTATGTAGCGAGATCTAGCAGCAATTTGCCACTTAAGAGTCATTTTCACTAACAGCTCGCCCAGATCGGACTACCAAAGTGGGCGAGATGATCAACGCGTACTTGTCCTCAAAAGCCACGCTTCCAGATCAAGCCATTCACCTTCTCTTTTCTGCAAACCGGTGGGAGCTGCGCGAATCCATTTTAGCATCGCTTGCTCAGGGTCAAACTGTCATTCTGGATCGCTACGTTGCATCGGGGATTGCATATTCACTGGCTAAGAACGTCGACAACATGCCTCTGGAATGGTGTCTTGCTCCGGACCGTGGCCTTCCTCGGCCAGATATCACCTTGTTCCTTGACATTGACCCCGAGAACGCAGCACTGTCCGCGCGCGAAGATTTTGGACGAGAGATTTACGAGGTCAGCGAGTTCCAAGCTCGTGTTAGGACGTGTTTCAAGACAATTTTAGGAGATGATAGTCGCGCTGGTGCGCTGAATATGGGCACTGTGGTCACTGTCGACGCAACCCGTGACATTGCCTCTGTTGAGGCGGCTATTTGGAATGCCGTGGCATGCCAGGCTGTAGAGAGTAACGAGGTGCAAACTATCCAATAATACAATAATATACATGCAAACTTACAAACTTTTCTATCGTCGATAACTACTGCCTATTTTCATTCGACCTCTTTGAACTCAACATCTGCACTGTCAGACATGTCTGTGTCCTCGTCCTCGTTTGCGCCATCGTCATTGTCATCATCCGATGAAAGTCCTGTATCAATCTGCGGAATTTCAAAATCATCGTCGTCATCATTTTCGGGTGCTTTTTCTTCAAACTCAGCATCACTCGGAGCAGCGGTTGCTTGTGGTTCTGCAAGATCTTGCTCCACCGGTGGTGCCACCTCCGCCGCCGCCGCCTGCGTCTCATCCTTTGCCGGCGATTCAGGTTTCTGTCTCTTCGCGTCTTCCGGTGAGTCATCATCGCTTGTACGCTTTCGACTCGATAAGCTGGCCTCCGGTTCGTCGTTTTTCTTCGTGCTTGACTTTTGAGGCGTCGCGCGCATAAGCGGAACCACGACTTTAAAAGTTGCAGCCGGCGAGGAAAGGCCCTCAGAAGACGCTTTCTTAGGTCTGTTCTTGGTACCCCGTTTGGCAAGCTGTTCCGGCGCCGGAATCGCAGGTGCCGCTGATTTGGGCGGACGACCCCGTCGCTTCTTGGCGACCACAGGTGCCCCAGCCTCTGCAACCTCTGTAGCCTGCTCTTTTGACTCCTGCACTTGCACGGTTGATGGAGCTACAGAACTTAGAGGAACAACCGTAATAGATTCTTCCTCCATAGGCATGCTCGGCGCCACGGTCGCGGTTGTGCCATTACCATTCTTGAATACTTCAGGCTCTAAATCGTCAGCTTCACTTTCCTCGTCCGCATCTTCATCATCGCTCTCTTCAGCATCCTGTCCTGCACCCGCCATAGAATTTATCAAATTCCTCGGTGCACTCGCGAGTATATCTTCTTTTCGAGTAGCCATTGGTGGGAATCGTGGATGCAGAACCGCTCCCAGGGCCAGACTCAATGGCGCTTTTCGAACAGCCATTGGAAGAATGCTCCATCGAATGCTCTTTCCAGGCTGCAGCACACTCGCTAACAATAGTTTCTCTTCTGCGGATCCAACGTGCATTCGAGTCAGAGCGTATCGATCAATAGAAGACCGAGCCGTCGCTGGTAGATCAGGCATTGTTGAGACCACAGCCTGGAGCATCTGAAGTACGGGAATTACAAGTACCGGATTAGGCTGTGCAATGAACGATGCCGGATGACTGGAGAAATCTGGCAGACTCTCGGAAGTGCCTTGGATGGGCGATACGCTAGCCAGTGCAAGACTGATAATGTGTGAAATCTCTGTTGATAGAGTAGTCGGAACGTAGCCAATGATCGGGAGAATGGTGGCAACGAACTTAAACACAGGAAGTAGATATAAGCTGCAAAAGAGTTAGCAAAATAATTTTTTTAACAGAGGGGTGCCTTCGCTTACCTGTTAGCCTTATTGGCAACTGATGATAGATGAGGCATTAGCGTAAAAGTGTGTGGCAAGATAGAGTGTCCAACAGTCTTTGTCAGAGTCGCAAGAAGCCCGTATACATTCGCATGCAGAACAGGTAAGACTGAAATAACAAAATCTCGATCATGCGCTTCAGAGATATCGGAAAATTCGATGCTGGAAGGATCGAGCTGCAATAGGCGGTCGATTAAGTGCACAATCTTGGACAGTGGAACCTGAACCTGCTTGACGGTTGCGCAGCTTAAAAACGACTCTAGAGTTCGTAGCAGAAGCTCTATACGAAGAACTCCTGCGACGTTGTCCGCAATATCCACAGATTCTGTCCAGCCCGCCGGCGCATCGTCGTATTTTGATTCCTCTGTATATGCGTTAGTGGACATCATCACCACAGATCCATAGCTAGTCATACCGGTAACGATTGAAAACGTCTGGCTAATTGCCTTGTGCGTCTCTCCTACAACACTGAGTAAAGACAACCTCCATTCCCGTTGTTGATCCTTGGGTACCGTAAGATACATTGACGCGAATATCTTTCGAGCAAAAAGATCGATATCTTTTGGCAAAGGGCTTTTTGTCACAGAGGGACCGTTCAAAATTGGAAAAACTAGATTGGACTGGATTTTGGATGCAAACGGCCTCATTGTAGTCGGGAAGCTATGAATCAGCTCATAAAGCACGGGAAATGTGACTCTCAAAGCGGCCAAATCAGGGCTCTCGGATGAAGGAGAAGAAATCGCTAACAAAGACGTCGCTAAAGTGGGAATATGAGGAGTGGCAAGTTCACGTATCAGCGTCGGCTTGCCCTTTGCCAGCGAGAGAATTCTCATCACGGCGCGAATGTACGCTCTCAAGGTCGGCAGATCATCGTTTCGCTTCTGATCACAACGTCAGTATGCAGCTTCAGCTATTAAAAAGCTCAAAAGGTATGTACTTCGAGTAGTCCGACCAACAGCTTCATCCAGGTGGCTCCATGTGAAGCAACAGTCTCCCAATCTGCTCCCACCAGCACAAAAATCAATTCTGCTCCCGAACGCCTCACGTCAGACGACTGAGCCTGCAGAAAAGCGGACAGACGCACGCGAACCTTGTGCAAAGTCTGAACGTCGGCTTTGGAAACAATTGAATGGGATCCAAGTACTAAGGCCGCTGTGCCAACATGGAGATGAAGTGTCGATTCATGTTCTGGAGCGAGCGAGGACTTGAGACATGATCGCAGCTGAGATGACGATGCCGCAGAGACCTTAGACATTTTCTCCAAGTATACAGCTAGACAAAAGCAGTCCAATGAGCTCTAACCGCTTTCTAGTCGAGTAAACGACAATATAGGTGGCTATATCTGCAAAAATATGCCCACGAGCAAAGTTGATGAATCCATGGCCCAAGTAAATTTATCTGGCGCGGCTCAGTTTTTGAGGTCACGTGCAAGGGGTATTCCGTGCTGAGCGCTACTGCGGCGGTATCACGCGTGCGCTGCGAGGCGCAGACGCGAGCGAAAAAAATCAGATCGCGCAAGACGATCACGGATCTATAGCAACAGCCAACTTCATCCTCAGGATTTCGTTGTCCGCCGTATCGCTTTGCAAAAGCGGTTCTATTTTCAATCATGGCTCTTCCTGTTACTGTGTAAGTACTGCTGCTGGTCAGACGCGGCGAGAGAACTCGAAGAGCGCGTGTATCTAACTCGTCTACAGGCTCCCCGAGCTCACGACTCCTGTCTACTCCATTGTCATTGACTCCAGCGTACGTGCCCTTGAATCGACATATCCATCGTATGGACGACCTAACACTCATCCAGGTTCTGCTGAAGTTGACCAAGCACACCTCTGAATCTTTCCCCACCACCGTGTGCGGTCTCATTCTTGGTCTGGACGCGGACTCCGTTTTACAAGTCACCCACTCTTTCCCCTTCCCTACCTCCGACAACAGCGGCTCTTCCTCGTCCAACAATGACGAGACTGCCAACCCTCGCTCAAAGGCGAACATCAGATACCAAGCTGACATGATACGGCTGCTTTCAGAAGTGAATGTCGAAGTCAACCCGGTTGGATACTACATCTCGTCTTACCTCGGTGGCTTTTTCAACCAGGCCCTGATTGACAACCTCGTTGGATTCCACGCGGCAAACCCGAACTCGGTTGTGTTGATTCATGATGTCACTCGGTCAGCACAGGGCGGTCTGTCGCTGAAGGCGTACCGCCTTTCGCAGGAGTTCTTGGCCGCCAACAAGGCTTCGAACGGAAAGTTCTCCAGCGAGGCCATCGTTAAGCACAACCTCACCTATCTGGATATTTTGGAGGAGCTCCCCTTGACTATCAAGAACTCTCATCTTGCCACCACCCTCCTGCAGCATCTTGATGCCCCCACTTTCGCCGAGGCGGAGGACCCGACCACTTTCGTTGCTACGTCGTCATTAGCCGCCAACTTCGACAGTCTGGATCTTTCTATTGATCCGTACTTGGAGAAGAATGTTGAATTTCTGGTCGAGTCAGTCGATGACTACTATGCGGAGCAGGGAACCTTCAACTACTACCAGCGTCAGCTTGCGAGAGAGCAGACCAAGATCCAGCAATGGGTGCAAAAGACTGTACGTATTGAGTCTTGACACGTTTTGATATCCCAGGCTAACATTTACAACAGCGCACTGAGAATGCTCTTCGGGAACGCGCGAACCTTCCTACCGTCTCTGAGGATGACTGGCACAAGCATTTCAAGGTTCCTACTGAGCCTTCGCGCCTTGACAACCTT
Source organism: Myxozyma monticola (assembly GCA_030568405.1). Lineage (NCBI taxonomy): Eukaryota > Fungi > Ascomycota > Lipomycetes > Lipomycetales > Lipomycetaceae > Myxozyma > Myxozyma monticola. Next base: position 312,807 of record JAJLTV010000004.1, read on the forward strand.
CTTATCTCGGCCCAGATTAGTAAGTCATAGCGTTCTACGATATTACGCGTGTGTTTACTAACAAGTTTTGTAGACCAGTACTGCAACCAGATTGAGGAGTACGGATCTGTGGTCTCCGCCAAGATGTTTGCTATCCAGAACGGTCTTGACGTTCACAACTAAAATATAACTCGTCATCTATTGCTATTTACGTTAGATAAATGATTACGGGCTACTCCTTTGTATTATATTCTTTATCATTTGTTTGCTGATGATCCAATGCGCACCTGTTCTGAGGGCGTCCGGACGAGTGGGCCGGTGAAGATGCATGTCATCGTTGTCTGGATATAGAGACCGTTGTTCTTGCTGGGTAAAAGCTTTTTTTGTGCAGGAACTGTTGCCGCTGTTTGTCGTTTGTTTGAAGGCTAAAAGAATAAATATAAACGAAGTTGGATTATAATCTCTATGGAAGTCTGCATGGCTAATTTGTCGCGGTGAACTTGAAATTGATGAATCTGATCATATAACCCTAACCTCACGTCTGATCAGATATCCCGAACGAACTTATATTCCTTTACTCCATTGCATGATCCCCTGCTTTCCGGTTGTTTTGCGTGTCTGGGAATCGGACTGAATCTATTCTTATAATGTCTCGGAGGCTTCTACTACAAGTTCTCCCCCCGACGGTGGCAATTGCGGGCGGAATCTACAGCGGTAAGTCCATTCATAGGACGGGTCTGAAATCTCTGTGGGACTTTACATCTGACACTTCACTTTTGTTTACAGGATATGAATTTTTTAATCCCTTATTTCAGTAAGTTCTATTTTGTTCTGGAACCTTTTGAAGGCGGTTTGTTAACATATGCAAAGAGAGGAGCGAGATCGACTCATCCGAGAAGGTGTCCTCGTTCCAGCTGAAGAAGCAGGAAAGCAGCCTAAAGGTACCACGCCGACGGGAGATGTGCCATTGAGCGCGACGAGTATCGTTTTACCTGCCAATGTCACTCAGATAAATCCATTTGAGCCATTGGTAGAAACTATCCAGCCAAGCCGATCATACTTTTATTTCCTGCGACATCCGGGCCAATTGTTTGGACCTAAGCCAATTGCTGTTTCCGACATTCAGAAGTCTGAGACTGCGTCTACGCAAGTGAAGAGTTCGTGATTGATTGTTCTATTTATATAATGGCGTTACTGGGAAGGCATATTCAGCAATTCAAATGAGCGAAGGAAGAATCTAGAGAAGGATAGAGACAACAAAGTATAAATAGTTGAGAGTCTCTCATGTATATAAATAGTTACTACAAATTGTCATCATTGATACAGAAACTGAACACCGAAACGCCATAAATGCTTGCACCAGAACTATATGCAAAATAATAGCAAGATCAATCCTTAGAAGAGCGACCATGCCCTGAACTCGAGTATCTTCCCCTACTATCGTGCTTATGATTTGAAGAAGAATGCGAATCTTCGTATTCCACTTTTGATCGCTTGATTCCCTGATAGTCATCACGGCGGTGACTTGGTTGGGCTGCATCTCGAAGTCGCTTTTCGAAGTCGTGAGCTTGATCCATCCTTTTTCCGTGGTGTGCACAAAGCCAGCACAGAACCATTATGGTCTTCTCCTGGACTCCATTCTTATCTTTTTCAGAATAACTGAATTTCACAAGTCGGTTTGTCAGCGTTGAATCACCTCCGTGGTACGTTGGAACCAACCCATCAGCAGTATTCACATGGAAGTCCGCATCGCGGACATTACAGCCCACTTCTGCGCAAATACCGTATCGCCCGCCTATATTTTCCTCAAACTCCGACAATGTGCGCCATCTTAGTCCTATTTGACCTGTTTTGTAGCGCGAAAGATCGACAACAGGGAAATCTTTCACAGGTAGCGTCGCATACTCTGGAGCTAGCTTCGGCCTGTACTCTATAGCCTTTGACGCCCGACTGCGAACGTCGCTTTTTGACTTCGACAGTTCCTGGTGCTGATTCCTACCCCCTGTGTCTTCCTCTAGAACTCTTCTGTATTCGGCAAGCTTGTAGGACGATTCGTCGTGACCTATAGCCCTCCTTCTGCTGCTAGATTCCGGTTCTGGTGAACCGCTTCGAGAACTAGACCTGGCCTCTCTCCGAGAACTGGTATGAGACGTCCGATAACTCATAGATCAACTGACTACTGCCTACTGGTATGATCTTATAGTAGCATTTTGCAGCATCTCGGAGAGCCTGCTCCACAGCAGAATGTGTAGTAGTAAAGGAGTAAAGTCAAGTAACTGAACTGAGATCAAAGATCGCGGTTCGCGCCACGTCGCGTCACGATTGGTCTGTGCCCAAACCCTCATGTTGACTCGTTTCGCGTCGCCCTCAGATCGAAACACCTCCTGGCCTTTGGCACCGCACCGTATTATCATTATAGCACAATTGTACTTTAGGGAATGGAAGCCTGAAATGAGTATGTATACGGACTTTATGAGACTTGCGAGGGCATGATCCGCGTTCGTCTAAGAGCAGAGCAGTACTAATCCCTATTCTCAGACAAGGAAATCCAACGCGGTCTCAATGACCGACTCTACGAGAAGCGCAAAGCGGCAGCCTTGGAACTCGAGAAAAGCATTCGACAATGCGTGGAAGAAAATGACGATGCCAGAATACGTTTGATTGTCGACCAATTATGCCACGACTTCGCGTACGCGGTTCATCAGCCAAACGCGCGAAACGGTGGCTTGATCGGTCTTGCTGCGTCTGCAATTGCACTAGGTCCGCATGTTGCTCAATATCTGGAGGATATTATACCTCCGGTTTTGGCGTGTTTTGGAGATCAGGACGCGAGGGTGCGCTATTACGCGTGCGAAAGTATGTACAACATTGCAAAGGTAGCAAAGGGAGAGATCTTGCTATATTTCAACGAGATTTTCGATGCGCTATGCCGTCTTGCGGCGGATTCGGAATTGACAGTCAAAAATGGCGCGGATCTACTTGATCGACTTATCAAAGATATTGTCGCCGAAAAAGCCGCGACTTACGTGTCGATAATTCATACTACACCGGAGGCGATTCCACCTGATCCCGCTGCCGAGGAGAATGACCCGTCCAAGCCCGTCCTGGCTCATGAGCCAGTCCAGGATCCGGCAAATGATCCCGCGTTTTCCCTTGCGAGATTCATTCCACTGCTTACAGATAGGATATACGTCATCAACCCTTTTACTCGGATGTTCTTGGTATCCTGGATCACATTGCTGGATTCGATTCCTGATCTTGAGCTTGTGTCTTACTTGCCCGAAGTTATTGGCGGTTTGCTCAATTTTTTAAGTGACACCAATGTGGATGTCAGAGTTGCGACGCAGGGAGCCTTGGATGGATTTTTGAACGAGATTTCCCGTATTTCAGATCTCAAGCGTACTGTGAGCGAAATAAAATCTCAATCTGCGACAAATTCAATCGCCAAGTCACAAGGTGTTGCTGTCGATGGCGCGGAAGCGAGTTCCTCGACGACACCACAGGCTGACGAGCCTCAAGCGACGTCAGTGTCAGGACAGGGCGTGGCTTCACTTCCGAACGAAGACGACGGCGATAGCAGTTCTATCGATGAAGAACATTTTGTTACTGTCGCTGGAGCGATGGCCGGCGTCCGGTTAGAAGAAGAGAGGGCAAAGCCCACCCTCAATATCGACGAGAGCTATTTGGATGACGATGAAGGATCCAATCTTAACGCTACGATGGCAGCTGCAATTTCTGAAGGCGTCTATCTTCCTGGACAAGATGTGAAAGTTGACTTTGCAAAGGTCATTGAGATTTTGCTTTCGCACTTGGACTCAACAGAACAAGAAATTCAGTTGACAGTTCTCAAGTGGATCGAAGCATTTTTTGAGATTTCTCCGGATGATTTATTGCCTTTTGTTCCTCGATTTTTGTCACTCCTGCTACCGACTATGGCTCATGACAACGAGCAACTGCGAAAGGCAGCTGAGAAGGTTAACACCGACTTGATGCAATTGATTATGTCTTTGCCTGATTCAGCATCCGAAACCGACGGATCGAAACGGTCAGCAGATGGCGAGGACACCTTGCCTCCGCCCGGGCGCAGTATTTCTCCTACTGCCAGTCGCAGCTTATCTCCGGCAGTCGTGAATAGACGATCACTATCACGAGAGCGGCCGGGCAGAGGGCGGGAAGACGAGAGCTTGATGGGCAAACTCGCCGCGGTTGGAATTTCTGGCCCTTCGCGTCCGACATCTGCTCTCCCCTCTCCGGCAATTATACAGAGCGAACTGCATGGCGAGGATCAGGCTAGCGCTGCCCCTCACATCGAGCTCTTACTTGATTATCCAGCAACTGTGAACGCTCTGACTCTGCATTTTCTAAATGAGCGAGAAGAGACTAGAGTGGCTGCTCTTGATTGGCTGATCATGCTGCATAAGAAGGCCTCGCGCAAGATTTTGGCAATTAATGATGGCACATTTCCAGCTCTGCTTAAGACTCTGTCGGACTCTAGTGATCTTGTTGTCACCAAGGATCTCCAGTTGCTGGCACAGATCTCATACAACTCCGAAGATGATTATTTCGCCGCATTTATGCTCAATCTACTCTCTCTATTTAGTACCGACCGAAAGCTTCTTGAAACTAGAGGAAATTTAATCATTCGTCAGTTGTGCGTCAGTCTGAATCCGGAGCGGATATATCGCACGCTGGCCGAGATTTTGGAAAAGGAAGACGATGTGGAATTTGCGAGCATTATGATTCAAAATTTGAACAACAACCTCATCACCGCACCAGAATTGCAGGGACTTCGCCGACGACTGCGCAATCTGGAAACCAAGGAAGGAACGAACTTTTTTGTGTCTCTGTTCCGCTCGTGGTGTCATAATGCCGTTGCTACTTTCTCTCTTTGCTTGCTTGCTCAAGCATACGAACAAGCGTTCCACTTGCTGCAGATATTTGCAGATTTGGAGATTACCGTTACGCTGTTAATTCAAGTTGACAAACTGATTCAATTATTGGAGTCACCGGTTTTTACATGTAAGTATATTAGCGACATAGCCCACGTGCAGTGCTAATAATGGTCCATAGATCTTCGTCTGCAGCTTTTGGAGCCTGAGAAGTATCCGTTTTTGTATAGATGCTTGTACGGACTTTTGATGCTCTTGCCCCAGTCGTCAGCATTTGCGACGCTCCGCAACAGACTTAACTCTGTAAGCGCTATTGGGTATCTTCATATCGTTCCTCCGACTGCCGTAGCACCGTCTAGCGGTACCGGTGCAACTTCCGGCAAGCAACCGGTTTTCAACAGATTCAAAGGACGGATTGACGAAACGCGCTGGAACGATCTCCTGGATAAGTTTCGGACCGTGCAGACTCGGCATGAGAGGCTACGACGCCAAGCACAGGCTGGCGTAGGAGGGCAGGGTGCACCTGGGATTGATCTTCCTAGTAGCTCCGGCACAAGCGGGAATCATGTGATGCCGCCAACGCTTCAGCCGGTTCCTCCAGCACAGTCAGTCCACCACCAGAGGAATGCGCTTTCGTTCATGTCTGGAAGCAAGAATACTGCACCTGGATACAACGGCACTACGCCCCCTGCATCGACGAGCTCCGGACTTGGGATTCGAGATACGTCTAGGATATTTAGGTCGAATCGGCGGTTGTGATGAAGAAGATAGAATATTGATCAGTTGTAATTACATTCAGGAGAATAATCTAATAAAACCGCGACGCGGGCTAGTTCTGTTAGACCGAGAACCAAGATCAAGCGCCGTATCATGTGCGGCGCTCCAGCTCTGTTTTTAAAGCTCAACTCGGAAAACTCTCAGCTTAGAGAAGTGCAAGTGCACCACAAATCCTTTCCCCTATAGCTCATGTGAAGCAACATGATATGCCTGTCGATGCTCTGCAATGTGGCCTTCTAATGGCGCATACAGTGTCCGTTTAGAGTACGGTCATCCGGGAGGCGCACTTTACGCGCCGGCGATTTCTCTTGACGCGGCTTGGATCTATCCTAGACTGAATGGGCATGGTATGGGCTTTAAACGATGTAGTTCTACGGCGTGATATAGCTGACTGTTCGATGTGTTTTAGGTCCGAAATATAGATCTTCAAAATATGTCAAGCTTTACAAGTCTGGCTCTCGATTTGAGCAACCTGAGATTCCTCGATTTTCGATTGATTACACTCGTCGTCAACTGGTAAGTTAACCAACATGTGACACACGCATACTTTCTTCAGTTCAGCAATACTAACGTGCGAACGGCAGAGCCAGATAATTCCTGATACATATATTCCAAGCGATGTCTTGAAAATTGCAGCAAAAGCCGCGAAGACTGTCGACAAGCCGCCGTTGGTTGATCCACTTCAAGGTTCACTGATTGATTTCGGATCACTGCGTGGTCATGTTGATGCCCATATGCGAAAATGCATTGCATATGCTGGCGGAGTGAATGGCAGCATTTTGAATATGGCGAATATCGAGAATGAGAGCTTTGAATTTGATGATTACGAAAACGCTGCTCTTGATCTTCCCGTTTTGGGGTCGCGGACATACTCGATTGATTTCACGGAACGAATTCTGGGTCTCAAATTTGCAGGATCGGAATTTGCGGACACAATTCGCGGTAAGAATGAGCTCATTCGGTAAGAAGGTTTCGCAGCTAATGTATTTTATAGGCTTGGTGTCTATCCGCACAAACTCAGGCTGTTATTTTTACCGTCCTGCTCTTGTTAGGTCGGACCTTACGCGGGGCTTCACAATCACTGCAGATTTTATATCTAGCGAAGAAGCGCCGAAAGATACTATATATTCTGATGTTGCGTTTAATCCGTGGTACTGGAAGCAAGTCGGGATAATTGATTCGAAGGGAAATTTTGGAATCATGCAATTCAACGAGCGGAAGAAGACTCGTGAATATATTGGAAATATGGAGGGAGATTCCGGAGGCTCACTCAGGCACCAGATACAATGGGGAGCCAATCTAAACAATATCATCGTATCAAACAGTGGGAGCATACAGTCGTTTGATGTCCGCGCGCAGCCGAACGAGCATCCTCTCACGTATAAGCCTCGCATTACTTCAAATATCGTTCGTGTGGAGAGCAATCCGACCAAATCCGACGAGTTGTTCGTGATAACAACGGATGATCTTATTTGGATGGATCTGAGAATGTTTCCAAGGGAGCAACTTGCATGGAAACATTATAGAGATCCTGATGAATCACTTAAATGTGCAAGCTTTTGCGCAGATGACGGTATGGATTCTATTTTTTTTGCGACGTGATTTTGTTTGAAACTAATTTCTGCTAGATTCGTATGCATTACTTTATTCTGCATCTGATCCAGTGGTTTCCTGCTATCAATTTGGACTGCGTGATGAGATCCCATTCTCTATTGAAGATCCCTACATAATCTCAGCGCATTCTGGTCCTAAAGTACTAGACTTAGTCGCTCTTCCAATTCAACTTTCAGGATCGTCAGACCCAGATGAAGTGGATTCAACTCGATATTTAACTACATATCAGCTTGGAATGGACTACAGCCTTTCACAGCGGGTATACTCAACAGATAACGGACTAATACCGCGGTCCTCAAAATTTGAAGTATTTATTGACGGAACAAGCACATCCCGAGATTTGGACGAACTTGAATCCGACGATGGCGCTGAAGAGTCTGCCGAGCTTGCGCCTCCTCGAATGGCGAATCTCAGCGCTACGTACTCAAATATTTTTCCAGAAGAGAATGACTCACTGGCCACACTCCCTGCTACAGACGCAGTGGAGAAGCTTTGTGATCTTTTACGGAGCCGGCTCTCGTCTCGCAGGAAAAGCGGAGATCGGACGCTGGTATCGCTGCGGGAAATTGCGACGCTGGATGGCGTCGTCGATGATCTACCCGCGCTTTGCGAGGCGGTGCGAGAGATGGCCGAGGACCTGTTAGCCGAGAGAACGGTAGTGCGGGATTCTGGGTTTGAGAATCTACGATATATTGGAGTTCCGGGACTGGATGCGCAGTCTACATACGAGAGACTTTTGACATTATGGGTACGCTCTTTACCCACGACACCGCGTATTGTACAATTGAAAGACGACACCGATATTACAGAGCATAAGGAAGTTGTCCTTCAACCAGTACCGGCTAAAGTGCGTCTTCGACGTGAACAAATCGCGAGAAAGCTGGCGGCAGAATTTGCGCTTGAATCACTAGTTGTGCCGGTCGGCGCGACGTCTGCCGCGAAAAGAAACAGCAATAGCGGCGTCATAGATCCGCTTACTGAACTGGCGAAATTGACATCGCTTGTGAATAGGTCGAATGGGGAAAAGAGTAATGTGTCTCAGTTGACGGCGTCTTGGAATGTTGGAGGGATGTAGTTGTGTATAGCATGAGCTGGAGTTTGTGATTGATTGTAACATAAGTGTGGAATAATACTGTATCATAGCGAATAAGTTTGTCGTTACGCTGGCGCTCTCGTATAGGGCGGCCTACTAAGCTGCCACTAAACCATCACTTTCCCGCCCTCGAAATCGCTCGCTCCTTCAACGCCCGAATGGCATTCTAAATACGTCAGTCAAAAACGACAACCACACCCACAATCGACATCAAACTCACAGCCAGAGCTTCTGGGTTGACGCCATTATCGCATAGTTTCATGCACAGTGATATCGTGTCCTCGTCTAGCTCGGCGTCTACTAATAGCGAGATTTCGCGTAGCAGCCGTAGAGTTTCGGATTCCGTGCGTTCTGTGCTGAGTGGCTCCGAGGGCTCCGACATGGTGTGTATATAATTGATTCAATTATAAAATCAAAGTTGTATCGTATTAGCTGCAGAAGTCCAAGGCAGGGCTCTAACTCGTTGAGATGTCTTGCAACGAGGAAACGGCGTGGATTTGTCGAAATACCTCCGTAATTCAGCAACTCAAAGCCAGCACGTGCCCTTACTGTGATTTGGGCAAACTGTACATATCAGACTATCGAGTATATGCAAAATGATGATAACAGTAGATCCGTATTTGACATCGATCGTCACCGGATCCAGAGCGATACGGTCTTAGGATCGAAGATGATTGTAGCTGTCGCGCGCGCGACGCGTCAAATTCAGGGGTATAAGTTTAACCACGCAGGATCAATTTCAAGACGCGTCGACAAGCCGTAATAGCAGTCCCGTTCAAGTAAAAACTTATTTGGACGAGCTATCATGGGACATACTAGCTAGAACCTGTATTGTGACTACCGTCGACTATTTGGATACTGCGCAAAACCGGATCATAGTTTCTCTACGTACAGATCATGAGTCCAACAGAGAGTCAAGTGGTAGACACCACCGCACTGCAGCCTCCAATCTCCATCGACATGCCGCCAACACACGACCAAGCAATGACAGTCTCACGCAGAAAAATAGGCTACGCATACAGTCCATCATATACCGCTCTTGCGAATCTACTTCCTTCCAATATTGGTCGCGCGTCACTCGTGGACGATTTAATCGCGGCGTTCAAGCTGCGCGATCACAGCGATTTAATTTCCCCGTGTTTCGCGACGAAGAGTCAGATGACTGCATACCATGATCCGAAATTCATTTCGTTTCTGCTAGGAGAGGATGTTGAAATGAGCGACGAAAGCGAAGATAGCGATGATTACGGCAGAGAGCTAGTGAGGGATGTGGATCCGGCTGCAAATGAAGCAAAGTTGAGAGACAAGTTTGGTGTGGAATTCGATTGTCCGGTGTTTGAAGGGTTGGATAAGTATATTCAGGCGGTATCAGGCACTACCATGGCATGCGCACGATATATCTCGGCTCCGACAAAATTGGATTCAACAGAGCACGTACAACGAATCGCGGTCAACTGGCATGGCGGGCGGCACCACGCCGGCAAGGAAAAATGCTCTGGATTCTGTTACGTGAACGACATAGTATTAGGAATTCTAGAGTGCGTTGGATACACTTTTTGTGTCACCTTCTAAGATTATTATAGCTGAGAAGTTCTTCTAGACTACGCAAGTCATTCGAAAGAGTCATGTACATCGATCTTGACCTCCACCACGGCGACGGTGTCGAGCGAGCATTTGCGCATTCGAATAAAGTATTAACGGCCTCGATCCACCGCTTCGACCGCGGATTTTTTCCCGGTATGTTTACTTCCTTCTCTAAGTTTATTTTTTAACGCGTCTAACATGCAGGAACCGGTAACACAAAATTTGACGGGAAGGGTAAGGGACGTGGATACGCAATCAACATGGGCATGCGACCAGGGCTGTCCGACACGTCGCACGCTAGGATTATTCGCGAAGTTCTGCGTCCCGCATACGATAATTTCAAACCAGACGTGATTGTGCTACAATGCGGAGCAGACGGGCTTGCGCGTGATCCGTCAAAGGAGTGGAATCTATCGGTCCGCGGATTGGGCGACGCGATTGTTGATATCGTGAATTGGGGAAGACAGCCAGTGATGTTGGTTGGTGGTGGAGGGTATAATCATGTTGATACGGCGAGGATGTGGTGTTATGTTCTTGGGAAACTGACGGTTGGCGAGGAAATTGAGAAGTGGGATTTGGTGCCGGAAGACGCGGTGTGTGTAGATGAGTTTGCGGGGGATGGGTTTGCGTTTTATCCTGACGATGTGAGGTCAATTCCCGATGCCAACCTAGCTGATGAGTTTTTAGACAGGCTTATAGAACATGTAAAAGAGCGAGTAGCTAAAATAAACAGTGACGATTAACCATCAATTAACTTTTCTAAAAAATACTATACAGAAATACACGCGTATATAAATACGATTACAGATACAGTGACCCAGCAGCCACAAGATCACGTTTAATCTTCTCTAACGCAATAGTCATTTTCTTCTCCAGGTTCTCGTTTCCAATAACCTTCGCAGCCATCACGAGCTGTCGAATCAGTTCCTCAAGTCGTTTAAACACACGGATCAAACTTCCCTCATAGACATCCGTCATCTTACAGATCTGTGCAAACGAACCACCTTGAGCCCACGTGTACACCACGGGCACGAGCTCGGACTTGAACGAGTTCACGTAATCTTCTTCAACAATCTCAAGCTTGCTCTCTCGTGAAACTTTAGCTATCCGTCGTGCAGTCTCCTTCAAATCGCGGATCGGCTTGACGAGCTCTGCGGGCATCTTCGGCGTCTCCTTTGTCTTCTCTTGGAACACAAAGCAACTAAGTAACGCCGCTATTTGCTCGGGCGTAAGATCCACAAAAGTATTTGTGAAAATCATTTCCGTCAGGACCAATTCGTCGCCAGTGCTAATCTCACACGCAACACGACCCTTGACATCGATTATATCGTCCTCAGAAATGAACCCGAGACGGCGCAGGACTCGTTTGCGAGATTTTAACTCGTCTAGTTGCATGATCGAATGCGCTTTCTCGATCTTGTTTTTCATCTCCAGGACTTGGTTCTGCAAGTCGACCTTTTCGAGGAATTTGGCGTAGATTCCGTCCAGTTCCGGTTTGCCGTACAGCGGATTCGTCTTCAACTTCTCTTCCAGAGTCTCGATTTTCTGTAATAACCTGATTAGAATTCTCTCTTGTATTGAAGAGAAAAAAAATACACATACCTTTAACAAAGTCAAAAATGCTTCATCAGTGATATTCATATTCTTCACTGGATCAAGCAACGTAACGCCATTCGGGAACCGCTTCAGCACCTCTCTTATAGACTTTGCCACATGCTCCTTGGACTGCGCTGTTCGGAGATCGTCGGGGATATACAGTCTCAAGTTTGAGATTTCTTGCAAACACGAGAGCAAGACAGGGACGACCTCAAGCTTGGTTTCTTCATCTTCGATCGCGGGACGAACACCTTCCGGGAGGTCCACGTTTTTTGCTGGAATGGCGGGAGATGATTTGGCGATAATCAGCGCCACGTCCACGACGTAAGATTCATGAGGCGTGTACTCGACCTTGGAATACTAAATTCTTTTGTTAGTTCTGAAATATTTTCTTTTTAGTTTCTCGCCAAATCGTTCGCACCTTTGGTATATTCCGCTTCGCATAAGACACGACAGCACCCCATCCGAAATCCACACCCTTGTACACAATATGTACGAGTCTTCCAGCTGTCATGAACGGGATAGCGACAGTAGGGTGAGACACGACAGTCTGCAAGTCCTTGGCATAGCTTTCAAGCTGCTGCTTCAGGTCATAATACTCTGAGACCTCGTCCTCGTGCTCGATTTCCATGTCATTGTACTGCCGCGTAAGATCCGCAAGTTGCTGCTGCAACAAAGGAACCTGTGACGTGTTCTGGAACTGGAAGAAACAGCGCTCGAGCATATATTCTGGCGAAATACCCTCGACACGCATCAAGTTCAGCAACATGTTGTAACTCAGATGGAACGCAGAGTCAAGACGATCGGCTTGTCCCTTCACCATGCCCTTTGCGACCTCGGGCTCCATTTTCTCATCAAGCATCAAAATCACGATACCGCGATCGTCAAGACCACGACGACCGGCACGACCAGACATTTGAATATACTCGCCGCCGGAGACCCATCGGAAATTCTTACCGTCCCACTTGCGCACGTTTGTGAATACGACTGTTTTAGCCGGCATGTTGAGACCGATCGAGAAAGTCTCGGTCGCAAAAAGAACCTTGATTAATCCCTCTTGGAACAGAATCTCAATAACCTCCTTGAGAATAGGCAAAAGACCACTATGATGGATACCGATTCCGCGACGCAAGAGAGGTAAAATGTGCTTGATCTGCGGCAACTCCTTGTCTTCGTCCGACAACTGACTGACCGCATTTGTAAACACCTTGGAAACCATGTCCTTCTCTGAATCGTCGTTGAAATCAAGCTTACTCATTTGCAAAGCCAGTGACTCGCATTCGCGCTTGCTGAAACTGAAAACAATGACCGGGTTATAATGCTTATTCATAATCATCTTCACGATCTTGTAAATATCCGACGGTCCCTTTTGCTGTTTCTTCTTTCCGCGATCGTTCTTGCCGTTCTTCTTCTTCGCCAGCGCCGTCTCTTCAGACTGGTCTGCCAACTGGCCCATCGCTTTCTGGAAACTGTCCTCTCTGAAAATACTCTTCTCATCCACAACGAGATGGATACCGTCGCCGCCAGCAGGGAACAAATAGTGCTGCAGAGGAGTCGGTCGGAAATCGGTGTACACGACATGACAGGGCTGCACATGGATTTTGCAGATCCACTCTGCGAACTGCATCGCGTTCGGGATCGTAGCCGACAAAAACACATATCGCACCTTATCAGGCAAAAGAATAATAGTCTCTTCCCACACCACTCCGCGCTCTGAATCACGCATATAGTGAATCTCATCGAAAACAACCCACTGCACTTCCCGCATGACCTCAGATCCACGGTACAGCATGGACCGCAGAATCTCGGTCGTCATAACCAGACAACTCGCAGTCTGGTTGATTGTGACATCACCAGTCATCAGCCCGACGTCTCCAAACTCGGCTAAAAGTTCACGGTATTTCTGGTTACTCAAGGCCTTGATAGGGGAAGTGTAGATTACACGCTGCTTGTCGCGCAGACTCTGCGCAATGGCGTACTCCGCAACGACGGTTTTACCGGCACTGGTATGCGCGGATACGAGTACGGACTCGTTTCGCTGAATCGAAGCGATAGCGTTCGCTTGGAACGGATCAAGCGTGAATGGGTACACGCGTGCCGGGTTCTCGGGAGGCTTATGCTCAGACAATGGAACATAGTTGTAATTCGGAGGAAGTGCAACTTGATGCCGTACTTGATGATTCAGCTTAACTTTGCCATCATCTTCAACCGGGACCGTAGACGATCCCTGTAATCCAGCGGAAGCAACAACCTCACGAGAAGCTTCCTGTTCGAATTCATCCGTGACGACAGGTTCCGCGGCTTGAGCATCGGTGACTTCAGACGTGCGGGCGCGCTTGTCGTTGGATTCCTGGTCCGAGGCGGGTGAAGAAGTTTGGCGGTCGCGTTTCTTATCGGAATTGCCGTTAGAGATTGTACGAGGTGGCAAGGCACGCTTGACGGGCACCGCTGCTGCGGGCTCCGAGAAGACGTCGAACAAGTCGTCCATGGCTGATCTTGTTTGCGCGATCTAATTTGAATCAGTAAATTTGCGTGTACTAAAACAGAACCACCAGGTCACGTACCAAGTCTATAGCAACCCACAGATCTAGTCAAGCTAAGCAAGTATAGCTCCAATCTATTCCGCGGCTCTTCAACGCTCGGTTCTACCTAGAAACCGGGTGTATAGCAGCTCTGGATGCGATCTGGAGAGAATTTACAGGTTTTGTTTGTGAAGATAAAAAATTGGAATTGGGAGTTACGTGCACGTGATGCACGTCACGTGTATTTTAAACCTAATTTTCACCGACGCAGCTGCACAGTGACACCACTCTTTTCTCTCCGTCGTCCACCCCCTCCACTCATCCGTCCACGCCTACTCACACAATGTACGCCCCTATTGCCGCCCGCACTTCCGTCCGTGCCGCCGTGCGCGGAATGTCCCCGCGTGATATGCTGTTCAAGCGCGGTTTCCAGTCGTCGCAGATCGCAAAGTCGGGAGCGCACCATGCGCCCGAGGGACCGTACAACAACCTGCCGTTCAAGGTGCACAACCGCCGGATCCCGTTCTTCATTCCTTACTCCCTTTTCTTCAGTATGCTATTATTTATTTGTTTGTGCGCGGAGTTTGAAGTGTTGGGCTAATGGTTTGTAGTTGTTCCGTTCGTGACCCCGTTCGGCATGGCCGCTTGGGCTTTGTACGTTTCCCTGTTTTTTTCTTTCCGTCTTATCAACATGAAGAAGAGATTGCTAACGAGATTTTTTTGGTTGTATAGCAGCAAGATGTAAAAAACGTGTCTTTGGAATTGATCAGAATACATCAACGAAATATTGCATTTTTACATGGCAGGAACGGCCGGGATATCGGGAGTGCAGGATTATGTACAATCAAAGATAGGCTTTTGCCCGCGGCGGGAGAGAATTAGGAGTTTCATATAACATAATATGACCAATGTCTACACATTTATCTCATTTGCTTGTCGTGATTTATTGTGGCTGGAGTACTGTGAAGGGAACTGAAAGTCGAGTTCTCACCTCCATAAGCCCGGTCTCGAGGAGTCTGCCCAATCAGCGCAGGCTTGATGCAGCCACGTAAGCGTGCAGCGGCGGCGTAGTTATGCCAGATTTTTGGTAGCCGCGCGTAGTTTTGGAACGCGTTGCACCTTGATTTCACTCTATGAAATCCGCGCTTTAGTAGCCAGAATAAGCCTTCGGACGCGTCCTCGATTTATCCACGGTCGATTGCAGTCTGACCAGAAATATTGTACAACAGACAACAGACAATGGTTAACGAGAATAGCCAGTAACATCGTAGCATCGTATACGTCAATACGTGTCGCAGGTCGCTCGCAGTCATAAATGAAGCAGAATTAGATTAGTTACAAATCAAAAAACAAAATTGGCGCACAAAGACAACGCGCACACCAGACCAACAAACGCCACATAAAACACCAGAGAAACAACTAAAACCGACCCCAACCTGAACTCAACATTCCACCCAAGAAATTAATACGGTGATATTGTATGAAACTATAAATCACGGAATCAGAGACCCGCCGACCTCCATGACACCGAAGGAGCCGGCCGGGCTTGCGGCCGGGTTCGGTGTCGGGACCGGCGAGCTGTCTGCGCCCGGGATCTGGTCAAAGTTGAGCTTGCGGCGAGCGGGCGTGATGATTGGCGTGCGAGCATGCCAAGCGACCTGAGCTGGCGAGGGCGTGAAGATGTTGACGTAGTCGGCGAAGTTGAAGCCCTGTGAAGGGGTTTGAGGCGGAGCGAGTACAGGCGTGCCAAACGCGAGCGGACGATTCTGAGACGGCGGCGTTGAGGGGACTGAGGATGGTGGGTTCTGGGACGGAGTAGGGTTGGCGAAGGACGCACGCTGGGCGGGAGACGGCGACGTGGCGAGGTACATGAGCAGGTCCGCGCCCTCTTCGCCGCGGGAGAAAGGCATGCGGTTCATGCGGGCGTCGACTCTACGCGGCGGCGTCCGCGGCGGACTGAGCTTGCCTTTGTTGCTGGAGTCTTTCGCATCCTTCGGATCTTTTTGCTCGGTCGGTGCGGTGTCTAGTTTCGACAGTTTCTGCCTCTGCCGCTGCTTCTCGGGCGAATGCCGCGGCCGGCCTGGACGGGCGCGCTTCGCGGGACTGGTCCCGTTGGGGTCGAACGAGGGATAGCGAGAGTGTTGGTTAGGCGTGGTGAGGCCCGGGTAGACGGGCGAGGACTGCGAGAGCCGCGTGACGCTGGCGTACGGGCTTGCAAACACGTCGTCGTCGTCGGCGTTGCCGGCTCGCCATGGCGTGAAGTTCGTGGTGCTGGTTGCAGTCCGGTCGTGTGAGAGCGTTCGCGCGCGCTTGTGCTGCGGTGCCGAGTCGCGCGCTTTAGCCTGGCGAGAGGCGGAGGAGGGAGCGGTGGGCGGGATAAAGACGGACTTCTTCGCGGGCGAGAAGGGCTTCAGTGGGTTCGGCGGGGGCAGCGGGCCGGACGCCGGTCGTCGGCAGGCAGCTTCCTCGGCCACGCGCGGCTCTATCGCGTCGAGGTCGAGGTTTTCCCAGCCGCGCTCGGTCTTGAAGCGCGCGAGCGCGAGGCGGTTCTGCAGCTGGCGGGTGATCTGGGAGACGAGGAGGTTAGTACGAAGCAAAGTCGTGAAGAGCGGCCGAGGAGCGCGCGTAGAGCAGACGTAGAGCGTACCCGGGCAATCTTTGCGCGGCGCAGCACGACTTTCTCGACGGTCTCGACGCGCTTCGCGTCCATCCACGACGCGGTCATGGCGGGCAGGAGCAGAGAGCGGTGGCGAGGTGGTGAGGAGGAGGAGTGCGAGCAAGGGAGAATCAGCAGCGAGGCATCGGCACCGGCATCCCTGCGGCCGCTGTTTGGTTTGTTGCGTCCGATTAGGCCGAAGTGGTTTGGCCCATCGCGCCAAAGCCAAATTCTGTTCCACGGCAAAGCCAGGGGCGCGCGCCGGCCCGAGCGCGCGTCCGTTTCCGGCTTGTTTACGCTTTCGCGCCCGTCTGCAGCCCGCAACCCAATCTCTACCGGCCCCATCTAGTTCTTTGTTGCTTCTTGGTGCTTGCTTGTATTCTTGGGCCATGCTTGTTGTTTGTTGTTTGTGGTTCTACTCGTACAATGCACTCGTAGACCGACTTGGGCAGCGAACTGTAACGCAACTCCCGTCGCGTACAGCACACCCCCTTCCTTCCTCCTCCCCGTCTCCAGAACGCCCGGAACTCTCCTCCGCCGCTCTGGCTCCAGCCACCATCACACCTCCGGCGCCGCAGTCGCCATTTGGCAACAAAGACCCACAGTTTCCTTCTTCTCCCCACTCCTCATATGCCCTGGTAGCTGGCACAACCGCTGCAATTGCTACCCGGCTTACGCGTCCCTGACGCGTACCCGACGCGTCAACTACTCAACTGCTCAACTGGCAACTGCTCAACTGGGGCTTTCCCGAGTCCCCGCATCCACTGGACCAGCCGCAGCTCGCACAAAACGTCCGATGCGTTACACAATGCATTATGCACTTCAAATTAGTCTCGTCTTTACAAACTATAATACTCGATACAGACTAATTATTTGAGTCAATGTATACATGCCCCTCGATTGGGCGGCCTCAATCGACAACTGCTACATTACTTGTCTCGAGAGCTGGCAGTTTACATGGGCACATGATTGTTTTGCCCTGAATGCCGCAATCCAATCTATAGATTAATCGAAGCAAACTAAGCCTCCCTCTCACGAAATCGAACTCCGAGGACTTGAAATGTGTAAAAATACAATTACGCCATTCGCACAGCTATCACCATTACACCATGCCCCCTCACTAAAAGACCTAAACCACCTAAAACACATCATCACAACAAACGCAGTTCGCCTTCTTCCGCGCCCCAGTCCGGTGCCGGTTCGGATCCCGGTCGCTGAGATCGATCTGCAGCTGCACATGCACCATCCGCTGCGGCACCTTCGTCACAAGTCCCCGCTTCCCCAGCTCGGTCTCCAGGTTCTCGCTGAACCCCTCACAGCCCTCGGCTGCAACTACACGGAGCTCGGATAGTTTCTCGGTTAGTTCTAGAACGCCACTCCCTGTTGCCTTTGTGTGCGAGACGTCGAGGTAGACAAGTGCCGGAAGGAACTCGGATATCTCTTTCAATGTGCTGTCGTCCACTGTCTGGTTGTTTCTAACGCTGAGCCGCTCCAGCTCTGATAATGTCCCGGCAATTTGCTGCACAAGCGTCTGCCCATTGTCTTTCTTCTGCGATTTTTTCGACCTAGAGCTTCTCGAACTCGTCTCGACAACAGTCTTGCTGGAAAAATCAAGCTTGCAATCCACAACAAACAGCTGCTTAATCTGCTTCATCGGCGCAATTAGCTTTAGCAGTTCGACATTAGTTAATCCCGTCCCGGAAACATCAAGATGCTCAATCGGCGCATCCGTGAGAGACGCAACTCCCGCCTTCACAGGAACGAAGTCCGTCTGCTGGACACAAAGCCGGACGCAACTCCCCGGCAAACGCGGCATACCAGTCTCGCATTTCGTGCCCGTCAAATCCAGAAACTGCAGCTTCTTTGCCAATTTGGATAAGTCAAGCGGGTCCGTGCAATCATCTCGCGTGAGATTTGTCCGCACCAGACTCAGCGAACGTAGTTCTGGAGCGTGCTTGAGCATGCTCTCGAGAACCGCCTGACTCAGGGGTCGGATGGGCGAGTCTGGTGACACAGATAAAGGCGATGCGGTCGTCGGCGCGTCGTTGATCATCAGGACTTCCAGCTTTGGGAACAGCCTGGTCGCGGTCGGCTTTGAGAGTTTCTTGGTACTATCGTTCAACCACGAGTATGCAGCAGCGTCAGTATTCGACGCGTAGAACTTGATAAACGTCAGCAACTTAAACTGCCGTCCCTTCAACCGCACGATGTTCAAAAACCGTGACATGAGATCGATGTTGATATGCAGCATCTCAACACGACTCATCAGTTCCCACGACGCCTCTTTCTCCCATAACTCCTGATCCCACGAATTCACCAGTACGTCCACAAACCCGGTCTCGTTCACATAAAAATTCACAAACTGAAGTCGCCCAACAAGTTGCTGCAACAAGATCTTCCAGGGTTCAGTCCACCCTTCCACTGCTTCGTCAATGAGAATGGTATCTCGCTGTTCATGTGCATTATCGCCAGCAACAGACACCACATCGCTGTCATCATCTAAATCTTCCATCACTTGATCATGTTGAGCGCTCCCAGCTTCAGATTTTTCCGCCACGTTGTCGTATTTCTGGATAAACCGCGCCATCGAGATATACCGCTCCAACACTTCGCGCCCTTCATCGTCGTCTTCGGGACACGCGTCTTCGACCGTATACTGCTGTAATGTCGTTCCTCCATCCGCAGTCCTTTTCCTGCGTGATCGCACGACGACATCCAACGGATTGAAAATCGATAACCGTACAAGTCCCGGGGTATGCTGCATCGCGCGACGGACTCTGTTTTGCATACACTCTGGCTGAAACCACTGTTTCCGTTCAAACTTCGTCGATTCTTCTTCTCGGGGAGCGACAGGACACTCAAACATGCGCCAGCATTTGGGATCATCGTTGATGAAATCGTGCCAGGAGCGGCCGACTAGTTGGAGTTTCAGCAGATCGCGGTATTGTAGATTGGCAAAGATCTTTGAAACGACTTCAGCAGGAAGATGTGAAACTGGATCTAAAGATTTCTCGGTATTGGTGCTGCTAGAATTCGTTAGTTGGATGAACGATCGGATCATGGAGACTGAGGGTACGACGTACCCGCTCGTCTTGATCTTTGGGTTCGGCACGGAGCGTGCCTTGCGAGCCATTTTCAAAATACAATAGCGATATCTTTCCGAAAACAGAGATAGACTTTAAAACAAGTAGAATAGTGAAGACTGAAGTCACTGCTGGAACCAAGTACTCTCATATGCCAACCAATTGTATCATGGCTTAAGAGAGTGTCCTGGATGGGATTCGAGGTGACGAGTTGCGCACGTGGTCGATTGAAATAAGGTTCTTAATTTGGCCATTTGTAAATACCGCGGCGCGCTCAATTCATATACTGCACCTCGTAACCGACCTTCAGTTGACTCTATACCTGACGCAAGTAGTTTCTTGTTGCACTCGCTGTTCCGCGGGCATGGAGTGATGGAGTTGGATTTTTCAGTCAATTACCGACAACTAACAATGAGCTTGGGAAGCAGTAGGATGAGGGAACTGGCAGTAAGATATATTACCGCATGTGCAAGTTAGGAAGTCCTTGCCCAATACAAGATAATTCTCTCACCTCTCTTAATTCTCTCGTTTTAGCGTGTCGATTTTCTACTCGATGGTTTATTGGTTTGATTATCTTGCGCTATCTTGCGTTACTTATACTATCTGATATTCTGATCTGATTGCGTGATATCCGGATCTGGACCAGGGCGTTTGAAGAGGGACGCGAGTATATATAGGCCGCCTCTTGGAGCCGTGCTGTCCATCCTGCTTTAGACACCACACGCACCATTTCCACCGCCGTGATGGCTTCTGAATGCGATATCCAGTTCAACTCTGAGCGGCTTGGCTATGACGAAGAGGCTAAGAATCTTTTATCCGTTCTGCCCTTGCCCGAGCACCGTCCATGGTACAAGTTCTTCGACGAGTACGAATACCGCAACCTCTACGAGCGCAACGGACTTTCCCATAAATGGTACCGCTGGTTTGACGAGACTGACACCCCCGAAGAGCGCAGGTACCTGATCAAACTTGACCTGCTAATTACTTCGTACTGCTTTGTCAGCTACTGGGTTAAGAACTTGGATCACGTTAATCTGAGTAAGTGCCGCTTTTTTGTCTTATCTGATCCGAAAAATTATCGCTAACGGTCGAAACTAGACAATGCATATGTGTCGGGAATGTCCGACGAACTGAATCTCAGCGGTAACGACTTGACTCAAATGCAAGTCATGTACAATGTTGGTGTTGTCGCATGCCAACTTCCTTTCCTCTACCTCTTTCCCAAAGTGCGAATGGACATCCTCATCCCTGGTCTTGACATTGCATGGGGATTTTTCACACTAGCTCAATACAAGGCTACCTCTCTGAGCGAGATGATGGCATACAGATTCCTCGTCGGCTGTGCGGAAGCCGCTTTCTTTCCCGGCGTGCACTACGTCCTTGGAGCATGGTTCAAAGCCCACGAAATCCAACGCCGCGGCGGAATTTTTTACATGGGACTTATGCTCGGCGGGTGTACTTCTGGGCTGTTACAGGCTTCCGTGTACAAGCACCTGAACGGCGTTTCAGGTCTTGCTGGGTGGCGCTGGATGTTCATTATCGACGCTGTCATTACGTTGCCCATAGGCGTGATTGGATACTTTGTATGGCCGGGAACCCCGTGGAATCTGCATTCCGTGTTTCTCACTGGGCGCGATTGCGAGATCGCACTGGCGCGCGCAAAGAGAAACGGCCAGGTATCAACCAAGAAATTCTCCTGGGCGGTGCTCAAGAAAGTCTGCACGTCCTGGCACTTACCCGTCCTCTCGGTCTGGTGCTTTCTTTTCTGGAACTGTGGAGCCCAGACACACGGCGTTTTCCTATTTTGGCTCAAGTCCTTGCCGAAAGTTGTCGACGGGGTGACCCAGTACACGTCCGCCGGCGTCGCCATCTTGCGCTATTCGACTACAAAGCTCAATAACATCTCCGCCATCCCGCCTGCTCTCGGTGTTTTGTTTGTATTCTACGCGTGCTTTGGCGCTGATTTATTCCGTTCGCGCTGGCTGTTCATATGCATCCCGCAAATCATCAACTGGACCAGCATGCTAATCTTAGCAATATGGACCGTGCCAGAATCAGCAAAATGGTACTCATATATGATGCTCTACAATTCAAACGCAATGTCCTCCGTCCTCTATGGCTGGCTCAATGACATTGTCCGTCACGACGAGGAGTACCGCGCAGTCATCCTTATATTGGTTAACGTCATTGGCGAACAATCGACTGCGTGGAACCCTCTGCTTCTGTGGTCGTCCGCTACGGCGCCTAGGTACCCGCGTGGATTCATCTCTGCCGCGTGTATTTCGGGGGTGCTTATCCTCTGGACTTTTGTCGTGCTTTATTTTTTTAAACGGGATGAGCGCGCGTATTACTTCTCTAGACTTCGAGAGACAGAGGAGATGGCATGCGGGAACGGATACATTGACGAAGTGAGCAAAGCTGAGGTTACAGAGATTAAGATTGCTGACGACGAGAAGGAGTGAGTGTATCTCGATATAGGTGGCAGAAATGTAGAATAGGACATTGATAGCATGATGGCATCTAAAGAGTCGCACTTGACTAGTGAGTAGTGACTGCAACCGCCAACCGCCACTCCTGCGGGGCGTGAGAGCGTTTTTTGATCTAGTGCGCTGCATTTTGAGACTAAAACTTATAAAAAAAAAACAAAAAAAATAAACGCGCAGGGGAAAACCTTATTTGCACCGAATTGGGTTAGGGCCAAACACGTCACGAATTTTCGTCGCGGCCGGGCTCTGACACAGCGCGACAAGCAGAAAACTAGCACAAGACCATATGTTGAAGCGGAATTGGGCTGCGGCAGCCGGACGCTGCAGGAGTCCAGCAGCGGGTTGGAGAGTCGGTCTGGGATGCGGTGTCGGACGCGGTTTTGGCTTGCGATACTCGTCCACAACACAGCTTCCGCCTCCTGAGCGACGAGCGAACCCGCGAGCGCCGCGGCCAGTTCAATCATCGCGGACTCGAGAGCCGCCTCGTACAGCGAAAGATGGCAAAGAAGACGGCAAGATTAGCGCGATTGAGCTGAAGATGCGGCGGCGGAAGTTCCTGATTGTTGCGGGCGGGATATACATCGTGTTTGTGACCGGCGCGTATTACTACCTGACTGCTGGAGTCGCGAATGGGCCGTTTGTCGAGGCGGAACCGCGGGATACGAGGGTCAAGTACGAGGACCTGGCGGACTCGTATGACCAGATTGTGAACCGGGACGAGCAGTTTATGCTGCTGTCGTTCTGGCGGAAGGCTGTCACGAAGCATCTCAGGGTATGATATATTTTCGAGTTAACAGTTACGATGAAGATGAGGTTTTATGCTAAGAAACCCAGGGAGACGTGCTGGAGGTATCGTGCGGAACTGGGCGAAACGTGAACTATCTGAACATACCCAAGATCAAGTCAATCACGTTCGTGGACACATCGGAGAAGATGGTGCAGCAGACCGAGAAGAAGTTCACCGACCGGTATCCCAAGTTCGCAGCCGCTCAGTTCATCGCGTGCCGGGCTGAGGACCTCTCGGCAGACAAGAAATACGACACAATCTACGAGACCTTTGGCATCTGCTCGTACGAAGACCCGGTGGCCGCGCTGAAGCACCTGCAGACGCTGCTCAAGCCCGGCGGCCGCCTGCTCTTGCTCGAACACGGACGCGGAACATGGGAGTTCATCAACCGCATCCTAGACAAGAGCGCTGCTCCGCGTGCCGAGAACTTTGGATGTCGGTGGAACCTGGACATCGGCGCGATCGTGCGCGAGAGCGGGCTCGAGATCGAGAAGGAGGAGCGGTCGCATTTGGGCACGACGTGGACGGTGTTTGCGCACCGCGCGGGCGACGAGATGCCGCCGGAGCCAAAGCAGCGGTTTTTGATCTGGTAGAGCAGAGCTGATGAGGAAGGTTGTGGGCGGTGAGTTGTTGTTGTACATAGCAGACTCCATCTGATGATGATCCGGTCAGTCAGAGAAGCGCCGCGAATCCAGGGGGCGCCGCCCAGCCTCACGCGCCGCCCAACGCGGCCTAGTGCCGTCCCAATCCGGCTAGCGTAGTGGCGCGCGCCGCACGCCAGCCCTAACCCTGCTCCTGCGGCGCGATATATATAGGCGGCGCGTTCCCCCCGACGCCGCGCCGGCATCACGGCGGATCCTGCCCTAACCCTACACTCCCAACTCTCTCTCGCCCAGCCAGCTCGCCGTATCTGGCCATATCTGTCCCGCCATAGTCCCAGGGTGTCATTAACTTGTCTACTCTGCACACCATGGACTCTCTCGCCGTTCCGCGCACTGCGGCCCAGGCCAAGGCCTTTGTTGCGCCGACCTCGCTGTCGTTCCCGATGGCGGCGGCCGACATCACGCCGCCGTCCGAGGGCGACGGCATGCAGGACGTCAAGCCGACCATGGAGATCGCGCCCGCGACTCCCGCCGCCACACCCGGCGCGGCGGCCCAGGGCACCAGTGTGTCGGGCATCATCCCGACCTTGCAGAACATCGTGGCCACGGTCAACCTCGAGTGCCGGCTGGACCTGAAGACGATCGCGCTGCATGCGCGGAACGCAGAGTACAATCCTAAGGTAGGCGTCGCGGCATTGAGAGGAGTGTCCGTGTAGCAGTTTTGTTGACATAGATAGCGTTTCGCGGCAGTGATTATGCGCATTCGCGAGCCCAAGACGACCGCCCTGATCTTCGCGTCGGGCAAGATGGTCGTGACTGGTGCCAAGAGCGAAGACGACTCCAAGCTGGCGTCGCGCAAGTACGCGCGCATCATCCAGAAGCTCGGGTTCAACGCCAAGTTCATGGAGTTCAAGATCCAGAACATTGTCGGATCGTGCGACGTGCGGTTCCCAATCCGTCTCGAGGGTCTTGCCTTTTCTCACGGACACTTCTCGTCGTACGAACCCGAGCTGTTTCCTGGCCTGATCTACCGCATGGTGAAGCCGAAGATCGTGCTGCTGATCTTTGTCTCTGGCAAGATCGTGCTGACGGGCGCCAAAGTGCGCGAAGAGATTTACCAGGCGTTTGAGGTGAGTTCCATGGAGTTGCGTATTACTGAAACGCAATTGCTAACGGCTTAGGCTATATACCCTGTGCTGAGCGAGTTCCGCAAACAGTAGAAGAGCTTTTGAGACGTAGCATGCCAGGTCTTGAGAACAAATGAAAAGGCGCTGGTGCGGCCGAGCGAGGCCGCTGTATAGTAGGGATATCATGAGAGCTTACAGCTGGAGCATTATGGCGCGTTGATAGCAATAAATTAGAAATAAAATTGAAAAATAAAAAGATTAAATTTATTGAATGAATATTTACGTAATCTGCTCAATCACCTCTTCGGCACTTCAATATACAATTGTCACGATACGAT
Organism: Myxozyma monticola; assembly: GCA_030568405.1. Lineage (NCBI taxonomy): Eukaryota > Fungi > Ascomycota > Lipomycetes > Lipomycetales > Lipomycetaceae > Myxozyma > Myxozyma monticola. The sequence continues at coordinate 337,940 of JAJLTV010000004.1, forward strand.
CAGATAATTATAGCACGCTCTACGCAGACTACGGCACTAATGATGCACCAACTGGCTTGACAACACTGTGAACAGCATCTGTGTGCTCTTTACAAAAATGGCGGGGCCTATATGTCGCCGATGGCCTTGTCCTATTTGGCTACGTCGCGTTCGGTTTCCGGGGCTCCAGTGGCCCCGGCGAGATCAAGTCCAGCTCCAGCGACTCCAGCCCCGGCAGCTTCAATACCGGCGAATTTACCGACTCCAGCAATAACTGGACCTAACAGCTCTCGAGTCTCTGTGGCTTGTTCCGAGAAAGTCTGTTGCTGAGCCGGGAAAGGCCGAGCTGGGAAAGGGATCAACAGCGCCTGCTGCCAGGACAGCGCAGCGCGATGTGGCTCGTTGAGTTTGGAGTTTGTTCTGATGGGGACTTTATCTGCATAGAACATGGACTGATGAGCAGCACGGTGACGAAGGAGATGACGCAGAGAGTGCTGGCTGTGCGTGCCGGCGACGCGACAAGCGACGCAGAGATAGCAGCGTTAGAGACCGCGTTGGAGCAGCGCGCGGGCGAGGTCTCGGTCTCCCGACAGGTAGCGCGTCTGCGAGCGATGGCGGAGCAACTGTCACAACTGGACGCAGAGCTGGTGCTTGAGAACGCGCGGTCGACGGCCGAGGACGCTGTTAAGCAAGATCGACGCGTTTGTGCGTGAACTCTCGACGGTCGCGGGGCTTAAGGAGAGGTTGGAGAAAGCGGCGACGAGGGTCGAGAAGTATAAGGCCCGGTGAGGTGGGCTGCGCGACCGAGTTGCGGTGGAGCAGGTGCGCCAGAATGAATATGAGAGGCGGCATAGCAGTGAGTTTTGATTTTGTTGCGATCTGGGTTTTTGCTGTTGTTGCTAACATCAAAAAGCTCGACGGAGTATCTTCTGGAGCTGCTTATCCGCCGCCGCAGTAGTCGCTCCGGCTGCAGCCGCCGTGCGCGTGTACCAGGTCCATGGCTGGCCGACATAGCAGGCTTCAATTGCATTTAATCACCGAATTTCAGCGGATAATGGGCTTCTCTGGCCGCAACATCTGCCTTCGCGCATGAGTGACAAAGATTGGCAGATAATCGCTCTACATTTTGTGACTATCTATTTGTATACATTGTCATTCCGTTTGCCGACGTCGTACTCTCTTACCGTCAGGCCCCAGCTTTTATCTGATATCTCTCTCATTTACGATCCCTGCAAGGTACATCTTTGACCACCGCGGACGGGGTAGCTCTTCGCTAGTCGCTTAGACATAATGAGTTGTCTGTTTTGTATTAGTTACTATTTTGAATTGACTGGTTAAGCAATACACTTACTATGGTTAACTATAGTCACCTGTATTTCAATAAATTGCCAGAATCGTGTTAACAGAGAATTCACACGTTTACGCCACAAGCCCCGCGTTATGTGTCAGAGCCATCCACTATGGCAACGCGTAAGAACCTCGCAATGCGGCTTTCTGTAAACACAACTGGACAAGGCCGCAGGCAACTTGGTGCGGCGTGTCACACAACCGCTTTCTCGCTTTGTCTACCTCGATCGCACTCTCAGTTATTGACTTCTTGCTACTCTTCGCAAACTGCTTCCTTTTCAACAATTCAACTGATGGCTCAACGACCCGCTCTTCCCGAGGATAAGTTTGAGCGACTGGCGACCGAAATCAAGGCCGGTCAGACTGAGTTCATGGATGGGCTCGAGGCTACGCTTACGTCTGCGCTCACGACTGCGCTCACGACTGCGCTCACGACTGCGCTTACGCCTGCGCTTACGACTGCGCTTACGACTGCTCTTACACCTGCGCTTACGACTGCGCTTACGGCTGATCGCGCTAAGTTTATGGATGAGCTCGAGGCTACGCTCAAGGCTGATCGCGCTAAGTTTATGGATGGGCTCGAGGCTGATCGCGCTAAGTTTATGGATGGGCTCGAGGCTGCTCGCGAGATCGATCGCGCTGAGATTAAGGATGATCGTGCTAAGACCATAGCTGCGATTGAACGGGTGGACAGCTTGTCTCTCCGGGAATTTCTAAGTGCAACTTTCTATCTTATTGAAGTGGCGCAAGTCTCTCGGATTGCCAATAGAAAGAGTTTAACCAACATGCGTGGAAAAGCGCGTCCCTCTATGGTCAGCGATTGGAATGACTATCCGATCATTGGGCGGGAGGTCATGAAAGACTTGCTTGAGAAATTTGGGGAGCAGCGGCTGTTTCCAGGGCTCCGCTATATCTACGAGCTGGCAGATAGACTGCGTGCCATCGAAATTAAAACCGAGAAGGATGCTGCCGAGTTTATCCAGAAATCCCTGGAGGAGGTAGTAGCAAGGGCGCTCAAAGTCATTGCATCCAATGACCATTTCCGCGAAAATTACGGCCTGGGGCGCAACCTTGTGTTTCACAACGACGCAGGTCTTGATGATTTGAAAGCTTCCACGCTGCCGGCGGAAATGGAAGCAGCAAGGGTAAGTGGTGTTATTTGCTGTATGATTTTTTTATGTGCTGACCAGTAAGCACCGGGACCCGTCGAATGCGCTCGAATCACCAATGCAAGCATCAGTGGTAAGTCGTGTGTTTTGAACAAACTTCTGCACATGCAATGACTAACATATGCCAAACTCGCAGAGCTCTAAGGTTATGTCTTTACTCAACAACCGGCATGTGGACCGTCTAGCAACAATGGATACAGATTCCGGCACCTTCCCAATCTTTGTACTTGAGTACAAGTCGCCAACTACGTTGACTCTTGAGCACCTTGCTGAAGGGCTCAAAGATCTGGATATCAACGACATTCAGTTCAACCCTCAAAACTATGAGACATCCGAACTTACTGTGAAAGAGCGCGCGGCACAGACAATTTCCCAGACTTACGGGTATTCGACATTGCTGGGCCTAAAAGTAGGCGGCATTTTTACAGGAGAAGCCATTGTATTCATGACAATTGACTGGCTGGATAACTGTGCTGTCAAGCACTATTTGTTGGATTGCAAGTTGGCCGAGCAAAGCAGACTCAGTGATGACTTCTCCGAGTCAGCAGTGGCACAGATGATTGTGTTTACTTTGCTCGCAGCAAGGACGAGATGCGAGGAGCCGCTGATTAGTATACCGATGGTGAATGATGCAGTTGAGAATTCTGCGCTTTGGACAAAACGTACAGGTTCTGCCAACAGGCCAAAAGCTACATCGCATGATGATCCGGTCGAGCGCAACAGAAAATCCCAGACTCGCCCTTCTACGGACGATGATTTGCCGCCGGCAAAATCAACAAGGCTTCAACAATCCCCTGCTCGTGTTGCCCAGTCAGAACCACAGCGAAGTAAGCGGTCGCAGAGTCGCAAGAGCCCGCGCCAACAACGTGGGACGCAGCGCAGTTCTTTCTGCACCCCTCAGTGCCTAAAGGGCTTGATGGATGGAGCACCGCTGGACTCTCAGTGTCCAAACTACAGTTGGCATGGAGTACGACCGCGAGGCTTACGCCAAGTTGATGTCAATCGAATGGATGAGAGCAACCGGCACGCATTGACGGTCCAGGATGTATTGGTTCAGGTCGAAAGCCAGTTACGAGGGAGCATGGGTATCGATCAAATGGATCTATATGGGGCCCGCGGTGTGCTGTCCAGGGTGACTCTTAAAGACTCTGGCTACACGCTTGTAGTAAAGGGCGCAGCAGACCGACGCTCGGAGAAGCATCTCCGCAACGAAGTCGATGTTTATGACCGATTGAAGTCCTTACAAGGGGACTGTATCCCGGTCTGCCTAGGTGCAATTGATTTGCACTATCAAGAAGATTCAAGGACTTCGTATTTTATTTTACTTTCTTGGGCTGGGAAAGATATTCGCACAATCCGGGAGCTGGGGGAGGAGTATCTGCCCTCAAACAACAAGCTCACGAGTGAATTGTTGCAGGTACTGCAAAAGCTTCATAACCTCAACGTCGCACATTGCGACTTGCGGACCGCAAACATTTGCTACGACAGCACGCGAGAACAGCTAATGCTCCTTGACTATGAGCGGAGCAAGGTATTGCCCCCAATTGCCGAATCCAAGGACGCTGACAGCTTCCAGAAGTGGATCGAGAGAGATGTCGATATGGGAAGGTCTGTCTTGCTGCAATCTTATCTTTAGCCAATCAGCAATAGAATAGCAATCCACAATTACATATATCTTTGTAAATTGTAAAACTTAGTAAACTTACTCAAACCACTCTGCGAACCTCCAAAGCATCCCATTTGCTCTTCCAATTTGAATAAGAAATCTCAAGATCACATCAGTGATCATGACGGCGATCCCAAAGGCGACAGACAGATGTCGGAAAACCAGATTTGACGGCGTCGGCGTCTGTCCTGGCCTTGGCCTGCTATCTGTCGCTTTCTCGGCGACGGCTCAATCGATCCCGATAGCTTCGCCGGAGCAATCGGCGCCTTCCTCTGTTGCAAATGCTCATACTTGACTCGTGAAATCACGTCCTTATTCGCCTTCTCCCGCACCTTCGAGTTGTTGAACAGAAACGAGCAAAAATCGTCCACTGGAACAGGATTCAGGGCGCTTATTCGTCTTGATCGGTGGTTTCGGAAATCGTGTGCGGTATGTAGCGGGAACTTGCGCGATCGTGACCTCGTAAGCGGCGGTGGATGGATTGTAAGCTGGGTATACGTACTTGTCGTTGTGCGTAGCGCACTACCCACTGCGTCTAGTAAACTTCCCGGCAATCGAACATCACACTGCTGCCAGATGATCATGACGTGCCTCTGGACTTGAGTTCGTGTTCGAGATCGCAGCAGTAGCACTCGTTTCGCTCGCCACCAGAGCAGTATCCGACAAATGAATCAGCCGCCTCGCTCATTGGTATCCCGTATCCATATAAAAAGAAGAAATCTTCCAGGTCCCGGAGCCATGATATTCTTTCTAGTTATTGCGAAGAAATAGTTGATGATGTTGGTCCGGTCCCGTTCAATATACGATTGCTGGAAGTGAGCCGCACATGTGTGGAGTTGGGAATTTAAAAACCGATCCCAGTCATCGAAAAGACTACTATAGCTCACCATCATACAGCGTCCGGCCATATATTACATACGCTTTCATGCGACTGCTCTCGCCTGGCGCCTCCGCGCGCGCAGCTCGGGCTAAGGCGCTGGTATTTCTGTCCCGGGCAGCGCCGGGTCTTTCGACGCTGCTCGTGCTGGGTGTTGCCATTGCAACCGTAGCTGCGCCGTCGCGCGTCGTCGTCGCGGTCTTCGTCGCGCTCACGCTCGCTTTGCACGTGTCTGTCGTCGCGTTCACGGTGAGGGCTTGCTATGGAATGAATGTTACGTATCGGAGGTTGCTCAGGAACGCGGATGTGGGTGCTGAAGTGGACGAAAAGGAAAGTGTGGACGGGAGGACCGTTCACGCTGTCTTTGTGCCTTGTTACAACGAGTCGCTGTCCACCGTTCGCGAGACCCTCGCCATGTTGGCCTGCCACCCGGCTGCTAAGAGTACTTACGAGGTATGTTGTTTTGCGTTGCTTTACCTTTTATTCTGCTCTTCGTTGCTAATTAGAAAACACAGATCTACCTGGCCATGGAAGCACACGAAGCATCCGCCTCCTCCAAGGCAACGGTGCTCCTTGCCGACTTTTCGCCCTTCTTCCGCTTCATAACCTACACACTCCACCCGGCCTCTATCCCCGGCGAAGCCCGAGGCAAATCCGCGAATCTCTCTTGGGCCACTCGCACCGCGTCCCGGCGCTACAGTCTCCTTGGCACCGAAAACGTGGTCTTCACGGTCATGGACGCCGACACGCATCTCCTCGCGTCCTATTTCGCGCAGATATCAGCTCATTGCTCGGGTTCCAGAGCAAACGAATTCACAATGTTCGTCGCGCCGATCGTGTTTGACCGCAACGCACACACGATCGCGCCCTTCGTGCGATGTGCAGATATGCTCTGGTGCGCAGCCGGCATCTCTGCGCTCTACGATTCCTCACAAGTACGGACCCCGACTTCGGTATACTCTGTAACGCTTGCTCTTGCGCGTCGTGCAGATTTCTGGGATACGGGGCCATCAGCTATCGGCGAGGACTTGCACATGTATCTCAAGTGTTTTTTCCACACCTGCGGCCACGTGCGCTCGGTGTCGATTTTCTCACCGGCGTCGCATTGTAATGTCGAACACGAACAGTCGCATCCTGGTGCTCATCTGGGGGAACGGTGGCGGTTGTCTTGCGTTGCGCGGTTCAGGCAGGCCAGGCGGCACATGTGGGGAATCGTCGATTCGGGATACGCGCTACGGAAATCTTTACAATTGCTCACCGACCACCAGTCTTTTTACCCAAGCTCTTCATCTCACCCGCAGTTTCCAGAAGACCTCGACGAGAGCTCAGTCGGCATCGACAAACCACCAAACTTCCCACCGCCGCCACTTTGGCGGTTATCAGTACTCCTGCACAGAATGTTTGAGGCGCATTTTTTGCCAGTTCACTATTTCATCGACGTTATTGCATGCTCGATTCTTGATCTTTTTGGAAACATCCCGCCTGCGTCTGCGCTTGGCTGGGTACTCGCGTGCACCGCGCGCTTACGCACGTCAGCATTTTTTCTCGTCGTGCTACAAATGCTTCTCTACGAGCGTTTTCACAAATCGGCTCTCTCCCTCCGCATCGCCGCAATCCACCACGGCATATCTACATTCTCTGCCATCCCACCATCAGCTAAAGAGAAACCATCAGCTGAACTCATCGTTCGCAGTCTCCAACATATCCCGATCTCCCCCCGAGGGCAGTGGATTAATATTTTTGATTACGTGCTGTTTCCTGTCGCTGGTACCGTGTTTGGAGCGGTACCTGCGATTATGGCGCAGTTTATGCAGTTTTGGACTACTGATTTTGTTTATCGCGTGTCTTCCAAGCCTCAGGCGCAGCCAGAGAAGTCGGACGGCTCGGAAATTTTGATTTAGGGATTTTTTGTTCTACACATGTACTACTAGGGCGGAGTTCTGTTTTGGTTTACTGAATGTATAATGGTTGGCATTGTCATATATATAGTTATAATTACATTGTTACATTTACTCGGCATACTTAACATTCACCTTCAACGGGTCCACGAATTTTGTCGTCACAGTCGTACGCATCTTCAACTCCTTCCCAGGCTCAACCTCAGAAAACTCAAACATGCCAACCAAAGAGATCAACAAGCATTTAAACTCGACCTCTGAGAATTTACGCCCGATACAGCTCCGCGGGCCTTGCAAGAACGTCAACGACACATACGGATTCTGGGCAGTCTCCGGAAGCGAGTCCCACCGCTCGGGAACGAACTCAGCCGCGTCGGGACCCCAAATTCGTTCAAGTTTCTGGATCGCGGCGGGGGCGATGAAGACGATGGTGCCCTTTTTCACGAGGAAACCGTCAATCATGACGTCCTTTGCTGCCTCGCGATTCGTGATTGGGACCGGTGTTTGGAACCGGAATAGTTCGCGCGAGACGTTGTTTAGGTATTTCATGCCGTCGATCATCTCGTAGGTGGCCTCGGACAATGCGTCCACGTTGCCCTTTTTGTATGCAGGAAGGTGAGCGCGGATTTCCTCGCGTAGCTTCCGCTGCACTTCTGGGTATTTTGTAAACCAGTATAACGCTAGCGCGGTCGCATTAGACGTAGTCTCGTGGCCAGCCGCCAAAACTGGATTTTTGTCAGTACTTTCTTCCAGTCTTGCAAGTAACAATAAATAAACTCACAGGTCATCATGTTATCGATAATCTCGTAATCTTTAAGACCCTTGCCCTCTCCGATCATTAAGCTGAGAAGATCCTTCTCGACCTCAACTTTGCCGAATGTCTTTCCAATCTCCTGCTTCTGCTGCTTCTCACGCATCAGTTGCACGCAAAACGATCGAATCAGCTTGCGCGCACGCTTAATATCACGGTTGCGCGACGTAGGCAGCACTCCAGGTCCAAAAATCAACGACGCTGCCATATCGATCTTCATACCCAGCGAGAGCTGCGACGGCATCGTAAACACGGACCGGTACGCTTGCACGAGTTCGTCATCTTCATTATCGATCGCGTTGAATTTAGTGCCGAATCCGGCTTCGAAGATAATGTCGAGCGTGGTGCAGTGGATCGGATGGTCGACGTTGACGACTGCTACTCCGTCTTTCTCGGCAGAATCGACTTGCTTCGCAATGTGCTTCACTAGCAATGCCGCCTTTCCCAGAAACACAGGAGTCAGTTCCTTGACATGTCCGAACGAAAACGCAGGAGACATCAGCTTCCGCTGTCTTTTGTGCACGTCGCCCTCGGCATTCAACAGTCCCTCGCCCAAAATCAACGCCAGACTCTTCCGCGCAAGCTCAGTCTTCACAAAGTCATACGAGTTTGTCATTAGAACACCCTGGATAGCGGCGGGGGACGCAGCCGTTAGCCGCTCGATTCCAAAAAACCCACGACTTCGGATCCACGGCGCGGTCGGATGCTGGATCATCCATTCCAGCTGGGCCTCGCCGGGCTTCTTGTCAAAAACAGCAGCCATGTGGCCCATGAACCAGTGCGGTTTCATATCCGGCTGCGGTAGCGACCGATATGGCGAGAGGAAGTTGGGGTAAATGAGTGAATGGTAGATGCCGGCCGTGAGTGCTGGGGCGAGGGACAGGAAGAGCCAGAGCAGCCCGAGCTTGAGCAGCGAGGCGTCGTGAAGAGAGGTCTTTTTGTAGGCGAAGTAGACGAGCGCGCCCGCGACGGCCGCCTTGAACTTTTTTGAGGGCGTGAAGTTGTAGGCCATTGTATTGTGTAGTGTGTAGTTTGTAGTTGGTGGAGTTGGAGCTGGAGTCTGATGTACGCGATAGTCGCCTGATCAGAGCAGCCTTGCAAGATAGTCAACTATATATGTTGACTGATAGACAGCCGCAAGACGAGCTTCCGGTAGCCAGGCTGTACTGGCAAAGAGACAATTGAGTGACAATATCAGCGACAATTGTCCAAGGGCGTTCCCCTCTCTTTATACTGCCGCTTCTGGCGCAGTTTGTTGTCAGCTCGTCGAGCTTGCTATCTGAATTGTCCCGACTCCGACTTGCGCGCGCGCTACTTAAGGTTTCATTTATCAACTAAACCTTGTTTATCGGCTGATCTCCCAGCGAACCGCTCGCATTTCAAACCACGAACGCTGACGTCGGCCAAACCCTGTAAACCCTATAAACCTAAAACTACAGGATCCGAGAAACATGCGAGCATCATCATGATAATTATACACACTTTATATTAAGCAAAGCAGAACTAGCACAGCTATAGCAAACCGAAAGGTAGGACTGGTACGAGACCTCAACTATATCGACACAGGGCCCACTCCCACCATAACAAGCTCCCCCGGGACAGGCTGTCCCACCAGCAAAGCCACCTGGAAGCACATCAAATTGTTAGGCTTATCAGCTGAAGCGCCCATCCATGAGTTGCTGACAAAGTCGATGCGCATTATTTGATCGCTATAAGCGCGCACGAAGTTGTTCAGTCGTTTTGCGTACCTGACGGGATCGAAAGTCTGAATGTATTTGTCGAAATCGATAGCTCTTCGCTCGAGGTTCACGGTAGCAAGAAACACGGTGGTCGTGAGTCCCTTGGAGCCCTCAATCCACTGCGGTCCAGAGCAGGCCATCCAGTCCAACTGAGGACAAATCGAGAGTTCAAAGACAAATCGAGGATATGCGCAACCTTCATTCAAAAGAACAGCGTCAGGCTCCTTAAAGATCCCACCTTCTAGCATGCGTCCCTGGAAGCCAGTATCGACCACGCCATATTCAATGCCGCCGGACCTGAACAACTCAGTCAGACGTACCGTGAACGCCTTGAGAAGTGTCTGCTGAAGATATCCACCGGTGAGCTTGGCAATCAGCAGACGATGATCCTCGTAGATGGTCGCCTTGAACGGCGGAAGCGAATCTCGAAGTCCAAGTCCTTCCAATTTCTTCAAGTCGGCCCTGCAGAAGTTCGTGACTGCGACCCATTGAGGCTTTGTCATTTTGACGAGAGGCGGTTTGGCATAGTTTCCTTCTGGTCTCGCATCAACGCTGGTAATGATATCCTTCAATTCGTGCTCCTCCGGGATCGCGTTCTTCTCGAGGTAAAACGCGACCTTTTTGGCAAAATGAAACTCGGGGATTCCTCGCCTGTTATACTGCTCCGCGGTACTGTCAAAGTGTGCCTTTAGCTGATTGAACTGCAGCGGATCGAATGCGATCGTAGTGGTGATGCCGTGGATCCTCAGGATTTCGTCTACCGGAGGTATCACTGGAGCGCAGCCTGGCCGATCCGACATAGTATTCTTGAATAATAATAAATTCACACTTGAAGAAACCTGTAAAGATAAATGTATCTAGAGTCAGTTAGAAGAACAGTTCGTAACCTGAACAGATCAGTTGAGATAACTGTCAGACAGGTAGTTGCGAGATCAAATAGGGGTGAGTACGCCAAAGCGGGCGCATGGATTCGCTAGTTTCGTGCGACCCAGCCCGCTCTTCGAGTAAAACATGATCTTACACAATGTAAAGCTGTAATTTGAAGATGCCGTGCTGCTGCTATAAGTATTTCAAGTTTTCAACTAAACCGCAAAGAATTGAGATGCAAGTCTGCAATTAAATCGTCCAGATGTGGTTTAGCTAGATAAAATCTCTCGATTGTTCGTTCAATTGTTCATCGCGGCTGGTTTGAAACCTCGACCGATTTTTAAATTGAAACTTGTTTATTTCTTATTGTACTTCCAGAAAGCAATTTAAATTGCCCATTGTGCATCGTGTTCAATTTTATTATTTGTATCTATGTACCATCGCGAACTCGACCATATCCCAAACGCCACAGTCTCTCATGGTCACTATACTTCAATCCTCCACCAAGGCAACTAGTAAACGATGATAAAACGCGTTTATAAGTTATCTGCTACAAAACTATAATCACATACTTACCATAGGCTGTTACAGTCTACTCAGCATACTTCACCTTCACTTCCAGCGGCTCTGTAAACTTCGCCGTAACAAAGCTAAGCATCGAAATATCTCGTCCCGGCACTTTCTCAGCAAACTCAAACATACCCACCAACGCAATCATCAAGCATCTATACTCCAGCTCCGCAAACTTGCGGCCGATACAAGCCCTGGGACCTGCCAAGAACGACATATCCGCGTACGGGTTCTTCGCAGTCTCCGGCAGATTGTCCCAGCGATCAGGGTTAAACTTATTCCCGTCCGGCCCCCAGAACCGGGTCGATTTGGAGAGAGCACCGGAAATAATGAATACGACCGTACCCTTTTTGATCAACAGCCCATCAACCATGACGTCCTCCGACGCCTCACGGTTCGTGACCGGCGCAGGTGGACAAAATCGTAAAACTTCGCGGCAGACGTTGTTGAGATACTTCAAGCTCTCGATCGTGTCGTAATCCAAGTTGAGTAGTGCGTCGGCGAAATCAGAAGAGTTTGATGAGTATGCCGGGATATGATCCCGAATCTCGGCACGCAGCCTGGACTGCACTTCAGGATGCTTCGTGAGTTGATAGATAGCAAAGGCTGTTGCACCAGACGTAGTTTCGTGACCGGCAGCAAGGACTGTATAATTATCAGTAAACTGAATACAAGAAAACGCAGGAAAAACTCACACGTCAGCATATTATCGACGATCTCTTTATCGCTCAGCTCCTGACCACCACGAAGCATCAGAGAGAGCAAGTCCTTGCCGTCTTCCGCTCCCTTGAGGTGATTCTGCTGGCGTTCACGCAAAAGATTCTCACAAAACCTCTCAACAACCCTCTTGGCCTTCTTTATATTTCTTATCCGCTTCGTAGGAATCACGCCAACTCCGAAGATTTGGCCCAACAGCATGTCCAGCATCATTGCACCCGAAACCGATACCGGCATGCCAAACACAACTCGATATGCCTGTACCAGCGGGTTGTCGTCATGCTCCAAGGCATCGAAATTCGTGCCAAATCCGGCTTTGAAAATGATATCGAGCGTGGTAGACTGAATTGGATGGTCCACGTTCAGTACTGCCTGTCCTGGCTCCAGTGCGATTTTGACGTCAGTGGAGTCAATTTCCATCGCGACCTTCTTCTGACTAGCGGCATTCGTAGCATCGAGTTCTCGTGAAAGATGTTGTGTCAACCTGAGTGACTTGTCCAAAAACACAGGCAACATCTTCTTGACATGTCCAAACGAGAACGCAGGACTGACAAGCTTGCGCTGGCGTTTGTGCACGTCTCCTTCCGTGTTAATCAGTCCGGCACCAATAGCCATAGCGAGATTGTCCTGCGTCATGCGCGGTTTGGGGAAATCGTAGCAGTGAGTCATGAGAATGGCATTCAGCGCTTCCGGAGACGCTACGTCAAGACGCGGTACACCCAAGAACGACCGATACATAACAAATGACGCAGACGGGTTGGCTTCGAGCCAGTTATAGTGCGCCAGACCAGGTTGCTTGCCTAGTATCAGCTTCATATGCCCGAAAAACCAGTGCGGGCGCTCAGGAGCTTGGGCGATGGACAGGTACGGATTCAGGAAATTGTTGTATATCAGAAGATCAAACATTGTGCTGAGGATCGTTGGCGCTATTGACAAGGAGAGCCAGAGCAGGCCTAGTGTGCGCAGGGACGAGTCGCGAAAGGAAGTAGTTCTGAACGCGACATAGACGGCAGCGCCGGCTAACGCTGCCTGCAGCTTTGCTGAGATACCAAAAGCCATCGCAGAGTCAGACGTGTATCAAATTTCTTTCAAGTCGAGAAGCCTGGTATGCGACGGTGAAGAAGTAGGACTTCAATGGAAATCAGCAGGAGCGCATCGCGACTCTTATACGCGCCTTAAGCTGCCACTTTGCCGCAGGTTCAACCGAGATTGCGACGAAATGCGACGCCCGCGAAACGCCATGACGCGTCATTTATAGCAATGATATCACTGGTCATCTTGTCAGCCTTGAAAAGAGCCAGGAATCAGTGGTGGTGGTGCGACAGGCAACTAATGAAGCGCAAGATCCGACGCTGCGTGCGCATAACAAATCTACAAACAGGTGCGAATCCGACCGAATGCGAACCTTAATTCATCGCGTCCTCGTCACAAACACGCCTGCGTGCATTTTGCCACTTTCTGAATGAGCATGGCTTTACACCTTTCTATCGAATCTACAGATATCTTACGAGCAAACAGCGCCTACTTTGTCTCCAACCGTCCTCAGGACGAAAGCGAATCAAAACAG